>OY856413.1:173042500-173562500 GCA_963693085.1 Alisma plantago-aquatica
GGCGAATCTTCGCAACCCAACAACACTCTAGAGAAAGAAGCTGAGATAGAAACTAACATCTACAGGGCAGGCAAGCAGTTAGAGATACTGCAGGAGGTGCACGAATTTGAAGACCCTGCTTTGCCTAAAACATTAGAAGGATTGATCAACAATTTCAACCGCTTCTCGTGCTCTACACTCACGCAGGAGTAGGTTAATGAAATTCTTCTGAAGTTAGCTGATTCTACCCCGGCAGATGTCATCTACGAGGCAGACAATGACATAGTCCTGGTTGGTGACTTAAGGGACATGGTAAAAGATGGAGGATGTTTGGCGATATCTGTGGTGGCCGCCTACATCTAGACGCTACAAACAAAGTTTGAACATGCATACATTGCTCATCCAATGTTGTTCAACGACATCTGCCACGCCGATGAATCAGGAGCAAAGCAATCATTTCTGGCAGAGTTGGATCACAGGGTTCCACGCACAATCTTCCTGCCCATCCTGCATTACAACCACTGGATGCTTCTGACGATGTACACTTGCCAATGAGTAGGAATCTTCTACAACAACTCAGACAACAACAAAGATCATCCAGTGCAGTGTACATCAACAGCTTTGACATCCCTCGAGCGCTTAGTATGAAAATACTACAATGAGATGGCGACACTGATACAACCATTCCTGGAGACGGAAGCAGGAAAATGGCACGAGCTCCAGTTTTGCCACCGCGGTCCACAACAAATTCCTCTATCCAACGACTGTGACATCTTCATCCTGGAATGGATATCAAATAAAGAGACGCCTGAACAACTCCACCACATCGACTACCACAGCAAAAGAGGAGAATATGTGTGGGAGCTTCTATCTGGCACAGGCGCGCTCACCAGTTCACCCTCACTGGGTTAACATTACCCTACCTTATTGTGACAGAGTGAGTTTTTTTTACATATATATTATTTAGTCTCTCTCTCTTACAATTTTAATTGTTCCAATTATGCCCTCAATCATCTCCCTCTCACTAATTTGAGTAAATGGATCATCAATTTCTCCTAAGACCATCCATAATGGTACATAAAGTCAATAATACAAGTATTATGACATTTAGTCAATTGACATAGTCAATAATCGAATTAGGACTTTAATTTTGCACCATAGCTAAATCATAGCATTATAAAACTATTCCCAAAATCTCTTTTCAATTGGAGTTACCAATTTAGAGTTATTTACATTTGAAATTTTGTGTATTATATCACCTAATCTAGCCTAGGACTAAGGTTTACGATTAAATTGGACATTTAATCTATCATGCAGTCAATTGGGCTGCTTTGGGTGCGGCCCACTCACTGGGAGTTAATCCCAGCCGCCCGATCAGTGGATCACGAGACGCGCAAGATCTAACGGCACCTGAGTCATCCCTAACCTCCCGCAAGACTGGGTCTTTGCCTCCGACAGATCGACGAACCATCTAAGCGATCCAGCACTCCAATCTCGTCCCCTCTCCCTGAGATATTTGGAGGAAGCCTTCTACTCTCAAAAATGAACCTAACAACCCTCTACTCACCTCCCCTCGTCCACACAACTGGGAGAACAACCTCCTGAGTTCTCGCACCTCTCTGGGGTAGCGGCAGCCAAAATTAGGGCTCCCCTTCCTAGTACCCCCACGCCTATTTAAGGAGCCCAGTAGCTCCGCCACCTTCCCTTTAGTCGCACAAACACCTCATTTGCAACCGAGATCGCCCCTACCTCCCTCACCTCGAACACTCCTACTCACCTGACCCCTGACCTCCCTCTCACTCTGGTGGATTCCTCCATCCAATTGAGGGTGATCACACCATCTCAGGACCCTGACGAGTCGAACGCCACCCCCAGTTGGAGCTGCGAAAGCTTAGGACCTCGGGTCGACGAGCCGCCGCAGCTGAGCTCCAAAGCTTCACCGCCGGCGAGGTCGGGACCATCTTGGAGTCGCAGGAAGATCGTAACAGCACCACTAGACCGCCGCGAAGCTTCTGACTGCCTCAATTCAACCCGAGGGCAGGTAAACCTCAACTTCACTCCTTGATCTGTTTTCAATCTCTTTCGATCCAAAATTACGCCCAGACCATCTTTTCCGATGAGCTCGACCTCCCCGCAACCATCGTGAGTCTATGAACTCAACCTAATGACCAGTGTAGCCCAGTTCATCCTAGAAATCACCTCCGATCGATCTAGCTCACCCCCGATTCCTCGTTGCAGCCAAGGCGCGAGCAGGAACATTCGGATGGGTGATTTTCCTTTCTCGCCCTCACCCAGACACGAGCCCAATAGGAAAGAGTCAGGGGCATTCCTGACATTGCAGTGAGCCTGACCCCCGCTTGGACGAGTGCTTGCTCGCGGGTCAGTGAGAGGGTCCGGTTGGTCGAATCCCTCGCATGATCTGCGAGCTAGAGCTCGCAAATCCTTTATTTATTTATTTTTAGAATTTCCTGATTGGTCAGATTTTAGAGAAATTTTGGAAAACGATAGGAATGTCAAGAAATATCGAACCAATATACCATTTTCATCAAGAAAATTCAAGCTATCTAAATAAAATATAATCTTGACCTGGATCTGAACCCTTTTCGGAAAATATGGCCTACCATCACTAATGACCTTTTAATGCATTATTTTGTGTAATAATAGTTATAAATGATGTTAATTCTGCCTTGGGGACATATTAAACCCTAATTACGATCTTGATCATCATGTTACTTGAAATCCTGCCTAAGGAAGATAGTTCATTCAATAATTGAGAAGAACCCTAATTTCTAGTTTTTCTCACCTTATCATGAATATTATGTACAATTCATGAAAAACCCTAATAACTAAAATGCCCTTTAATAACCTGGACGACCCTAATCTCAGACCACAACTCGGAATCCTATGTATCCTAAAGTGACATCCCAAATGACCTAAACCCTAATAAGAAACCCTAATGTGGAATAATGAGAGTCCATGGTAACTTTAGGTTTTGTTTATATTTCAGGGTGATCTACTATCTTTCTTATAACCTAAGACTTGTGGAATCCAGATCTGAGAATTAGAGGTATGTGGATATAATTATATGACTATTTTTTGCTGGATGTTAAGTATATGTAATTGTTTGCATGAAATTGATATACATTGATGGATGTGGATATATGATCAATTGATGATTTACCGCCTTGAACATGAAAGAACATAATTGAATATAAGTGAAATGTAGTTACTAGTGGTGCTCATTAATCTCCCTATTAGAGAGGGAAAGTATTAATGTTGACTAGCACCTCCCTAATGGTACAAGGTACACAGGGAGATCCCTAATGGTACAAGGTACGTAGGGAGATCCCTAATGGTACAAGGTACGTAGGGATAGGGCCCAATATTTATGTTTGTGCTAAGTCCACCATAGTAATGCATTTTCATTCTAAATAAGGATAATAACTTGGGATTTCCTGATTTTTTCTGCCTCTAAATAATGTTTTCATTCTTTTCTCCAATTTTGAGTATTTTATATACCAACATAGTATAGCTTTTAATTCCACGTACCAACTTTGTTGATTTATTTCTTTCTCATATTTTCTAGGTGCAAGGAATAATTGATGATCAAAGTACAATGCAGATTCAAAGTACCTGAAGGCACAAATAATAAGCATGGAGGATTTATTAGATAGACCTATTCCTCTTATCTCTTTCTTGCTAGATGTTAGTTTATTTCTTTCCCTAGCTTACGTTGAGGATGATTGAGATCCTATGTAATAATCATATTTTCTTTCTCATAGACATATTCTTCTTCTTTCTCAAGTATTAATATGTATGACTTTATCTTTCATTATTGAATGAAGTGTTGTGTGGCTATTTACTATGATGTGAACATGATCTTGGATTATCTCTGATTTTAGTTGGCTATCTTGATTTCTATTATTTTCCCTTTTGACATTCATAGATATGAGTGCACGCATATCTGTATATGTCACTAAGGAAAGTATGTAGAAATTGGGGTCGTCACAATTGGTATCAGAGCCATTGTTCACACATCATAGTCCCATGACTTTCATTCACCCTATTATGAGTCTAGGGTAGTCCTTGAGTTAGGGATGTGAAGGGTTGAGGTGACTAGGATAGCATCTGCCTAAGGTCTGGCTAAAGTCTCTGAGCCACTTTGCTTGGCAATCACGAGGCTACCTATAAGGCAGTGTGAGTCTACCTGGCCGATATCCTAAATGTCCCTTACTTCTTGGGCATACCTTAATTTAGGATCCTTCTCATACATAGAAATTCCCTCTCATCTTTTCTATAGGAATATTTTCCCTCTTATCTCAAAATTTTTTGAAAATTTTTCTTCCCTTCATCTTTATGATATAAGATTAGGAAAGAGTCTCTCTATTTAGAAAGTCTTAAGGACCGACTAATAAGGACTTTAAGGTATCCTCCATAAATTGTAACATCAAGAACATTAATAAATGATATAAGAGAATAATGAAATGATATAATGATAATGACAAATATAATTGTTGAGTAATAAATCTAATATATCCCAATTAATTTCAGGATGCCTCCTAAGACTCGCAGCTCAGGGGAATCATCCTCTAAGAAAAGAAAAGAACGTGAAACCTCTAAAGTACCTGATCCCGATGCTGAGGCCAAGGAAAGGTGGGAGGAACAGAAGAAAATTCTTCTAGATTTTATGGAAACCCTCACAACAAAAGGAACTCCTGAACCTAGCTCATCTAGGAAGAAAGAAGTTACAGTGATAGATTTTATTAAACTAAACCTTGATTCTTTTTGGGGAGAGGATCAGCCTGAGGTCATGGACAAGGCTGAAGCCTGGATTTTGTCCATAGAGAATGGTTTTCATACCCTAGAAGTACCCAATGAGAAGAAGGTTAGGTTCGCCACCCATATGCTTAAGGGAGGGGCAAAAATCTGGTGGGAAAACTATGGCGGGAATAGGGGTGAGGAAATAGACAACATGGAGTGGGAAGCCTTCAAAAACCTCTTCACAGATCGTTTTATGCCCATAGCTAAGAGGAAGAGGAAGGAGAAGATGTACATGGAGTTAAGGTTGGGTAGTCTTTCAGTAGCTGATTACACCCAGAAGTTTAGGCTTCTGGAGCGTTATGCACCCATCAGGACTGAAGACCGTCTTACTAAACACTATGTTGACTGCCTTTCCGCCCACCTAAAAACCCTAGTCATAACCTCTCATCCCAGAAGCATAGATGAAGCCCTAGATATGGCCCTCAAGCAGGAGAGAGAGCAGGGCATGCAAAAACCTTCTAGCATGGGATACTTAGGGTTAACCACAACTGACGAAGACAAGTCTAGAAAGTTCCATCCTGGCCATAACAATAAGGGATTAGGATAACGAGGAGGTTCAAGAAAAGGAGGACAGAAAGGCTACCAGAACCAACCGAGGACAAATCCTCCTAAGTGCAAGACTTGTGGACATTTCCATGGTGGGGTATGCCGGCACACTAAGCCAGTATGCTATAACTGCAAGAAGGAGGGTCATTTCGTCGCCAAGTGCCCCACTCCCTCCATCTTTGGCAATCCTACGGGTGGTGCTCAGTAGCCTCAGGGACACCGCAATGGCAGGGTATTCGCAGTAAATGCAGAAGAGGCCAAGGCAAACCCAAACCAGCTATGTGAACGTAACCTAATTTCTTTATAATTCAATATCTTTTTCAAGCCTGCAATTATTCATAATTTGATTACCTTATGTAGGCATTGTATTATTAAATGGTCATCCTGTTAAGGCTTTATTTGACTCTGGATCTACAAATACATTTATTTCTCAAACTCTGGAATCTATATTAAATCTTCACATAAGGGATTTGGGATATATTCTGGACGTGTCTACTCCGAGTGGAAAAATACTCAGAACTCTACAGAAAACCAATGAACTCTCTCTTAAATATGAAAATCATGATATGCCCTTTGAATTCATTCTCTTAACTATGGAAGACTTTGATGTTATACTTGGTATGGATTGGCTATACACATACCATTCTCACATTGATTGTAGAAACAAGATGGTGGTCCTCTCTCAACCTCATTCTTATCCTGTGAAAATCCCTAGGGGAAGCGGATTCTGTAATAATATTGTAATATCCTCTCTTAAAGCTAAAAAGCTCATTTCTAAGGGATGTAAAGTCTTCCTCGCATTAGTCTCAGAGACCAGTCCTAGTAGCGGGCCTGTAGAAAGCCTGGAGGTGGTACGTGACTTCCCTGACGTTTTTCCGGAGGAGCTTCCTGGGCTGCCTCCAAATAGAGACATTGAGTTCTCCATAGATCTTCTTCCTAGAAATACTCCGATTTCTAGGGCACCGTATAGGATGGCTCCTGCTGAGCTTATGGAGTTGAATAAATAGTTGCAAGAACTTCTCGACAAAGGTTTCATTCATCCTAGTGTTTCCCCCTGGGGAGCTCCTGTTTTTTTTTGTTAAAAAGGAAGATGGTTCTATGCGTATGTGTATTGACTATCGCATGTTGAACCAAGCTACTATTAAAAACATGTATCCCCTTCCTCGTATTGATGACCTTTTTTACCATCTTCATACTGCTAAAGTTTTCTCAAACATTGATCTCCGTTCTGGATACCATCAGCTTAAAATCAAGGATTCTGATATTTCTAAAACTGCTTTTCGAACTCGTTATGGGCATTACAAATTTCTGGTGATGCCATTCGGGTTAACCAATGCACCAGGTGTATTTATGAATCTGATGAACAAAATCTTCCAACCCTACCTTGATGAGTTCGTGGTCATCTTCATTGATAATATCTTGATCTATTCTGATTCTATGGAAAAACACCGGGAACACTTGCGAGCAGTCCTTGACATTCTTCGAACCCAGAAGTTTTATGGCAAACTTTTAAAATGTGAGTTCTGGATAGATAAGGTTATGTTTCTTGGGCATGTCATTTCTGGAGGTAGTATATCTGTTGATCCCTCCAAAGTCTCTGTTGTACTTGACTGGCAACCTCCCCGTAATCCTTCTGAAATTCGGAGTTTCCTGGGTCTGGCCGGATACTATCGTCATTTTATTCCAAACTTCTCCAAAGTTGCACTTCCTCTAACCAAGCTTACTCGGAAGGATGAGCACTTCATCTGGTCAGCCACTTGTGAGTCTAGTTTCTAGCAGTTAAAGCAGAAGTTGACGTCGACTCCTGTTCTTGTTCTACCCTCTGGCAATGAAGGCTTTGCGATATTCACTGATGCTTCAAGGAATGGATTAGGGTGTGTCCTGCAGCAGAAAGGCAAGGTAGCGGCCTTTGCATCTAGACAGCTAAAACCCAATGAACTTAATTATCCCACCCATGATTTGGAATTAGCTACAATCATTCATGCCCTCAAAATCTGGAGGCACTACCTGTACGGGGCAACGTTTGACATCTTCACTAATCACAAAAGCCTGAAGTACATCCTGACTCAAAAGGACTTGAATCTACGTCAACGTTGATGGATCGAATACCTAAAGGACTACGATTTCACTATTGCCTATCATCCGGGTAAGGCAAATGTAGTCGCTGATTCTCTTAGCAGGAAAAGGGCAGTATGTGCATCTCTTTCTGTCCCTGAATGGAGGAACATGGAGGATCTAGTTGGCTGGAAGCCGTAGTTTCTGTCTGATCGTGTGCATGTTAATAACATTTCCATCACGTCCAACCTACATTTCGAACTTCTTAAGGCACAAAAGGCTAGTCCTGATATTGCAGAGCTATCTTCTCTCCTGTCGAAGCCGCAAACGCATCTGTCTATGGGTCTTGATGGTGGTCTCCGTTACAAGAATCATATGTGGGTTCCTGAGCAGTCAACTGTAAAGACATCAATCCTAAATGAGGCAGATGGGTCCAAGTACATAGTTCATCCAGGCACGACAAAAATGTACAAAGACCTACAACGTCAGTTTTGGTGGACGGGCATGAAGTGCGATATTGCCGATTTCGTGTCCAGATGTTTAACATGTCAAAGGATCAAGTCCGAACATCAGAGACCAGGCGGTCTACTACAACCCCTTGAAATTCCAGAATGGAAATGGGAACACATCACCATGGATTTCGTGGTAGGGTTACCCAGGACCAGGAAAGGATACGACGCTGCTTGGGTCATAGTGGATCGTCTCACTAAATCAGCTCATTTTCTTCCTGTGAAGACTACTGCAAGGGTTTCTGAGTTGGCTGACCTCTACATATGGGAGATTGTACGTCTGCATGGAGTCCCAGCGTCTATTGTATCGGACAGGGACTCAAAGTTCACATCAAAGTTGTGGAAGCAAGTTCAAGAGGAATTGGGCACCAAGTTAAACATCAGTACAGCCTACCATCCGCAAACAGACAGGCAGTCAGAGTGTACAATACAGATTCTAGAGGATCTTCTGTGAGCTTGTGTTCTCGATTGGGAAGGCTCATGGGACTATTACCTGCCTTTAGCTGAGTTTTCCTATAATAATAGCTATCAGGCAAGCATTGAGATGCCTCCCTATGAAGCTATTTATGGTCGACCATGCAGATCACCTTTACATTGGGATGACGTCAGAGAGCGTACCCTGATGAAATCTGAGGAGATGCAGTTGTATACTGATAAGGTTGCTCTAATTAGGCAGAGGATGAAGCGAGCACAGGACAGGCAAAAATTGTATGCAGATGCTCACCGACAGGAACGTCAGGTCAAGGAGGGCGATCATGTCTTTTTGAAGATCTGACCTATTCGAGCTTTGGCCAAGAACAAAGGAAAGATCATTCCTCGTTATGTTGGACCCTTTAAGATTCTTGAAAGGGTTGGCGAATTTGCCTATCATCTTGCTTTGCCACCTCAGTATAGTGCCATGCATAATGTATTTCATGTATCTAATCCGAAGCCCTATGTCAAGGACTCCAGTCATATCCTGAATCATGAGCCTCTCAAGTTGAAGGATGATCTATCATATGCTGAGTCCCCAGTCAGAATTCTCAACTTCAAGTCAAAGGAGCTTCGCAGTAATCGTCATATAGAAATGGTGAAAGTTCTCTGGATCCACCATGATGAAACGGATGCCACCTGGGAGCTAAAGACCGAGGTCGAGAAGAAGTATCCATATCTTTTTTAGACTGCTTGAATTTTGGGGACAAAATTCTTAAAAAGGAGGGGAGAATGTGACATAGTGAGTTTTTTTTACATATATATTATTTAGTCTCTCTCTTACAATTTTAATTGTTCCAATTATGCCCTCAATCATCTCCCTCTCACTAATTTGAGTGAATGGATCATCAATTTCACCTAAGACCATCCATAATGGTACATAAAGTCAATAATACAAGTATTATGACATTTAGTCAATTGACATAGTCAATAATCGAATTGGGACTCTAATTTTGCACCATACCTAAATCATAACATTATAAAACTATGCAAAAAATCTCTTTTCAATTGGAGTTACCAATTTAGAGTTATTTACATTTGAAATTTTGTGTATTATATCACCTAATCTAGCCTAGGACTAAGGTTTACGATTAAATTAGACATTTAATCTGTCACGCAGTCAATTGGGCTGCTTTGGGCACGACCCACTCACTGGGAGTTAATCCCAGCCGCCCGATCTGTGGATTAGGAGACATGTGAGATCTAACGGCACCCGAGTCATCCCTAACCTCCCGCAAGACCGAGTCTTCGCCTCCAACAGATCGACGAACCATCCGAGTGATCCAGCACTCCAATCTTGTCCCCTCTCCCCAAGATATTTGGAGGAAGCCTTCTACTCTCAAAAATGAACCTAACAACCCTCTACTCACCTCCCCTCGTCTACGCAACTAGGAGAATGACCTCCTGAGTTCTCGCACCTCTCTGGGGCGGTGGCAGCCAAAATTAGGGCTCCCCTTCCTAGTACCCCCCATGCCTATTTAAGGAGCCCAGTAGCTCCGCCACCTTCCCTTTAGTCACACAAACACCTCATTTGCAACCGAGATCGCCCCTACCTCCCTCACCTCAAGCACCACTGCTCACCTGACCCCCGACCTCCCTCTCACTCTGGTGCATTCCTCCATCCAATTGAGGGCGATCACACCATCTCAGGACCCCGGCGAGTCGAACGCCACCCCCAGTTGGAGCCGCAAAATCTTAGGACCTCGGGTCGACGAACCGCCGTAGCTGAGCTCCAAAGCTTCACCGCCGGCGAGGTTTGGACCATCTCGGAGTCGTGGGAAGATCGCAACAGCACCAGTAGACCGCCGTGAAGCTTCTGACTCCCTCAATTCAACCCGAGGGCAGGTAAACCTCAACTTCACTCCTTGACCTATTTTCAATCTCTTTCGATCCAAAATGATGCCCAGACCATCTTTTCCGATGAGCTCGACCTCCCCGCAACTGTCATGAGTCTGCGAACTCAACCTAATGACCAGCGTACCCCAGTTCATCCTAGAAATCACCTCCGATCGATCTAGCTCACCCCCGATTCCTCGCTGCAGCTATGGCGTGAGTAAGAACATTCGGATGGGTGATTTTCCTTTCTCGCCCTCACCCAGACACGAGCCCAACATGAAAGAGTCAGGGGAATTCCTAACATTGCAGTGAGCCTGACCCCCGCTTGGATGAGTGCTTTCTCGCGGGTCAGTGAGAGGGTCTAGTTGGTTAGATCCCTCGCATGATCCGCGAGCCATAGCTCGCAAATCCTTTTTTTATTTTTTTTAGAATTTCCTGATTGGTCATATTTTAGAGAAATTTTAGAAAATGATATGAATGTCAAGAAATATCGAACCAATATACCATTTTCATCAGGAACATTCAAGCTATCTAAATAAAATATGATCATGACCTGGATCTGAACCCTTTTTGGAAAATATGGCCTACCATCACTAATGACCTTTTATTGCATTATTTTGTGTAATAATAGTTATGAATGATGTTCATTCTGCCTTGGGGACATATTGAACCCTAATTACGATCTTGGTCATCATGTTACTCGAAATCCTACCTAAGGAAGATAGTTGATTCAATAATTGACAAGAACCCTAATTTCTAGTTTTTCTTACCTTATCATGAATATTATGTACAATTCATGAAAAACCCTAATAATTGAAATGTCCTTTAATAGCCTAGACGACCCTAATCTCAGACCCCAACTCAGAATCCTATGTATCCTAAAGTGACATCCCAATTGACCTAAACCCTAACAAGAAACCCTAATGTGGAATAATGAGAATCCATGGTAACTTTAGGTTTTGTTTATATTTCAGGGTGATCTACTATCTTTCTTATAACCTAGGACTTGTGGAATCCAGATCTGAGAATTAGAGGTACGTGGATATAATTATATGACTATTTTTGCTGGATGTTAAGTATATGTAATTGTTTGCATGAAATTGATATACATTGATGGATGTGGATATATGATTAATTGATGATTAACCGTCTTGAACATGAAAGAACATAATTGAATATAAGTGAAATGTAGTTACTAGTGGTGCTCATTAATCTCCTTATTAGAGAGGGAAAGTATTAATGTTGACTAGCACCTCCCTAATGGTACAAGGTACGCAGGGAGATCCCTAATGGTACAAGGTACGCAGGGATAGGGCCCAATATTTATGTTTATGCTAAGTCCACCATAGTAATGCATTTTCATTCTAAATAAGGATAATAACTTGGAATTTCCTTATTTTCTGCCTCTAAATAATGTTTTCATTCTTTTCTCCAATTTTGAGTATTTTATATACCAGCATAGTATAGCTTTTAATTCCATGTACCAACTTTGTTGATGTATTTGTTTCTCGTATTTTCTAGGTGCAAGGAACAATTGATGATCAAAGTACAATGCATATTCAAAGTACCTGAAGGAACAAATAATAAGCATGGAGGATTTATTAGATAGACTTATTCCTCTTATCTCTTTCTTGCTAGATGTTAGTTTATTTCTTTCCCTAGCTTATGTTGAGGATGATTGAGATCCTATGTAATAATCATATTTTCTTTCTCATAGACTTATTCTTCTTCTTTCTCAAGTATTAATATGTATGACTTTATCTTTCATTATTGAATGAAGTGTTGTGTGGCTATTTACTATGATGTGAACATGATCTTCGCTTATCTCTAATTTTAGTTGGCTATCTTGATTTCTATTATTTTCCCTTTTGACATTTATAGATATGAGTGCACGCATATCTTTATATGTCACTAAGGAAAGTATGTAGATATTGGGGTCGTCACACTTATCTACTTCATAACTCTGGGACAGAGTGTGGAGTAAGTTTGGGGGGGTACCATGTACCAATGAGGGAGGTATAAAAAATTTCTTTAAACTCGACCATTTTTGTTCTTTTGTTCTTTTTTTCTTCTCCTATATCATGTGTACATATACATATACATGCTCATACAAAAAAAAATTTGCTAAAAATTTTGCTTATTTTTTTCTCCACACATATGTACGAAGACTTTATATGGTAAAAACCTGATATGAATTCTTGCCAGTTTGTTTTCTATGTTCCCAAGGAGATGTAGGTTTTGTTATGTCTTTATGATAATGCAGCCTCAAACGACAAAAGACCATGACTTTCCATGCCAAAATTTTCAAAAAATAATCTTGCAACAGCTAAGAGACGTGTATGCAGAAGGAAAAAGCTGCCCAAACAGCAAACAATTCCTCTTGTTTTCCCTTACCCAAAAAAAATCCCAAAAAGAGAGAATAGCCTTATGAGAGTGAATAAAAGCATGAGAGTTGTGCCAAATAAAAAGAAAAAAAATATACGCACTTGTCTTACAAAAGTACCTATCTTTAGGCATGGTAGATCCAGGGCAGTGGTACATAGGATGTGAAATCACTGCTCTAAAGCCAACTGGCTTGGACTGCAGGGACCACTCGCTCGTTAACGGACCCGTACCTGGATGGACTAATGGGAAACAAGAAAAAACCCAAAAAGTCTAAAGCCTACCCAAACACACAACTTTCTGTCCCCAAATGCTTTTTGGTGTGAAAGCTAACTTTGGAATCATGCACCCAAGTCTCGCCGAAGATGTGGAGAAATTTTTTTGATTAAATAAGGAAGGAGAAATAAAGTTTGTTGTTCGTGGTTGGGCCATATTCTCAGTAATATGTCTAAATGCTCGCTCAAACCCATGGTCTGAAAACTATACCGGTCAAGAAGAAGCGTCACAAAATAAAGTTTAAGGATTGATTGAGGACAATCAAAATGCTAACTTTGGAGGAGTTGATAACACCAAATTTTGTGATGTTTTTGGCCCTTATTTTGCTGTCAAATCTCCCCTTTTAAATTGTTTTCCTCTCCTTTTTGTCGTGTTTTTCAATAAACAGGCCTCTCTACGCTCTTAACTCAATTTTATCATCTTTTGCAGAGTTTTCCTCATTTTTCGACTCATTTATCAGCAAAAAGGCCCATCCCGGCCCATGAATGTATTCTACCTGCATCGGCCCTCCTACCAGTCAGCCGACACACTCACTGCCCGATATATGGCAGCATGATATACTACCGCGCGACACGGGGGTTCCACACAAAGGGATCTGACGGGTGATACACCACCTACCCGATAGGGAGCTGTACTCGCCACGACTATTGTAGCGTGTCGTGCGATACAAGCCACCCACTGATAGGCGCCCACTCATCACGACACCCGACACACTTATAGCCTGACACCCTGGTGCTGGGTGACACGCATACCAGGCATTCCTAAAGCCACAATGATGGAGCTGATGGAGAACACGTGGCGCCCGGAGAACCATAACTTCCCCCAACTGCTGCCTATAAATAGCCGCTATATGACTCCGATGGAAAAGGTCAGAATCTCTCGAAAGCCAACTTGGGAATGCATCTGGAGCTAGCATGTCGTGCCTCAGGGGTGTACCGGGTGATACTAGGTCAGCACTTCCCCGACATGAGAGGGAGGGAATGGTTCACTTAGGATCGGTCCCAGGCACCACTGCAGACCGATATCGGCCAGCAAGAACACCCTATATGAGTACCCGATACCCTCAACAATACTCTGGGCCAACACGATTCCAAGCCCGATACACATCACTAGTCACGGTGTGTCGCCCGAGAGGGTGTCGCCCGACACAACTGTATCGGACGTGAGCGCCCTGCATGATACGTCCGCCCGTCATGAGTGTGTCGCCCGAGAGGGTGTTCCGCCCGACACGGGCGTATCAGGCAAGGCTCCCACTTGGTATCGGGATGGAGGGATATTGAGGAGCTGCTACTGTCTGTCGCCCTTCTAAATCAAGGAGGTGACATTTATCTTTACTTATTTTAGTCATTTACTTTCTTTACTTATGCAATGTAATCAGACCCTTTTATGCTAATGGAATTAGAAGAGTTTTAATTATCTGCTGCTTTATGTTTGGTCTCTTTTGTTGGATAATTGTTTTGTTTAACATCTGAACTCTAGCTTGTATGCTTGGATCGCATTTCGACTAGCTACCGAATTGTGTTTTCCCATTGCAGCAGCCTCGAGAGAGGTGTTGTGGCTCTAGTGTTTGGTCTGATACGGGAGTATGAGAGTGTCCAGGATCGGAGTTGCTTTAGTAACCTTTCCACTCTAAATTAAGACCAGCAACCTCGAGAGAGGTGTTGATGCTTAGTTATAGGTACCCGCTTCGAGAGAAGGGGTACAGGATGTTTCTACTGCCGCTTGTTTTACCGAAGCTTTCTCCTTCGTTCCTTACTATAAGAAATAGTGTTATCCTCTTCATTTCCATTGCGCGAAAACCCTAAAAATTGATAAACCTTTAAAACCTTAATTTTCCTCATAGCTCCAGTTGGAAATAGCTTTCTTTTATTTTATCAATCTTAATCATGTTGTTCCCTTGGGGAACTTTATCATCTCCTTACCCATACTGGAGTGTAACGTGTCGATTTCACGTTCCCAACACTACCACCCTTGTCCCTGTGTTCGACCCTGTATATCTACTTCGACCCCGTAAATAAATTTGTGGGGGCCTAGAAGGTTTCGAGTTATAAATTTATATGTCCGACTACTTCAAATCCGCTTCCTTTTTCGGACGCGTGATTTAGGCCGGTCACTAGTGCAAGTGTTGTTCAAGAAGAAACTAGAACCTGCTGAGTCTAAATTGCTCCTTTCATGTTCATTTGAAGCAAAGTACAAGATCTTCACTTGTTTTTCTTTATCTAGCCCATGATATGGACACTTCCGCAACATTATCTGAAAGCACTCCCACGTATCAGAATATGTCTCCCCAGCTCTTTGACAGAAATTATGAATCTTCCATACTAGGTCATTGGTTTTCTCCGGTGGAAAGAATCTCTCGAAGAAAACTTTGATCATTTGATCCCAAGTCTCGACGGTCTCATCATCAAGGTTATTTAGCCATTCCCGTGCATTACTTGCAAGAGAGTTGGGAAAAAGCTTCAAATATAGTACCCCCTGTGGGAACCTATCTATCTTGATTGTATCACAATTTTCCACGAAAGTGCTAATGTGGGCAACAGGGTCTTCATTTTTCAGCCCATGAAATGCTTGAGACTTGACCAAGTTTATCAGTGCCGGATCAATCTTATATGTTGGAATGTTAATTGCCTGCCTTTTGATCGGCCCCTTTGATGTTGATGAGGAAGACGCCTTTATCTTCTCCCATATTGTCTGTTCCACAACCATGGCTTCTGGTTCAGAGTCTGAATCTATATCCTCAGGTTGATCGTGAATGATGTTCTCTTCATCGTCTGGTCCCAATGGTGGAACCTCTGGTGATGATAGTGCATAGTCTATACTATGCATCTTCACCATGCACCAGTACCTGCAAGGTAATAAATTTGATTAAGTATAGTTCTAGGCGATTACTAAATATGAAAGATAAACGATGAATTTCAAGAATAATAATAAAATGAAATGTGGTCTAGAGTGGCCGCATGCAACACTCGTAGTGCCGACAGTTGTCGTGTCCCCGGACACCAAACACTTGACACGCTTTTACCGTGCGTATAACGCAAGTGCACGCGTCAGAGTAATATAGGCCTTT
The DNA here is from genome assembly GCA_963693085.1 of Alisma plantago-aquatica. Classification (NCBI taxonomy): domain Eukaryota; kingdom Viridiplantae; phylum Streptophyta; class Magnoliopsida; order Alismatales; family Alismataceae; genus Alisma; species Alisma plantago-aquatica. Next base: position 173,058,443 of record OY856413.1, read on the forward strand.
GTGAGGCCCGAGTCAAACATAGGGACACTGAATTGTCAGTAGACTACTTACTAACTACTCACGATCAACTAGACCAATTAAAAAGGTTTGAGAGTTGATTGAAAAAGAAAATAAAAATAAAATAAAACAATGCAATCGATTAAATGTTTGGTTTAATCAATTTAAACTGGGGTATTTAGCATTGCGGTTTCACTGCAGGCTCTCGCCGAAATAATTTCTACATAATTACCCTAATTTGTCTCCTATTCTGGGTAGTGGCCTGTAGTCAGAATTGTTCACTTTCACGATACAATTCACTACCTAAATCTAGGTCGGTTCCATAGTAGTAGCAACCTATACCCTAAACTAGGTGCATTAAGATCCTACTATGGGTTTCCACCATTAATTATACATCGCCTTGTTCAAAGGATTTATTAGTTAATGTGATTTTCGTCTCTTTTCAACTATTAATTCTTCTTTCAAAGTAATTAAAGACATTAGATTATCATTATGGTGATCAATAATAACGATATAAGGGAGAAAACAAAATCATACCACAGATTTGAGAGACAAATTATGATGAACTATATAAAAATGTCATACAACGATTACCTGGGCTACTCCAGGTCCTAAAGACAAAGGGGATTAGCCCCGCATGTTCATCTCAATGAAAAACAACATGAGGGAAAAAGAAGACATGGGGAAAATGTGGATAGATATTGTGTAACCCCTGAAAGAAGGAGATCTGGTCATTCCTCAGCATAGGGTGAGCGTTATACAACATTCCGGCGGTGGAAAACTCCTTCGACAGCCTTTGGAACGGTCGAGACATGGTTCTCGGCTCCTTTCTCTTCTTCTCTCCTCCTTGAGACTTGTACATCAACTAATGGCATGATAGATTGCTTAGGGCTGCCTTAATTTGGTATATGCACCACTTTAGGTCGCCCAAAAATCACCACCGTATGATTAGACATGATCTTTAACAAAACCTGATCTGACGACGTTGATACCATCAACGCGAGTCGATGGTAACGACCCCCTGGGGTAGCAAAACTCCTTCTACTTCTGGCATCCTCTCTGAAGACAGCTCAATACCATCGATGTGATGTCGATGGTATCGACTTGTTGATGCCCAACACGCTATTGCCATCTCGATAGCATTGACAGTTAGTCGATGGTATCGACTCTTTAAATGTCAATTTTTCTATGAAATCCGTCACGAAAGCTCCTCCTGTTGGGGCAAGCTTGATACCATCGATAGTGTGTCGATGGTATCGACGGGCTCTTCTTCTTCTCCAACAAAGTCACTATGGTCAGGTCGATGGTATCAACCTCCCGTCGATGGTATCGACGGATCCAAATATGCGAACTACCTAAAACAAAGAGAAGAATACCAATCAAATTTGATAAATATGATCATTAATACAAAATCAAGTGAAACAATGTAAATTTGATGCATTATGAGATTATAGGCTAAAAGAAGTGAATCATGCAAAATTAGTCAAAAATATGACAAGAACATGCATAAAACCAATATAAACAAGCCTATGAAAACGACTCAAAATCCTCGCATCAGTGAACTTGTCACATCATCTTAGGGCAACACTATTTCACTACCTTAAACAAGGTCATCAACATAACCAATTCTTATCACTACCATATCAGGATAAGTATCATTATCACATCACTGGGGATAATAATCCCTTATCACATCACTGGAGGATATAACCTCACACTAGGCATCAAGCCTTCACTAGATGATAGGCCAATCACATCTTTCTTGTAACTCAATATTATCTTAGTATGCCTCATCAATCATATAAGCATCACCTGTATTGCATCACATGTATACCATATAAATCATTATCTATGATAACCATCACATCATTCCTCACTAGCCATAAGCATCACCTATATTGCATCACACATATAAACCATAGAAATCATTATCTATGATAATCATCTCACCTGCAAAATCAACGTTATCAAATCCAAAGAGAATACTCATTGTCATCTCATATTAAACACTTTAGGGGAAGTTAGAAACATTGATGAAATTAGAGAAGAAAACAAATAGAGAAAACATAAAATATGAACTTGGGAGCATTCGTGCTCGTGTCTGGCGACAGGGAAGGTGACTAGGGTTTCCCCTGTGTGTGGCGGCAGATTGGGGGAGGGAACCCGACCTCTAGCTTGGCGACCCGCTCCCCTGGGCCCCTGCTAGCCTGCACAGTGTCTTGGGAGCAGTGGAAGGTAGAAGATCGGTGTGGCGGCTTTGTGTTTGGAGTGACGGCGTTGGTGTTGGGCTTGTCTCAATCGAGCTCCTTCGGTGGCAGATCGTGGGGCGCGTCTCTCCGGAGGCTGTTGCTGGGTGATGATGGAGCAAGCGGCTCCTGGCCCCTTGCTTGGGGTCGGCCAGGCCGTCACAGGCTCCACTGGGTCGACCTCCACCCTAAACCCTGCTCCCAGCTGTTCTCCTATGGCGATCGATGTGACGGTGACCTGGGGCGACGCGAAGATGGATGCCTCGGTGGGGAGGTCTTGGGCAGATACCTTGTCTAAGCTAATGGTGGTCGCATGTAATCTCAAGCCTCTCCTCCTGCCAGGGGACCCGAACGGGCCTGCTTTCAAGGTGAAAGACGATAGACCATGGATGAAGCTCCCTGTTCCAGTGGTGGAAGCCACGGATGAGTTCCATTGTGCCTCAGTGATCGTTTCGGTGCTCGGGAAAATGCCTTTGTTAGAGCAGATCAAGGGATGGATGCTCAGGAGCTGGAAACCCAAGGGCGAGCTTTAGGTGTCTTTCTTGGTGGGTGGCATGTTCTTGGTGAGGTTCGTGAATTCTGAAGACATGTCGACGGCCTTGGACAGAGGCCCTTGGTTCATGGACAACAAACTAGTCCTTACACGCAGGTGGTCACTGGAGGCAGACTTGCGACGATCAGCGCTCACTCCTATGCCCGTCTGGGTTACCCTCCCGGAGGTTGGTCTTCACTGGACGCGCAGAGCCATATCCATCATTGCTTGCGGCATTGGAACCCCCAAGGTGGTGGATTTTTGTTCCTTGTTGGATCCTAGATGGGTGATTGGATGCTCTAGAAGGGGGGTGAATAGAGCTGAAAGCACTTAAACAAAACTCATTAAACCTTCAAAATATATGACAAGATAAGGTTGCTAAATAGGCAATTTGAGTGCAACTAAATCATGCATAGCAAGGATAAGAGAGATTGAACATGCACCAATTAGACAAGCTATTTAGAGTGGTTCCACACTTCAAAACTAGAAGTGTGTCAGTCCACTTGCCTAGAGAGGTCAACCTCTAGGACTTCCAAACTATTGCACTCTTATATTCATTCATAAGACATACAATGCATGACCAAACAAAGGACTTACCTATCCAATACAAAGAGTCTTCAACCTTACCAAGGACTTACCCACTTTGCAAGAGTCTTCGGCCTTCTCCAAGGACTTACCCACTCTTGCACAAGTCTTCGGCCTTGCAGGAATTACCCACTCTTCTTGGATCTTCCACCTTTGACTTCACCTTCACTCGGAGAAGCTTCCACCAAGGTCTTACCCACTTGAGCTTGAGTCTTCTGCCTTCTCCAAGGGCTTACCCACTCTAGCTCCAAGTCTTTAGCCTTGATCTTCACCAAGGGACTCCTTCCCTTGTTCTTCTTCACCTCTCTTGGACAAGAGAGAGAACCTTCATCTTCATGATTGAAAGAAGAGATAGGGAGGTTGTGGAAGTGAGAGCCTCACAAGATATACAAATAGGACTAGCTCTCTTACATATTTCCTACTCACTCTAATGGATGTAGCAAGTGATTAAGCTTAGAGAGAGAGAGGAGGATGTAGGAAGCACCCAGCTATGGAATAGGAACCTCACAAAGAGTTTGCAATGAATGCTCAACCTTGGAATGAAGCCCAATGGGTCCTATTTATAGCTGGGGATGCCTCTTAGCCTTTGGGAACACTTATGAATGAAAACTAGTCGTTTTGTGGCTTGCAACGGATCTATTTTCACTTGTTGCAACTCCACAATGGCTAGAAACACTTTTCTGCACTTTTTCGTACAGTGCAATCGGTGTAGTTTCTATGGGTGTAACTCGACCGATCAAGTAGGAGGCAAACCGATGTTCAAAGGATCGGTCGAGTTTGTCCTGAGGAAACTCGACCGACCATTTCAACTGGAAATGGCCTACTACCCAATCGGTCATGTTTTGTGAGTGCACAACTCGACCGATGCAATCTTCAGAAAATCAACCAAGGTGGATCGGTCGAGTTTCAGGGTGGGAAACTGGACCGATCAAGTGCCTGTAATTGATTTTTCAAATTTGCATTAAAAGTGCTCTAAAATTCGATATAAGTGTTCCTGATATTTTTCTAAGCTTAATTACAAGTCATACAATCATTACAAGTGATTTACAACATGATTTTAATGGATATACATCATATTACAAAAACGTCCACTTGTATTGACTTTGACTTGTCTTTTCTCCAATTTGATATGCGCAAGTTAGGGCATTTGGAGTGTGGCTATACCTAATCTGAAAACACTCAAGTAGAGGCATTAGACACCAATATGTGGAATGGTTAGTCATCATCAAAACATGGGTTTAGTCAATTTAGACGTGAGTCAACATTGACCTAATTCACCTTGAGTCAACAATGTCAACGGCCTTGGACAGAGGCCCTTGGTTCATGGACAACAAACTAGTCCTTACACGCAGGTGGTCACCGGAGGTAGACTTGCGACGATCAGCGCTCACTTCTACGCCCGTCTAGGTTACCCTCCCAGAGGTTGGTCTTCACTGGACGCGCAGAGCCATATCCATCATTGCTTGCGGCATTGGAACCCCCAAGGTGGTGGATTTTTGTTCCTTGGAAAGATACGCTGGAGTTTCCCACATCTGTGTGGAGATCAAAGAAAACATAAGACCACCCCCAGTGGTTATGGTGGAGATGCTGGATAGCAAGGAGCTGGAGGTCAAGGTAGTGTATGATGCTTTTCCGGACAGATGTGGCATGTGTGGTGTGTTTGGGCATAGCGTAGGGGAATGCTCACCTGATGAATCTCCTACAGAGGTGCAGCTTGAAGGCAGGGGCAGGGAGGTGGTTTTTAGTCATAGATGAAACAAGATCAGGAAGAGAAAAGGAAGTAGAAGTCGACCTCCTCAAGTTGCTTCTACTGTGCACAGGGAGGGTGACTGTCCAGCGGGCTCTGAAGTGCCCAGGGAGGCGAGTATCCTGGTGGTTTCCTCTACTGTAGCTGTGAATGGGAGGACGGGGGCTTCTGTAGTGGGAGATACCCTGGCGATTAATGAGTTGGATACCCTGGCGGTTACTGGGTTGTAAGTTACTGCTAGTTTGCCTACTAGTGGTGAAGTTGAAGAGGGTTTCACCAGTTCAAGCCCCGGACCCAAAAGCAAGGGGAAGGAGAAGGAAAAGGTGGATGCAGTGATAGAAGCGTCTAACTCTTTCTCTGTTCTTGATGGATTGGAGGGTGATGTGGATGTCATCGGTAGTAGCAAGTTTGCTCAACTGTCACCTAGAAGAACTAGAAGGGGAGGGGCTACTCCTGGAAGGGGGCCGGGGGCATGGTTATTAATGTGTATCATGTCTTGGAATCTCAGGGGTGCTTCTCGCGTGGGAAAACAAAGAAAGCTCAGGGAGATCATCCAGGAGGTGAGAGTGACACTGGTGGTGGAAGTGGAAACTAGAATTAGAAGAGAAGTAGGTGAAAGAGTAGCAGGTCTTTTTCCTGTAGGGTGGGGATGTGCTTCGAACCTCGAACATATTGAGGGAGGGAGGTTTGCGATAGGCTGGAATCCACAGGTGTGGGATGTGCATGTGATTTTCGCCATGGACCAAATGATGACCGCCAGTTGCATCAATCATGGAGGTCTTCATGTTGTAGTTTCTGTAGTGTATGGTCATACTTCTGAAGTTTGTAGAAGAAGACTTTGGGAGGTTATGGCGTTGGCTAATCAGAGAGAGCTACCCCAAATTTTCATTGGAGACTTTAACCATATTAGAAGAGCTCATGAAAAGAGAGGTGGTTTGTCGGTCCCCGATTCTTGTATTAAAAGGTTCAATGATGCTATCGATGTTGTGAATCTCATAGAGTTGAGTATGAGTGGAGGTATTGTCACTTGGCAGAACAAGAGAGATGTGAAGAAATCTATATCTAGTCATCTTGATAGGGCTATAATTAATGAGGTGTGGCTGGATGTTTTTCCACTATCTAATGTGAAGTTGGGCGGGCACATCAATAGTGATCATGCTTGGCTTGTTGTGCATCTTGCCCAAGAGGAGTGCAAAGGTAAACCGTTTCGGTTTTACAACAGCTGGCTGGAGTGGTCTAGTTGTGTGGATATCATTAAAGAAGTTTGGAATTGTAGGGTTGAAGGAAATCCCCTTTATGTTCTGATGGAGAAGATTACTAGAACTATGGTGGCTTTGAAGAAATGGTCTTTTGTCCTGAGGGACTTGCAGAATTTGGTGTTGGAAGCTAAGGACTGTCATGCTAAGGCTATGGATATTCTTAGGCACAATCCACTGATGGAGGAAGCCATTAATGATGAGGCTATTAAGGCTGAAAATCTTTTTAAGCTTGAAAGAGCGGAGGAAAATTCATTTTAGCAAAGAAGTCAGTTGAAATGGATTAGAGATGGTGATAGAAATATGAAAATCTACCATGATGCGGTCAAGAAAAATCAAATGAGGGATAATATACATATGTTGCTCAAGAAGGATGGCACTACTGTTAACTCCTTCTCAGAGGTGGGTGCTGAAGCGATGGAGTTTTTCAATAGTCTTTATAACAAGCATGTGCTGCCACAGGTCCCAGATCATGTGCTCCCAACCAGAAGAGTCACTGACACTATGAATTCTATGCTTTGTGGGCCTGCTACTGAAGAGGAGATTAAGTCTGCCCTTTTTAGTATAGGCGCTTCTAAGGCCCCAGGGCCTGACGGTTTTAATGCTAGGTTCTTTCAATCCATGTGGTTGTTGGTTAAAGAGGACATAGCTAGAGCGGTGAGATGGTTCCTTGTTGGGGGGAGGATGGTTAGAAGAGACAATCACGCTTTCATTCGCCTCATTCCTAAGAAACCTATTATCGATAATATGAATGATTTGCGCCCCATTGCCTGCTGTTCGGTGATGTATAAGATCATCTCCAAGCCGCTGTCCAATAGAATCAAAAAAGTGATGCCCGAAATCATATCCCCTGCCCAGACTACCTTCATTAAAGGGAGATGTATATCTGATAGTGCTCTTCTCACGGCAGAGTTTCTTCTTGATTTTGGGGTGAAGAGAAGCTCTAGGAAAGCTTATGCGAAGCTTGATCTGGCCAATGCATATGATAATGTTAGGTGGGATTCCCTTTGGTCCTGCATGAGTGCTTTGGGTTTCTGTTATAGATGGATCAATATCATCAAGGAGTGTGTCACTACCACTTCTTTTTCGGTGTTGGTCAATGGCTGTCCTTTTGGTTTGTTCAATGCTTCTAATGGCCTAAGACAAGGTGACCCTTTATCACCTTTTCTCTTTACCCTGGTGATGGAAATCCTGACTTGTATAATGGATAATGCCCAACAAGGAAAGTTGATCTCTTCTTTTAGGCAGGGAGGTTGTCGGGTCCTTTCTCATATGATTTTCACAGACGATGTCCTTTTCTTCCTTGCTGGGAATAGAAGAACTCTAACAAATTTCCGCATTCTTATGATGGAGTTTGGTGACTGCACTGGTTTGTATATGAGTACAATCAAATCAAAGGTGTATCTGTCTAGATCCTGTGATAATAGGAGAGGTCGTCTAAGAGATGTTGTGGGCATGTAGGAGGGACTGCTTCCTACCAAGTACCTTGGTATACCTCTATGTGGGGGTAAAGCGAGGGGTAGGGATTTCCAGGTGTGTGTTGATACTCTCTGTGATAAAACCTCCAAGTGGATGGGCATCAACCTTTCTTTATCGGGAAGATTGGTTCTTGTTAGATCTGGTGTTGAGGGCATGATCAGATTTTGGTGTATGCAGGCCCAACTTCCGTTGTTTGTGTTGGAGAAGATGAGAAGTGTGATGACCTCTTTTATATGGGGGGTAGAGGTCACACGGTTGCTTGGAGATCAGTGGCGAGGAGTTTTGAGGAAGGTGGCTTGAATGTTTGTGACCCAGCAGACATTGATCAAGATGCTGTTGTTAAAAGGATTGATATTTTCTTGAGAAATGATTCTAGCTAGAGAAATTGGATGCATGCTAGGTACGGGCATGATTTGCAGTTAGAAGGACAAAAAAATGTGTCCAGAACGTGGAGGAAAATGTGCTCTCTTTGGCCGGAAGTGGTTGGGCTATACACACTTTCATCGGGAGGGTGGGAGCTGAAGGACACTCATATTGTTCCTTGGAAGGCGGCCAAGATGGAGGGGCCTTGCGTTCCCTGGTTCCCCTTCTTGTGGAACCAGGGCAACTTTCCTAAATGGAGTTGCTATTCTTATAGGATGGTTTTGGGAAGGCTTCCGACGAGAGACTGTATGGCTAAGTGGGGTCTCAACATTGAGGGTAGATGTTTGTTGTGTAGATCCGACGATGAATCTCATTCCCATTTGTTCTTTGAATGTTGTTATACCTGTTATCTCTAGAGCAGACTTTGGCTGAAGATGGAATGGGGTGGGTTTGCCCCGAATTACTTTGTGGAGGGTATCTATGTGGATCTGGACTGGACCAAAAACAATATCGGTCTAAGACCTTTTGTGGGGCTTTGCTTCTCAGGTCTTTGTTTTTTTATTTGGAAGGAGCGCAACAGTAGGCTTCATGGGAAAATGGACACTGATGTCCTGGTCTTATTTGATACATTTGTTACCTACTTGAAGATGGCTTTAAAAGCCATACCGAAGATGGGTAGAGGGGTCAGTAGGGTGATCCTGGCCCGGTGGGATTTTGTAGTTTAACCCACTTGTACAGTATACGATGGCTTCCACCATCTATACGCTTTTTTGATGATATAGGAATATTTTACCTTCTCCAAAAAAAAATAAACACTTTAGGCAATGTAAGCAATGCATTATAAGTCCCATCAATTTAGAGTTAGGGATTAATGATTAACCACATAGGGTTCAATGACATAATTTATTTACCAATCTCTAATTTCATTACCTCCCACAAGTTAAGAGTGTATTAGGGTTAAGCAAAATAAATTATAATTAAGTGTGCACATTCACATGTTTACAATTGTAGAACACCTCATAAAGGCTCATTGCAATCATCTATTATCATTTAATCATCTTCATATCATGCAAAAGCTATGACATTCAATCACCCTATAAGTTAGAACCATGCAAGTAGGAGAGAGAGAGTATCAGCATATACTATTCATCCATGCATATTCTATAAGTATAACATACCCTAGAATTACGGTTAGGATTCACTTCCTTTAACGATTAGGGTTTTACTTCATGACTATATCACCAAACCCTAATTACACCATCTCCCACTTTGTTGCAATTCATTTAGGGTTGAACATCATTGATTGAACATGATTAGATCATTATGTCATCAACACTAAGTATCACCTTCATATACATGTGTATGTGTTACACCTCATCTTGTCATGCATGTGTTGCAACTAAGTAACATAGTGGGTGTCTTAACCGCCCTCAATGTAGGTGTTACTACCGCAACAACAAAGTGTCTCGACCGCAAATACCATATGTCTCAAACTCAAACCAAAGATGGTGTCACGACCTACCATCAATAAGGTGTTTCGACCTACTATCAACAAGGTGTCTCGACCATCAATAACACCATGTGTTACCACCGCTAGCCATCATGGGTCACAACCAACTATAGTTAGGGTTTCAACCATTAATAGAGTACATGTCATGACCATGAAAAAACCAACTCAAGGGAGTCTCACTCAAAATCCAACTCAAGGTATCGACTCTAACATCAATGTTTATATATATATATATATATATATATATATATATATATATATATATATGTGTGTGTGTGTGTGTGTGTGTGTGTGTGTGTGTGTGTGTGTGTGTGTCGATCAAAATTCAAGAAATATTTCTCATTAAGAGAGGTGATTACTCATGTTACACAAAGGTACCTGAATTCCCATTCATAAGGATTTTAATCAATAACCAAGCCATAAAAATATCCATTTTATATTTATTTCAAAACTGGGTACAACAGAAATTAGGGTTTGGAAGATAGAAGGAAATTTCATGAAACTATCATTATTAATCAAACCCTAATTCATGATAACACCTTTTAGCATGTTAAGATCATATTTCATATATCGAAACAACAACAAACGAGCATGATTATGGTTCCAAAATAGAAGACAAGAAAGTTATATAACCCACCTTTTTTGGAGATCCGAGGTCCAAAGATCAAAAGCTCCAACAAAAGGAATGAAGCCCCAACTTTAATTAGCACCTCGGACACCAAATCACCTCACAAAAGAGGAACACCATAATTAAGAATTATCCCTAGGCTGAACCGAAAGAAAAGAGAGAAAGAGAAGGAGTCATCCTTTCACTCTGGTTCACCATGTTAAAGCATTGTCTATGACCCCTTATGATGAGGATTTCCCCTCAAACGGTCCATGAATGAGGAATAAGAACATGATGGAGATTTCAAAAGAGGGAATATGTGATTAGATTTTAGGATTACTTCCCAAGAAGAAACCTCGAAGAATTTCCACCACAAGAGTTGATCTAGCAAAAATCCTTCCTTAAGCAAGGTTGATCAGCTACATTAGCTTTAGGATCAGATCTCCTTTGGCCCCAAAGCTACAAGGTCGATTACAATGGAGAGAGAAGAGGATATGGACTAAAATAGTGCTTGAAAATGAAGAGGATTGGTGGTATACCTAAAGGAGGAGAGAAGTAGATTATATGTGAGGTGTTAACATATTAGAACACCATAGGAACACTTGTCCATTAATAAAATAGACATGCAATCAATTTATGCATCCATGAACAAGATGGTGATATAACCTAGGGATGGTATGGACCTTTTTAGGTCCCCAACCCATTGGTTTTGGTTGCAACACTTCAAGGGGGTCGAAATAAGAGCAAAACATCAAGTCTAGGTAGAAACAAGACCATCACCATCATAGAGGTCAAAACACAAGAAGACAAGCATCTAGGTCGAAACACATCACCGCAAACTGTCATGGTCATAACAAAATCATGCCAAGGATGGTGGATTGGTTGAAACACATCCAAAATAACCCATAAGTCACTACCTAGGTCACTACCATCGACAACATTCAATAAGGTCAAAACAAAGGAGTCATCAATATACTAGGTGGAGTCGTACCACAAGAAGACAACTTATCCAAACCCCAAATACATAAAAAACCATACAGGTCAATATAATATCACCAAGGGAATGTTTTTTGGTTGAAACACTTTTAAAACATACCATAAGGTTGACACAAGGGTTGCTATACCCATACAACACCACTAGGTCGACACCATCAGAACCCTAGAAACCCTAGCATATCATGTGATGTCACATCATCAACAAAGGTCCCACAAGGCGCCCCATAGATAAATTATCTATCTTATGATGATAAAGCAATAAGGGAACACCAAAATGTGAAAAATTGCAAAATAGCCCCTCAAGTTGGGTAAATTGCATTTTATTCCAAAATAAGCGAACATAGCTTAAACAACATTCAAACAAGACCAAACATGAAGCGTAAGCATTTCACATGATAGCAAAACACCTCACAAGATTAGATTAAAGTTCTAAGCATCTTATTAATCAAGGTAAGCACAATTAGCATTAATGCTATGTCATGGGCTTTATAGTGGTGATTGTGGTTCTTAGACCTGAAGTCACTACACCCGTCACATGTCGTTCAGTGTGCTTTGACATAATCCATTGTGATCCTGAATAAGGGTTGTGATAAAGGTGATGATCAGATGGACTTTGACACATGAGGATGATTGTGAGTGATGTAGATGGGATTTAGCCCTCCTACCATAGTTTTATATACTAACCACTTGATAAGAGAGACTGAGAAATGCATGTGCATGCACATGTGAATCAATATATGATATTGAGGTCACATATATCTAACAATGTCTGCTCTTGCTTCAAGGAACATGGATTGAAAATTGAGAGGATGGTGATTCCATGCCTCTACCTCATTCCAAATATCATAGACAAAGGAATTAGACAATCACTATAACAACTTACACATATTATAGGTTGAAGTCATTCTCCAAATTTCCATTCACTTGGGTACCACTGATATGTGACTAAGCACCATATTTTCTTGTGTTATCATAAAATAGTTATGGTCATTCACTGCCAATGTGATATGGGGACTATAGGGTCACACACATAAGAATTCATCTAGAAGAGGAGTTTATCCAAGAATGATCTTTAAGTTGATTACTAAATATGTTTAGGTATTCAATTAAACAACCAATTAACTAGTTGAACTGACTGGTTAGGGTGTTACATTGATTGGAACTTGAATTGGCTGAATTCTACATGAGACAAGACAACAGCCGATCGACTCACTAGGTGAATTGATTTTCTCATTCAGGCAAACTGAAGATTCTGATTATTTTCCCAATTCATGAGAATAGTTGACCATGTTACATGTTCAAATTTATTGGTACAAGGAATTTGTGTTTGACAATAATTGGAAACAAATTGTCAATTCAAATTGTGATTGGCAAATATGTGAAACAATTGGCTCACTGAGTGATGTGATCAACTCACTGTGCTATCCTATCAGCTCACTAATGAAACAACCAGTTTACCTATTGTAGGGCTATTAATTCATGAAAATTCTAGTCTCTTCTACTCCCACACATACGGGAACCCAGACCCAAACCCCTTCAATAAATAGAGGGGTAATAGGGGCATCTCAGATACATCAATTTCCTTTGACAATTGTTTATCTTGTCTAGTTTTGGTAACTAAAAGAACCCGAGCAAATCCTACCCAATAAAGGGAGGGATGGCAAGGGAGAACAATTATGGGGGAGAGAGTTTGTGACTAGTATACCAATAGAAGGTACAACTCCTTCCTGTCTGTTCTGGTAGAATGACATGAGTTCTAGATGGTCTGTGCAAACTTCCATAGAGGTGAGGTTGCATTTTTCCATCACTAGGAGGGCAACGTCAACCTCCAGTTCAGGAGGAGTTGATTTAGCTTTCATGTGAATTCTCTATCCATGGTGAATATGAAGAGTTGCTATAGATGAGTCCCAGTGCAACTAGGAGTGCACGACTGCTGACACACATTAAAATCATTAGACTTGCTCCAAGACTGGGTATGAACTCTCTAAAACCATCATTTCCATTACATAGTTTTTGATGCAATCTTGCTATTCTGGGGAATATGGATAGATATTTTTTATTTCCACTACCTACTTTATGCCTATATTTCCCAACAGTGCTATCAAAGCCATGTCAATCTACTATGGTTTGGGATAATCAATATGATTAGATTTTTGTTTATATCATTTATTTATTTCATACGGTGTGAATACTTAAACTTCTTAATGTTGAAATCCAATCAATGACCACATATATTCCCAAACTAATGTACATATGATATGATATATATGCAATTTTCTTGCATCGCCCTAAAAGGAAGTTTTGATGGTGGATGTGTAGCATGATTGTGGCCAATAACCTTAATTATCTATGCATGGTGGTTGTATGTTTATTTCTATTATCTTGATTTTAATACCTAGCCTATACCTACTTCCCAATGTAAAAGTATTATTCTTTCCTACCATTTTTGTCGTTAAATGTAACTTAAGGTTTCTCATTGCAATGTAATAAGTTTAATAGCAATAAGATAGTTTCTTTTCTTGCAACAACAAAGATGACGATCAACGTCAGATGAGCCGACTGTTTCACGTGATGAGCCGACCGGCTGGATGACCGAGGAGGGAAGAACACATGAGGAGCAAATTGAGCGAATGTTGGTCCCAACAGACCATCTGGAGGTGTCCAAATATAACTGGATAGGTATCCAATCAATCATTTTAGGCAACCAATTAACTAGCCAAAAGGTGAGCCGATCGGTTCAAGGGATAAACCTATCAACCCGGATTGGCAAGCATATATCTACAAAAAATACAAGTTTATGTATGTGATGTAGACCTTAGGTTGTAGTAATTCTATGCGGCTCTAATGAATTACATTACAATGGCCATAACAATTACTTTTTGTTTTATATTGCATGTTTATGTTGTGGGATATAGAATGTATATGATACATATAATATATATGTGTTGATTCGATAATATATATATATATATATATATATATATATATATATATATATATATGTATATATATACATATTTATATAAATATAAATATACATATATATATATATCCCTCAATCAAACATTTTAATCCTAAGATGCTTTACATTAGTGGCACACATGAAAAGCTTGATCGACTAAGTGTAGGTTATTCCAAGCATGGTTCTCCATCCATCTCATGGAAGTGTGATGGTAGTATTGTAGGTTCTTCCCAAGTGGGGTGCATTATTATCATGTTGGCTTTTGGGTCAGGCTTAACTAGTGTCCTTAATGAGATTAAGCATAAGAGGCATGCATATGACTATGGAAAAGTGTTATGCATGTCATCTATCCAAGAATTGCATAAGATATAATCGAAAAACATTGTCTACCTTAATAGTTGACTATGGATGATGGCATTGGTCAGGAAACAATTGAATTATTTTGGATCTTGGCTCAGTAGAAAAGTGAATGCCACAATCTTCCCAATTGATATGTGAGGTCTATCTATTTGAATAAAATCTTGAGAATGATAGTTAATAAAATTCCTAATAACTATCATCAAATTTTAATCAAATCAAATCAAAATGAGTTTTTGACAAAATTGCAAATTCTTTTGTAGAATCAAATGGCAACAAAAAAAAACTTTTATTTGTAATCGGTCCTCGAGAAGGACAAGTTAAAGGTAACAACTTCCACAACTAGTTTAGGATGTTGAGAAATGTTCTCACAGAGGACCACAAGCTCTATGTCTTGGAGACACCAGATCTAGATAAACCCTTCCCGCTACGCCTAAGGCTGATAGGGATGCTTACAAGAAGCATACTTAATATGTTTTTGATGTCAAATGTTTGATGCTATGCTCCATGAACTATGAGTTGCAAAGGTAGCATGAGAACATGAATCTTATTGAGATAGTTACACATGTTAATAACATGTTCCAAGATCAGGAAAGATAGGAGATATTTGATGTCTCTAATGCGTTGTTAAAAATGTAACATGGTAGAAGGAGATCCATTAGGTCCTCATGTGCTCATGCTTATTGGATATGTGGAGAAACCTTGCTAGAATAGGATTCCCCTTGGGTCAAGATTTGGCCAATGATGTGATCCTACAGTCTCTGCCAGAATCATATAGTCGGTTTGTCATGAACTACAACATGAATGACTTTAACAAGTTGTTGACAAAGTTATTAGGCATGTTGAGAACAACTGAGGCACTAATGAAGAAAGACAAGCCCAAGTCTATGATGATGATGAACAAGACAAAGGGAAAGTCTAAAGGAAAAGGAAAAGCTGAGAAGATTTCAAAAGTTACCTAGAAACCAAAGTCTTCAGATCTCAAGACAAAGGGAGGAGTAAAGAAAAGAGGTGATTGTCAGCATTGTTACCAGTCTAGACATTGGAAAAGGAATTTCCCTCTCTTTATGGAAGAACTAAAGAATAAGAAGGAAGGGGAAGAGACCTCTACTTCAAGTATAAAGGTTATAAGATAATTTGATTACTTTGTCATCTTGGCATTTCATACCAGATAGAAATCTGACATACGTGATGTGCAAGATCTGACAAAAAGTAAAGCCTTTATGAAAGGACAATGATGGACTATGCAGAGCAAGATTTTTTGCAACCTTAGTCTATATTCAAATTTATCTTAGCCCAATGGGAATGTAATAGAGTTAGTTGAACTACTATTTCATTATGCCAAAATAGAAACATCCTACTTTATGCATCTTGTATGAAAAGGTTGATAAATCAATAAAGATTTGTTAATGCTTCTATTTTAAAGATATGATATTGTATGACAATGCCCCAACATCTAGTGATGTTTATATGAAAGGATATAAAGGTGAGTTTTTATAACAGAAATACAAAAAGGATTATAATCTAATAACTCAAACAATCAATATTCATAGCATTGTCATCAAGAGCACATATGTATGACGTGGACATCTAGAATTCATGTTGATAAATATCTAGACTCTTTGGTTAATGAACTGATAAGAGACATGCAAGTCTTACTTATGCGCAACATGACAAAACATCCTTCACTAATTGTAGTGGGAGGATATACATACTAAGAGGACTTATACATAATGATGTATATTGACATGTAGAATATATGCTAGAGAAAGTTACAAGTACTTGATTATATTTATTGATGATATCAATTAATATAGGTTCTATATGTGGTGAAATACAACTGTAACATCCCAGATTTGAGGCCTAGGATAACATGATCTTAAAAGGAATGATTGGACTACCCATATCACCAAGGTGCACCTCCTTTTCCGGGAGCCCATCTCTAAAGAACTCCATAGTTAAGTGTGCTCAGCTTGGAGTAGTACTAGGATGGGTGACCAGTGGGGAAGTTGACCCTCGCTTGCGCGTAAGTGAGGAAAAAGCGTGCAGTTAAGGCTGGTGGTGGTCTGTGGGGCCAGTCGTCATTCTTGAAACTCTACTAGAGCCTTGGGCAGTGGGCCCGGGCATTACAAATGGTATCAGAGCCATAACCCCTCCAGTAGGTGGGGCCCACATGGGCATGTGACATGCCAGTCTTGAGCCGTGCGGTCTAAGAAAGTTGGAAAGGGCTATCCGTAGAGATGAGATGAAGCCGCCCTTGCGTTGGTAGCCGTGGATGGGAGCTGGGTGTCCATGGGCCATTGTGGGTCTGTACTGAAATGGGGTCAGAGTATGAGGCCATATAGTTGAGCCTTGACGAGGACGTCAAGAGTCTAAGTGGGGGAGATTGTAACATCCTAGGTTTGATGCCTACGATAACATGGTCTTAAAAGGAATTATTGGACTACCCACTGCCCAAGGCTCTAGTAAAGTTTCAGGAATGACGACTGGCCCCACATACCACCACTAGCCTTAATTGCACGCTTTTTCCTCACTTACGCGCAGGCGAGGGTCAACTTCCTGACTGGTCACCCATCCTAGTACTACTCCAAGCTGAGCACGCTTAACTATGGAGTTCTTTAGAGATGGGCTCCCGGAAAAGGAGGTGCACCTTGGTGATATGGGTAGTCCAATCATTCCTTTTAAGATCATGTTATCCTAGGCCTCAAACCTGGGATGTTACAATCTCCCCCACTTAGACTCTTGACGTCCTCGTCAAGGCTCAACTATATGGCCTCATAATCTGACCCCATTTCAGTACAGACCCACAATGGCCCATGGACACCCAGCTCCCGTCCACGGCTACCAACACAAGGGCGGCTTCATCTCATCTCTACGGATAGCCCTTTCCAACTTGCCTGGACCGCACAGCTCAAGACTGGCATGTCACATGCCCATGTGGGCCCCACCTACTGGAGGGGTTATGGCTCTGATACCAATTGTAACGACCCCGCCCCCGGTAAGTGGTTGTCTCTTTACACAATGGAAGGGTAAAAGCGTCCAGAGCCCATCACCCTTCTTCTTCCTCGCGACACCTAGGGCTACCGCCGATCTACAGCTTGTTGCGGGCGCGCCCCCTCTTCTCCAGGGTCCGGAGACCACTAGGGACCTCTCCCTCACCTCCGAAGACCCTCCCCGCCCATGCTGATGCCCTCAGAACATGACCAGAACGTCAAGTTTGTGTGTGCAAGACCTGCACTTGCGGCTAGCTTGCAGCCGTCTTGCAGCTGCCGTGCGAGGACAAGAGGAGAGGGGATGATTTATGTTCATCCTTAGGTCATCGAGGGAACCTTGGACCTTTGTTATGATGACTCTACTACTCCCGTCGTTCCCATATTAACTCTTCTTATTGTGGATAGGGTTCATGTAGAAACAAGAAGAAATGGAGAAAGATATGCCCGATATCTCTTTGGCCTGAGGCCCTGGATCCAACCCTTATATAGGGAAGGATGGCAACGTCCCATTGTGGTTAATCACATTAGTTTCCTGAGGGTTTTCCGAAGGTTTCCTCATACTGAATGCAAAATATATGTTGGATGTTCATACTTGCAAATCATAAAGTCACTATCATTATCACATTAAAAATAAATGTATAGATTCTCTCACCTACATGCCACCCTGATGGATGATGCCAAAGGTTAGGCCCAGATGGGTAGACCAATGGACCCCTTCAGTGGTGACCCCCAGGCACCAAGCTCGGGATTGAGAAGGTGGCCTCTAATATTGCATGACTAGTGGGCACCTTGAGTGGTGACCACCAGGCACCAAGCTCAGGAATGAGAAGGTGGCCTTAAGTCATTGGCAAAAGGGCACCCTAAGGAGGGTATGCCAGGGTTAGGGAAAAAGTGGTGGAGAATGTCATACTGAAAAGTGTAATTTGGCTTGTTAATTAATTTGATTGTGATTATTAAATTGTTAGTCATATTTGCAAAATTTTGGTTGTTCCCACATACGAGTATATTTAGATATATTGACCGACGTTTTGTTTGTCGGCGTTTTAGGAACAACAATTGAAAGAACAAATAGTAAAATGACACATTATGAAAGTAAATCATAAAGTACAAGGAGGATTAGTAAGAGTGGATTCAAGCTTGGATAGATAGATTTCCAAGTTTTTCAAAGGTAAGTAAAGTTTTAATTTTATACCAAATTCCAGTTAGTTAGTAGAATTTCATAATTTTTATTGATTATTTGTCTAATCTTTGATCTTGTTAATTGAATAACGGCTCTGACCTTCGGGTCTCCCTTTATTGGGGGTTACCGGGGGGCGGGGTTGTTACAATGGCATGCCACATACCCAAGTGGGCCCCACCTACTGGAGGGGTTATGGCTCTGATACCATTTGTAATTCTCGGGCCCAGTACCCAAGGCTCTAGTAGAGTTTCAGGAATGACGACTGGCCCCACAGACCACCACTAGGCTTAACTGCACGCTTTTTCCTCACTTACGTGCAAGCGAGTGTCAACTTCTCGACTGGTCACCCATCCTAGTACTACTCCAAGCTGAGCACGCTTAACTGTGGAGTTTTTTAGAGATGGGCTCCCGGAAAAGGAGGTGCACCTTGGTGATATGGGTAGTCCAATCTTTCCTTTTAAGATCATGTTATCCTAGGCCTCAAACCTGGGATGTTACAGTCTCCCCCACTTAGACTCTTGACGTCCTCGTCAAGGCTCAACTATATGGCCTCATACTCTGACCCCATTTCAGTACAGACCCACAATGGCCCATGGACACCCAGCTCCCGTCCACGGCTACCAACGCAAGGGAGGCTTCATCTCATCTCTACGGATAGCCCTTTCCAACTTGCCTAGACCGCACGGCTCAAGACTGGCATGTCACATGCCCATGTGGGCCCCACCTACTGGAGGGGTTATGGCTATGATACCAATTGTAATGACCCCCCCCCCCCCCCGGTAACCCCCAATTAAGGGAGACCTGAAGGTCAGAGCCGTTATTCAATTAACAGGATCAAAGGTTTGACAAATAATCAATAACAGTTATGCAATTCTACTAACTAACTGGCATTAGGTATAAAATTAAAACGTCGACAAACAAAACGTCGGTCAGTATATCTAAATATACTGGTATGTGGGAACAACCAAAATTTTGCAAATATGACTAACAATTTAATAATCATAATCAAATTAATTAACAAGCCAAATTACACTTTTTAGTATGACATTCTCCACAACTTTTGCCCTAACCCTGGCATACCCACCTTAGGGTGCCCTTTTGCCAATGACTTAAGGCCACCTTCTCATTCCCGAGCTTGGTGCCTGGGGGTCACCACTCAAGGTGCCCACTAGTCATGCAATATCATAGGCCACCTTCTTAATCCCGAGCTTGGTGCCTGGGGGTCACCACTCAAGGGGTCCATTGGTATACCCATCTGGGCCTGACCTTTGGCATCATCCATCAGGGTGGCATGTAGGTGAGAGAATCTATACATTTATTTTTAATGTGATAATCATAGTGACTTTATGATTTGCAAGTATGAACATCCAACATATATTTTGCATTCAGTACGAGGAAACCTTCAGAAAACCCTCGGGAAACTAATGTGATTAACCATAATTAACCACATACCTGATCCGGGGCAACTTGATTGTCCAAGCAATAAGGATAAAGAATAAATCAACCAGCAATCAACAATATCCTAAAATTAATGCATGTGATTCAAGTGTTATAGTTTATCCAAAACATTTTAAAGTTAGATTTGGATTCCACCTTAGATATATAGATTCCCAAGTTTTTCAAAGGTAAGTAAAGTTTTAATTTTATACCAAATTCTAGTTAGTTAGTAGAATTTAATAATTGTTATTGATTATTTGTCGAACCTTTGATCATGTTAATTGAATAACGGCTCTGTCCTTCGGGTCTCCCTTAATTGGGGGTTACCGAGGGGCGGGGTCGTTACAATGGCATGCCACATACCCAAGTGGGCCCCACCTACTGGAGGGGTTATGGCTCCAATACCATTTGTAATGCCCGGGCCCACTGCCCAAGGCTCTAGTAGAGTTTCAGGAATGACGACTAGCCCCACAGACCACCACTAGCCTTAATTGCACGCTTTTTCCTCACTTGCACACAAGTGAGGGTCAACTTCCCAACTGGTCACCCATCCTAGTACTACTCCAAGCTGAGCACGCTTGACTATGAAGTTCTTTAGAGATGGGCTCCCGGAAAAGGAGGTGCACCTTGGTGATATGGGTAGTCCAATCATTCCTTTTAAGATCATGTTATCCTAGGCCTCAAACCTGGGATGTTACAATCTCCCCCACTTAGACTCTTGACGTCCTCGTCAAGGCTCAACTATATGGCCTCATAATCTGACCCCATTTCAGTACAGACCCACAATGGCCCATGGACACCCAGCTCCCGTCCACGGCTACCAACGCAAGTACGGCTTCATCTCATCTCTACGGATAGCCCTTTCCAACTTGCCTGGACTGCACGGCTCAAGACTGGCATGTCACATGCCCATGTGGGCCCCACCTACTGGAGGGGTTATGGCTCTGATACCAATTGTAACGACCCCGCCCCCCGGTAACCCCCAATTAAGGGAGACACGAAGGTCAGAGCCGTTATTCAAATAACAGGATCAAAGGTTCGACAAATAATCAATAACAATTATGAAATTCTACTAACTAACTGGAATTTGGTATAAAATTAAAACTTTACTTTCTTTTGAAAAACTTGGGAATCTATATATCCAAGCTTGAATCCACTCTAACTAATCCTCCTTGTACTTTATGGTTTACTTTCACAATGTGTCACTTTACTATTTGTTCTTTCAATTGTTGTTCCTAAAACGCCGACAAACAAAACGTCGGTCAGTATATCTAAATATACTGGTATGTGGGAACAACCAAAATTTTGCAAATATGACTAACAATTTAATAATCACAATCAAATTAATTAACAAGCCAAATTACATTTTTCAGTATGACATTCTCCACCACTTTAGCCCTAACCCTGGCATACCCACCTTAGGTTTTCTAGATCACATTAGGGTTTTATTAGGGTTTTTGCCTCCATAACGCTTTAAATGCTCTCTTAGTTCATAAACCCTAATTTCAACATCATAAGCCCAATTAACGTCGATTATTTCTCTTTTATACCAAAACTACCTTCTTTATCCTTTTAGGTTATTTCAAGGTCATTAGACTCAATTATCACCATTAGTTTCTTTTGGATTAACAATTAATAATAAATAGAGTTCATATGGGATTAGACCATTATGAATTATGAGTTGTTAATCCAAAAGAAACTAAAGGTGATAATTGAGTCTAATGACCTTGAAATAACCTAAAAGGATAAAGAAGGTAGTTTTGGTATAAAAGAGAAATAATCGACATTAATTGGGCTTATGATGTTGAAATTAGGGTTTATGAACTAAGAGAGCATTTAAAGCGTTATGGAGGCAAAAACCCTAATAAAACCCTAATGTGATCTAGAAAACCTAAGGTGGGTATGCCAGGGTTAGGGCAAAAGTGGTGGAGAATGTCATACTGAAAAGTGTAATTTGTCTTGTTAATTAATTTGATTGTGATTATTAAATTGTTAGTCATATTTGCAAAATTTTGGTTGTTCCCACATACCAGTATATTTAGATATACTGACCGACGTTTTGTTTGTCGGCGTTTTAGGAACAACAATTGAAAGAACAAATAGTAAGGTGACACATTGTGAAAGTAAATCATAAAGTACAAGGAGGATTAGTTAGAGTGGATTCAAGCTTGGATAGATAGATTCCCAAGTTTTTCAAAGGTAAGTAAAGTTTTAATTTTATACCAAATTCTAGTTAGTTAGTAGAATTTCATAATTGTTATTGTTTATTTGTCGAACCTTTGATCCTGTTAATTGAATAACGGCTCTGACCTTCGGCTCTCCCTTAATTGGGGGTTATGGGGGGGCGGGGTCATTACAATTGGTATCAGAGCCATAACCCCTCCAGTAGGTGGGGCCCACATGGGCCAGTCTTGAGCCGTGCGGTCCAGGCAAGTTGGAAAGGGCTATCCGTAGAGATGAGATGAAGCCGCCCTTGCGTTGGTAGCCGTGGACGGGAGCTGGGTGTCCATGGGCCATTGTGGGTCTTTACTGAAATGGGGTCAGATTATGAGGCCATATAGTTGAACCTTGATGAGGACGTCAAGAGTCTAAGTGGGGGAGATTGTAACATCCCAGGTTTGAGGCCTAGGATAACATGATCTTAAAAGGAATGATTGGACTACCCATATCACCAAGGTGTACCTCCTTTTCCGGGAGCCCATCTCTAAAGAACTCCATAGTTAAGCGTGCTCAGCTTGGAGTAGTACTAGGATGGGTGACCAGTCGGGAAATTGACCCTCGCTTGCACGTAAGTGAGGAAAAAGTGTGCAGTTAAGGATAGTGGTGGTCTGTGGGGCCAGTCGTCATTCCTGAAACTCTACTAGAGCCTTGGGCAGTGGGCCCGGGCATTACAACAACCATAAATCTCTTCAGGGGTTCAAGAAGATTATAAACGAAGTATAACTTTGATAAAGTATTGAGAAACTTTTATGTGATCAAACATTGAAATACTTGACATCATTAGTTTGAGAACCTTCTAGATGAACTGTGATACTGTATCACAAGTCAAAACCACTTCAAACATGATGATGTGTTAGAAAGAAGGAATTACATCCTCATGATGTGATCATCATTTAATATAATCTAGTAATTTCCTCAAAAATACATACTTTAAACTAAAAGAATGTCCAATCTTAAATGGTTTAAAAGACATCATATGTGATATGATATGGGAATATCTAGATATCTCTTAAGGATTAAAACCTATATAAAAAAGTTGTTTCTTGAAAAGGTTTATCTGCATACCATAATTGTTGAATGCAACTTTAATCCTTATCCAATAACAAAAGTTTTTTTTTGATAGGATAAATGAGTTCCAAAAGAATCAGTGGGAGTAAAAGTAGAACTCGAAAGCTTTGAGGTCAATAAGAAGGTACAATGAGAACAAGTGATAATCACAAATTGTTGTGGAATCCCAAGTTCCTCATGTAACATAGAATCTCATAGTTCTAGTAGAACACATATGAGATTGAATGATTGTGAATCGAAAAACTCAGATAGGTTGATCATAAAATGATGATCCAACAAATCAACTAGAAGCTATTGAGAACCATAATTTGAGAAATGGCTTAAAGCCATTATGGAGTCCATGTACACTAACAAGATATGATCCTTCTATACCACCTAAAGGGGTAAAACACATAGGGTGTAGTTGTCTTTTCATTGGAAGACCAACACGGATAACCTAAAAGGAGAGATTGGTAGGAAAGGTTTTTCAAATCAATTCACATAGTTGAACATATAGAAATTCATTTACAATTGTTGTGCTTGTTGTTGCAGCTAGTATAGAATATGAGATTTGGCATACAAAGATTAAAATCAAATTACTTAAAAGGAATATTTGAGAGGATGTGTACGTGAAACAACCTAAAGGTTTTATAACATCATTAAAGAAAATAAAGTCTAAAGCTACAAAGTTTAATTAGAGAGATTGAAATAAGCATCTCATAAATGGGATCTTTTGACTTGACAAGATAGTAGAAGAGTTTGACTTAAATAAAGGCAAAAGATGAAATCGATGATTACAAAGATTTAGTGAAGAATATATGAATATTCCACATATTGATGAAGAATAACATCTCAGTACCTCTAGTATGTAGACCTGGCATGGAAAATACCTTCATTAATGAATGATTAGGTGAAACATTCTATGTGATCGAGATCGAGATCTATAGAAATAGTTCTTAGAAATTTTATAACCTATGTATGAGCACATATAATAGCAAGATGCAAAAAGAGTTCAAGATGAAGGATCCATTAGAGAGAATCTGGGATTAGTCTCTCAAGGACTCTATGCTCCAATTATTGTGAAGAATGAAAGACATCAGTATGATGCCATATGAACTAGAAGGTAGATCTATCATGTATGATATATGAATGTATGCTATCCCATAGTCTTGTATGTACCATACATGACAAGATGATATTAATTTCTAATGAAGGTCATTAGAATGCCATTAACAATATATATTAGTACTTGTAAAGCACTAAAAGATTAGTTAATAGTTTATAGTAACAAGGAAGTGTTGGTTGTAAAGGGTTACACCGATGCTAGCTTCTAAATGATAGAGAGTGATCGCAATATAAAATGTGTTTAATATTAAGAAATGAGTTGTAGGTTGTAAGAGTTCCAAACTACAAGCCATTAATTCAATTCTACAATTGAAGTTGATCATCCTAGTGTTATGAACACAAGAGTGGATACTATATGGATCTAGAAGTTTGTATGGAAGAACTTAAAGATGTTCCAACCATTGATGACACAATATAAATACTATGACAACAATGGAGCTACTGGTTAGGATAGGGATATCAGATAGCATATTATGGTTGTTCTGACTCATATGAGAAATTTTATAGCGAAGAGATAAGGAACATGCAATATACATACTAATAGCAAAATATTGCTAACCCATTGGTTTATCACTAGCACAGAAAAAACACGATGGACATGCTGAAATCACTAAGAATGATATTTGTAGGTGATTGGCTCTAAGTGTAAGTGGGAGTATGTTGGTATGGAATGCCTAGAGAGAAAATCATATGATGATTTTCATGGAATATAACATAGCAGATTTGATTAATAATGATAAGGGAAATATTTCAATTCATTTTTTTTCAATCAGTTATGATATAATGAGAAAACATAATGGATGTCTAAAGACTGACAATATTCAATGATGTATGTCTTCATGTACGTGTCTTGAATAATGAGATCATACAGATGTTAAGAGTATGAATGTTCTTATTATGTCCCTAGTCAGTTGCTACTGTGGAAGGAAGATAGACAACAGTAACACTTAAGACTAGAGTGTGTGTTGGTTGATGATATAATCCCATCAGTCATGATATGTGATATCAAACCAAGCACCTAGATAGTTGTTACGGAATAGTGTATTAGACATACCCACCATGAGAGTGACACATGGAAACCATGTATGATGGTCATAAATATCTCCCATAGTGAAGGTGGTGATTGTGGTTCTTAGACCTGAAGTCACTACACTCATCACTTATCATTCAATGTTCTTTGACATCATCCACTATGATGCGAAATAAGGGTTTCAATAAAGGTGATGATCAGATGGACTTTGACACATGAGGATGACTGTGAGTTATGTAGATGAAATTTGTCCCTCCTATTGGAGTTTGATATCCTGGCCACTTAATAAGCGAGAATAAGAAACACATGTGCATGCACATGTCAATCAATATATGATACTGAGGTCACATATATCTCAGAAATTCTTCTCTTAGATCAAGGAACATGGAATGAGAATTGAGAGGATGATGATTCCATGCCTCGAGTTCATTTCACATATCAGAGACAAAGGAATTAGACAATCACTATAACATCTTACATGAAGTATAGGTTCAAGTTGTTTTCCAACTACCCATTCACATGGGTAGCACTGATGTGCAACTAGGCACCATTATTTACTTATTATTTCATAAACTAGTTATGGACATCACTACCAATGTGATATAGGACCTATAGGGTCACACACATAAAAAATCATCTTGAAGAGGATTTTATCCATGAATATCGTTGAAGTTGATTACTAAAGATGTTTAGGTATTCAATTAAACAACCAATTAACTGAGTGGACTCATAACCATCAAGTTCAAGTGTTGGACTAACTGGTTAGGGTGTCATGTTGATTGGGAATTCAATCGGCTAAATTCTACATGAGTCAGGACACTAATAGATCCGCTCACTAGGTGAACCGATCTAGTCAGATTTGGTGAAATGACCAATTCACCTAGTGAACCGATCAACACAGTCGTGCCAACTGAATCTTCTGGTGATTTTCCCGATTCAAGAGAATAGTTGATCGTTTCACTTGTTCAATTTGATTGGTATAAGGAATTAATGTTGGACATCAATTGGAAATGAATTGTCAATTCGATTGTGATTGGGAAACATGTGAAACGGTCGGCTCACTGGTCCAGTCAACACGTTCATCAGTGAACCAGCCAAATCAAATGTCACATGGCAATTAATTGATGGAAATTTTGGTCCCTTCTACTCCCACACAGACTGGGAACCCAAACCCTAACCTCTCCTATAAATAGAGGGGCACTTGGGGCTTCTCAGACACAAATTTGCCTCTAATAATTGTTTGTCATCTTTGGTTGGGGTAAGTGAGATAACTTGAGCAAGTCTTACCCTATAAATGGAGGGATAGCAAGGGAGAACAATTATGGGAGAGCAAGTTGGTGACTAGTACACCAATGGGAGGGAAAACTTCTTCCTATCCATTCTAGTAGAATGACAAGTGTTCTAGGTGGTCCGCATGGACTTCCATAGAGGTGAGGTGGCCTTTTCCCATCGCTAGGAGGGCAACACCATCCTGCAGTCTGTGGAGGAGTTGTTGTAGATGTCATCCAAATTTGCTATCTATGGTGGAGACCATGAGCTACTACAGACAAGTCCCAGTGCAACTAGGAGTGCACGACTACTGCAATGATTTATAGTCACTAGATTTTCTCCAGGACTAGGTATGAACTCTTTAAAACCATCATTTCCAGTACATAGTTGCTAACATGATCTTGCTATTTCGGGGAATATGGTTGGATAAATTTTTGTTTTTTTGCCTACTCTATGCCCATATTTCCCAATAGCATGGCCATGGTGGCTACCATGGCTTTCTAAGATCTCCTTGGTACAGCCTTGCTGGCTAGCGTGACAGTTCTACTTATATTGCTATGTCTCTTCAATTTTGGCATTTCAACTTGTGATTTCTTCATTGGAAACATGGTTGTTCTGCATCACCATCGTCGTGCTAAGGGCTTTGCTTACTCTTTGAGCTTCAAATTTTATTATTCAAAGACCTCTTTGCTTTAGATCAACCCTCACCCACTAGAGGATGGTTGGTGGATCTTTAAGACCTTCTTTGGACCTCTCCATAGGTGTAGGAACCCTAGGATCATCCTCCTTCTCTCTCGTCCATTCAAGGAATGATCCACGTACCTGAAAAATATGCAAAGAGTCTCCATAAGTGCATTTGAAAGAAAACCATTTATTAGGAGAAATAACATGAAATATAATATGCGTGGATTTGATTAAATTTCAAAAACACACAAGATGAAGCCCTAAAATAGGGTTGCATCACTAGGCCTTCATTTTCCCAGAAAGGCATATAAAAGTGACAATCTTAAATATGAATAATGAAGAGTATCTAGTGCACAATTTTAGGGACATATAATGATATTGAAAAAAATCTAGAGAGAGAATAATAATGCAAAGCACACTTTATCAAAAGTCATGACAAGATATATAATAATGAAGCTAAACTCTAAAATGGATTTTTATAGGGTTAATTATGGTAATCTAATGCATGGCATATATGTGATCGTGTCTTAATTAGAGTTGACTAAAAATATAATTGGATCAATAATATCTTAATTCAAGATATGATTTACCTCTTATGGGGCATGTTATACAACATGGTTTTGTTGTATATTTACAAAATGTTTGGCATATGATATTGGATTAAATAATTGTCTTTTCATACTATCTTTCTTGATTATATGTATATATAGCATAGTAAACATGAAAATAACATATGAGATCTACTATATGAAAGTACTATACTTTTTGGTAGTACAATGCTTTGAAGTGACTTATCTCTTTTGTTGTGAGTAACATTGTACATTTGGTTTAACCCCTTTGATAGGAGATAATAAAGTCCTTAATCTTGAAATTGTTGAGAGTGGAGAGAATGTAGAAAAACCTTTAGCTGGAAATGCATGGAGATATAATGGAAAATAAACTTGAAACATGTGTTCTATTTTGTTAATAAACATCATTATCCAAGTATGATTTTTTTGTATCTATTACTACAGCGTATTGGATTTATGTTATTACCATGTCATAGTAATAAAGAGTTATATGAATCTTTTAGCATATTCAGCATAGTATTTTATTATATTGTGTAGACGTATACCACTTGTAATATTTTATTTATGTCATGTGGATATATCATCTTGAAGGCTCTTGATAGTGGGGAGTTGTGTGGATAATAATAGTACATGTGAATTATTATCCAAATATCATGTTGTAGTGATATTAAGTGCATATGTAAAAGTTATCATTCAATGTGTAATATTAATTTTTGATAATTAATTTTGTAATTATATGTTCAATGATGAGATTATGTTGTATAGTTTGTTCTTGTTCTTGTTCTTGTTCTTGTGCATGTTCTATTGTTGGTTCCTTTTGAATTCCTTTGATTCTATCCCTCTAGTTCTAGTATGTGGAGTTGATTTTGAAATTGTCATTGAGGTGAGGGTTTCAATTTAGATGCCACAGATGTGGTCAATAGGTGTTGAAAATATGAGGATGTCCCAAATTAACCATGCATAGGGGTCACATTCATCAATGCATCCAATATTAATGATACCATACCAAATGAAAAAGTATATGATCCCTATCCTAGTAGTTGTCCATTGCTGCTGTAGAGGGTGTTTAGGGAAACTAGTCTCTAAACTACTATCTATCCAACCTTACGGGGCTTAGTTGACTGGGTATAGAAGAACCTAAACATAGACCAACCATAGTCTAGGTTTCTTGGTGTGTATATTCCAGTGCACTTAGTACCAAGCCTTGGTATAAGGTGTAGGATAAGAGTTTTCACCTTCTATTACCCTCTATGCATCCTCTAACATGCTCTTTGATGAGTGTGGAAGAGAAGATGCACCTATATGTTGGGAATATGGCATCAAATATGACAAAGGAAACAAAAATTAAACTACCATACTCCCATTAGACAATAGATCTTGTAAACAACTATGTAATGGGAAATAAGGTTTGCAAGGCATATACCTACTCCTGGAGTAAGTCCTGCAGCAATCCCTTAATGTAGCATGCTACTTTCTCATGTTGCACCTGGATGACTATCGATAATGACCTCCTAGATAGTCACCATGGACCGCGGTTGACTACATCCTCCTAGCGGGTGGTAAAGGCCTCCTTGCCTCGGTAGTAGTCCACATTGACCATCAGGAACTCCTGTTGTTCAAGGAGTTGTCCCTTCTAGTCAACATTCTAGTGTTGACTTGCACTCCCAATTGTCTCTCCATTAGTATCCCTCCCTTTGATGGGTAGCACTTGCTCAGGCTCTCTTGGTTGCCGCATCCAGAGAGGACAACAATTGTCAGAGCTTATTATTGTGTCTTTAGATGGCCTCCACTACCCCTCTATTTATAGGAGGGTCACGGTCAGGAATTCTAGTCTGAGCGAGAGTTGAAGAGATGGATTTTCATGAATTTCTTGGAAGCTACAAATGATGAACTAGTCGACTCGCTACTAAAACAATCGGTTCACATATGAGTTGATTGATTCAACCCTTGAACTGATCATTTCACTATGTTTCCAAATCCCAATCGTATTTTTTTTTTGTAAAATGAAAACATTAGTTGCTAGTAGGGAACCAGTTAGGAAACAAATGAATGTCTGAAAGATAAAATTGCTGCCCTTGAGGGGGACACACATGCCATTGTGTTGCTGAGGATGGTTGCTTTAAGCAGAATTTAGCAAGCGCATCTGTGAGTTTGTTTTGATTCCTTCTTTGGTGCACCACCTTCTGTATCCCTACATGGATCAAGGCATCTCTGATCTTTATAGTAAGAGTGCGGTATTTGTCAGGAGGGTCCTTCAGATGTGAAACCCATTGAACGACATTCCAAGAGTCTGAAATGATTAAACCTTCAGCAAGTGTGTTAAGAGCAGCAAGTTGTACTCCATGCAAGATAGCCTTCAGCTCGCCTTCCATGGCATCCGAACCAGGACAAAGATTTGCAGAGCCTGTCTTCCACTGTCCCAATGAGTTTCTAGCTATAGCACATATACATGTCGTTTGTGTGTTGCTTGAGATGGCAACATCTACGTGAATAATGGTTGTACAGGTCCGAGTAGGTAGAGGTGGGCTGATAATGTTTCCTCCGGAACTGTGTGATTGGGTCATAGCACAGGTGATTGATGAAGCTTCAGCAATACAGTTGACAGCCACCACCGTAGGACAATTAATATTTGATTAATGCACAAGATTATGTCAGCATCAATGATTAATCCACTCGAATTGGTCAACCAAATGGTTAATTCACAACCTGAATTGGTAGGTTCATAGATTTGAGCCAATCAGTTCACTTGTTGAACCGATGATTTTATAGTTCTATCTGCCAATACCGGTTTAAATTATCTTGACACTTGAATTGATTGGTTCATCATTTGAAACAGTTAATAAATTCTGATCATTATTGTTTAAATTGAATACCTAACACCTTAGTAATCAAGTTAAACATCTTTCATGAATAAACTCCCATTGCACGTGCATTCTAAGTGTGTGATGCTATGGGTTGCAATTTACGTTGGCATTGAATGTCCATAACCAACTTATGACATCACAAGCAAAGAGAGATATCTAGAAACGGATCGTTGCTACCCAAATAATTTGGAAAGTTGGAGAACAACTTCAACCTACAATCTTTGATCAATGTTACCATGATCATATACTTCCTTTGCCTTTGATATCTAGATTGAACTCGAGGTATGTAATCATCATCCTTTCAACGTTCAATCCTTATTCCTTGAACTAGAGTAGACTGTATGAGGTGCATGTGAGTTCACATATCACATATTGAATCACATGAGTATGACCATATATTTCTCAGTCTTACTTATCAAATGGTCAGGATATCAATCTCATGTAGGAGGGACAAATCTTGTCTATATCACTCATACTCAATCCCCATGTGTTATAATGTAACCCCTATATAAGGTTTCTGTTGATGACATCAAAGTACATCAAACAACATGTGATGAGTCTAGTGATTTTAGGTCTAAGAACCACAATCACCACTATCATTGTGAGAGATGATTCTGAATACCATTCCATGGTCTCCATGTATCACTCTCATGTTTCGTGTGTTTAATACACTATTCTCTAACATGTATCTGTGTGCTTGACTTGATATCACATATCATGACTAATGAGATTCTTTCATCAGTCAACACACACTCTAGTCTTATGTATTATTTTTTTCTATTTTTCTTTCATAGTAATATCCAACTAGGGACATAACAAGAATATATGTACTATTATCATGTGTATGATCTCATTGTTCAGGCCCTCAACCTAAAGACATATGTCATCGAGTAACATCATTCTTTAGAAATCTACTATATTTATGTCAATATATCATGATGGAGACAAAGAACATAGATGAAATCACCTTTATCATTATCAAATAAAGTATATGATGCCCCATTACAATCAACATATGATTGGTTGTCTAGGCATACATACCAACATTATCTACTAATGTCCCACACTTGGTTTTTAGTGAAATATATGGGTATAAGGATGGAAAGGAAACCTATATAAGTGTCCAAAATTGGACATAGGAAATTTTCCCTTCCAAATCACCATATACATCTTTTCTCTACACCTTAGGTGGTTCCATAGCTCAAAAACCAAAAAAAAGAGGTAGGGCGAGAGAACAAAATGAATATAGAGTCAATCAATAGTACAAAACATATTATATGAACATGAACCACAATATTATATCAAAGTCACATATTAACCCCCAAACAACCAGCTAGAATGGTCTAAGTTCTCATGGTAGGAGGAAATACAAAAGAAGGTTAGATAGAAGAATAATTATCCATGTAGATCATAGTACACTCCTCCATATTCACCTCCAGATTATGGGTGGTGAGATCATATCTCCTCCAGGGGTGGATGGACATGGAATGTGTTGGTATGTATGCCCTGAGAGCCAATCATGGGATGATTGAAGGGATACATTAAGATTGATTTGATAAACATCAAAGGCAAGCTTTGAATTCTTTCTGGTTCAGTCATATGAGATAGTGAAAGAATAGATTGAATGTCTAGAGAATGATAGTACTCAATGACGTATGCTTTCAGGTTGAGGACATGAACGATGAGATCATATGGATGCTAAGAGTTTGTACATTCTTGTTATGTCCCTAGTCGGATGTCATTGTGGAAGGTAGATAGACAACAATGATATACAATACTAGATTGTGGTGTTGGTTGATGATAGAATCTCATTAGTCATGATATAGAGATATCAAACCAAACACATAGGTACTTGTTCGAGAACAAGTGTACCAGACAGACCCATCGTGAGTTTGACACATGGAACCATGACATGGTAGTGACAGTCAGTACTCACAGTGATGGTGGTGAGTCTAATTCTTTGACCTGAAATCACTACACTCAACACATGTCATTGGGCACACTTTGACATCATAAAACGCAGTCCTGAAACATGGGTTGTTATAAAGGTGATGATTGAGTGGCTTTGACACATGGGGCTTTTGAGGGGTGAGTGATAGATATGGGATTTGTCCCTCCTGAGGGAGTTTGATATCCAAGGCCACTTGATGAGTAGGATTGAAATAGGTGTGCGCACTCATGTGTTTGAATCAGTATGTGATATTGATGTCATACATATCTCTTCCAATATGCTCTGAGATCAAGAAAGTGAATGAACATTGACAGGATGAATGTTCCATGCCTCGAGTTCATTCGGGATATCAGTGACAAAGGAATTATACGTTCGCTGTAACACCATTCACAAATTGTAGGATTGAAAGTTGTTCTCCAACTTTCTATTTCACTTGGGTAGCACCTATGTGTGACTAGGCACCACTCTTTGCTTGTGAAGTCATAAGTGTTATGGACTTTCACTGCCAATGTGAAAAAGGACCTGTAGGGTCACACACATAGGATTTAACCTGGAAGAGGAGTTTTCTCCACAAATAATGTTTAGATTGATTACAAAATGAGTTTAGTAGTTCAATTAAACACTCAATCAATTGATAGCTCAGTATCATAATGTTCAAGGTGTTGGACGCATTGATTGGAGTATCGAATTGATTGAAACTGCAATTGACTGATTCTGCACAATCTGCACTCACAGCCGATTGGCTCATGTGATGAACCGATCGGCTCAGCTTGGTGAACCGATCGGCTCAAGCTGTGAGTCGATCGGCTCATGGACAGGGTGAAACAATCGCTTCAAGTGTTGAAATGATTGGTTCAACTATTGCAACCGGGCAAGTTGGGAAAGTAGGATTGGTGAGAATTTTCCTTTCGTTTCACTTGCGCAATTTGATTGGAACAAGGATTGGTATTTTATACCAATTAGAAACAAAAGAAGAAAAGTCAATTGGGAACTGATCAGGACCACGAACCGACCGGTTCAGAAGTGAACCGATCGGCTCATGGGTCCCAATCGATCGATTGAGGTGTCAACCGACCTGTTCAGGTCCCCAACTGACTGTTTCAGTTGTGAAATGATCAGTTCAGGTTGCGAGTTTGTTGTTTTGTGGAAAATCTCGAACCCTTCTACTCATGTTTTTAGTCCCTCATTGCCCGGGATGGAGAACCTTGTCCCATGACCCTCATATATATATAGGGGTATTGGGGGCTTCTCAAAGTACAACCTAGTGCAACCAGTTGCTCTGTGAAGTTTTCGTTCTCTCTGGTTTTGGTAACCGAGAGAGAGCCCGAGTAAGTGCTACCCGATAAGGGAGGCACAGTAAGGGAAAGACAACTACAGAAAGCGACTGGCGGCAGGAGAGTGTGTCGGTGACTAGTACGCTGACAGGAGGGTGCGACTCCTTCCGATTCCTTATGGGACAAGGAGATTGGAGTTCTAGGTGGTCCGTGTGGACTACTTCATAGGTGGGAGGTTTCTGCTGCTAGGAGGATAGTCTTCAATCCCGTCAGTCTCGGTGCGACTAGGAGCTGCACAGACACCGTCCAAGATAGGAGGTGAAGATCGCGCAAGGCGCGAGGTATTGTCGCCGAGCAAGCCTCGGGACAAGGTATGATTCCACAAACCATCCTTTCCTATTATATAGACATTGACATGTTTCCTTATTCTGGGTTTGGGGAGGAGAAATTTTTTGTTTCCGCTACCTTCTCTGCCTTCCCTAAAACCCAATAGTGGTATCAGAGCCACGTCAACTGCTCTATACTTTAGGGATTATCGATATGATCGATTTTGGTTTGTCGCCTTTATTTATTGCATACGATGTGAATAATATTGGCTTTATGCATGTCCAATCCTAAATCCACACATCCCAATTTACATATATGATATGTATTATGAATGCACTTGATACGCATCACCCTTAAACGAGTTTTGTGGTGGATGTATAGCATGGTTATGGGCAATAAACCCTATCTGTGTATGATTGTATGTGGTTTCTTGCTTCTCAGTCTACGCACCGATCTTCCTTCTCCTATTCCTAATGTAACTCAAAATAACTCGAGGTTTCTCTTTTTACAATGTAAAATATGATAGAATTTTATTTCTTGTTATGTCAAAGAACGAAGGACATCCTGATGACAGCTGAGATGATCGGTTCAAGGCGTGAACCGATCGGTTGACATTCCAGACGATCGGTTCAAGGAGTGAGCCAATGGGTTGATGACCGGTTTGAGGAGCGAGACGAGTGGGTGGTGTCCATGATGAGATGCACAAAGACCAGGTGAACCGATCGGTTGGAGGAGCCAATCGATCGGCTGGTGGCACCCAGACGACCGACCAGATCGAGCAGGCCACTCATGTGATGAGTTGATCTACTCAGAAGGCAAAGCACAAAGTTCATCTTGTATAGGTTGCATGTGATGTAGACCTAGATGACTGTGATTCCTCTTGGCTTGAGGAATCACATTAGGATGGCCATAATCATCGCTTTTATCATTTAACATGTTTTCTGTGGGATATAGCATGTATATGATCCATACTATGTATTGTGGTGATTGGATATGTATATGTATATAAAAACTAAATCCCTCATAAAAATATTAAGTCTTATATGTCTTCCATTAGCGGCACACATGAAAAACTCGATCGACCAAGTGTAGGTTACGCCAAAGTGTGGTGCGCCGTCTATCTTGTGGAAGTGTGAAGGGTAGACATGTAGGTTCTGCCAAAGCAGGGTGCATGTTTACCGTGTCGGATTTTGGGTTAGACTTAACTGGTGATTCTTAGAGCATTTAAGCCCAGAGGCAAGGAATTTTCATGGCAAGGTGTTGTGCATGTTCATTCATCTAGAGTTTCATATGATGCAATTGGCATGATGGCCTACCTAAATAGTCAAGATTGTGGGCGATCAACCAAAGCTGACTCATGACTTGATGAAATATGGATGTTGCCCACTAGAAGGTTGTACGCTGCAATCTTCCGAATTGATGGTGAGGGCTATCAATTTGAAGTAAAATATTGGGAGTGATAATTAATTAAAGGCCTAATTATATTGTCAACTTTTCAAATCAATCAAATAAGTCAAAATGAGTTTTGGACTAAAATTGCATATTTTCCTTTTGTAGTACAAATGACAACAAACAACAATCACTTTTCTTTGTGATCGGTCCTTGAAAAGGACAAGCTAAATGGGACAAACTTCCACGACTGGTATAGGACATTGAGAATTGTTCTCACTCAAGAGCGAAAGCTCTATGTCCTGGATACTCCAATTCTAGAGGAACCTGCTCCTAATGCACCAAAGGCAGAAAGGGATGCTTACAAGAAGCATTCTGATGATGCCATTGATGCAAAGTGCTTGATGTTGTGCTCTATGAACCATGAGTTGTAGAGACAACATGAGAATATGGGTGTCATTGAGATGATTCAGCATCTCAGGAACATGTATGAAGATCAAGCACGGCAAGAGAGATACAATGTCTCAATGGCACTGTTCAAGTGTGTCATGACAGAAGGAGATCTAGTTGGTCCTCACACATTCAAGATTATTGGGTATGTGGAGAGCCTGACAAGACTAGGATTTCCACTGAGCTAAGAGTTGGCTACTGACGTGATACTGCAATCGTTGCCAGAATCCTACAGTCAGTTTGTGATGACTACAACATGAACAACTTTGATAGGCCACTTTCAGAGTTGTTGGGCATGTTGAGGACAGCTAAGATACAGATGAAGAAGGACAAGCCTAAGTTTGTGATGGGGATCGTGAGCAAGAAAGGCAAGTCCAAGCACAAGGGCAAGGGCAAAGCTAAGAAAGGTTTTGATGCTAGCCAGGAGCCCAAGTCATCTTCAGCTCTCAAGGCCAAGGGAGGTGTGACCAAGAAAGGAAATTGCCACCATTGTCAAAAGCCAGGACATTGGAAAAGGAATTGTCCTCTCTATCTGGAAGAACAAAAGAAGAAGGAGGCGACAGACGTCTCTACTTAAAGGTGTCATGAAAGTAAACTTGTAACACTTTTGAGGTATATGATACCAAGATGTAAAGTGTAAAGCACTCATAATTGGGGCAAATGTTGCCGCCATAGATAGGAGTACTTTAGTTTATTTTCAGCCTAAAAGGCATTTAATACAGTTATGAACTGCTATTTCATATTTGCCAATAGATAGAAACACTTTATTTTTACATATTGTATGACAATGATGGCAATCAATAAAGAGATGTTTCAATTTCTAAAGATATGATCTTTGTGGCAATGCCTTGTTTATCTTGTGGTATTTGATATGCATAAGATAGAATGATACCTGAAAGTTATAGATAACTCAAACAATCAAATTAGCATCAATCATGAGAAATTCATTTCTAGTTTCCATGTGATGGATAAATCTAGACTGTTTTGGTTAGAAAACCAGTAAGAGACATGAATGTCTTGGACATGATTAATCAATCTTGACTAATGGCAGTGGGAGAATGATTATCCAATTAGGTATAATACATGTGATGTATTTACATACCTATTGGAACAAATGCTAATACTTCAAATGGTGTTTAGAGAAATACAAATATGAATATCTTGAAGTGTTCAAGATTATCATAGATGAAGTGCAAATTTGGTAAAGTGTTAATTCTTGATGAGATCAATGAATGAAATACTTGGACCAAATGTTTGAGATCCTTATGAGTGATTATGATAGTGTATCATAGTGAACTCATGATTAAGGCATGGTGATGTCTAAATCAAGAAGGAATCATACTCTAAGGAGTTAGGGAATGATTATCAAATAACTGAATTCTTCTTAATAAAAGAATACCCCACACTAATAAAGGACATTGAGAATCACAAGGAGTTGTGAGTTCTTATATCCTTGACAGATACACCTTAATTATCTATGTGATGAGTTGTTCATGTGATGAGTCAACTATCCTGATGAATATCAGGAACCTAATTTTGAGTTATGGTTTATTACCATTACATCCTAAATGACATCCATGCGAACCATAAGGTATGACCTTGATGGTACACCCATTGGATGGAAATCCATAAGTGTGAATTAGTCTTAATTGTTAAGACACATGGATAACATTTTGAGAAGGATGATGCTTGAAACTTAATTACTAAGACATTTGGCATATGGTTACTAAAAATGCATTCCTATGAGGAATAAATCAAGGATGTGTACGTGACACAACCTATAAGGTTTATGAATCCACTAATGCAAATGAAGTCTATAAGTTACAATGGACTAATCAATGTGATTGATTGAGTACAAGCAACTAAGAATTAGAACTTTACTTTGATAATATAATCAAAGGTTTTGACTGATATGTCAAAGATAAAGAAAGGATATGTGATTTAGTGGGAGTGTGTTCACATTCCACATGTTGATGTGAAATGGAAATGTTCTAGAATGAAAATCCAAAAGTGGAAATTATCTTTAAGGAAGATAGAGATGTTTCCTATGTGATAGGAATAGAAATCTATAAAGATAGTTCTCGAAAACCTCTTGACTTGTAAAGAGAATACATACATTGGAAATCTGTACTGAAGAGTTCAGTATGCACAGATTTAGTGGGAGAATACTTGTCCATGTTACATGGAGTTAGTATCCCAACGCCAAGTGTCCAATTCTTATGAAGAATGGGAACACTAAGAATAGATGTGGATCTATCATGTATGTAATCATCCCATTATCTTGCATGTATCGACATGGCAAGAACAAAATGCATTCATCATCTTGTATGTAGGACATGGCAATACAATGTGCTCATCCTGATTACTCGTATGTGAGACATGACAAGTGGATGTATGTCTACTTCCAGTAAGGGTTACTGGAATACCATGAGAACTTGATAAGTACTTGTGAAGTACTAGTTCTATGGAGATAAGGAAGAGTTCAATGTAAAGAGTTACATTGATGCTAACTTCCAAAAGGACAGAAAATTAATCGCAAAGTATATATAGGATATATAAAAGTGAAAGTTTGTTGATAATTGGAAGTGTTCCAATAAAACCATTTAAAAGGAAATGTCGAATATCCGTGTGTTAGAGAACAACAGTGGATACTATATGGATCTGGAAGTTCATGAGATAAACTTATAGATATTCCACTCATTGATGACAAGTATGGAATCCTTGATCATGCAATGTTTCTAAAAGTTAGCAAAGGAATACTAGATCGCATATTACGGCAACTCCATCTCATACATGTGACGTATAGCGAAGAGATGTGAGACATGGAATTTATACTGACATTGGCAAGGTGTTGCCATTACTCACTATGTTTGCACTAGAGCACAGTAACATGTGGGACATGTTTGAAGATCACTATGAATATGATTCAAGGGTAATTGGCTCACAGTGCAAGTGGGAGTCTGTTGGTATGTATGCCCTGAGAGCCAATCATGGGATGATTGAAGGGATACATTAAGATTGATTTGATAAACATCAAAGGCAAGTTTCCAATTCTTTCTGGTTCAATCATATGAGATAGTGATAGAACATATTGAATGTCTAGAGAATGACAGTACTCAATGACGTATGCTTTCAGGTTGAGGACCTGAACGATGAGATCATACGGATGCTAAGAGTTTGTACATTCTGGTTATGTCCCTAGTCGGATGTCATTGTGGAAGATAGATAGACAGCAATGATACAAAAGACTAGATTTTGGTGTTGGTTGATGACAGAATCTCATTGGTCATGATATAGAGATATCAAACCAAACATATAGGTACTTGTTAGATAACAAGTGTACCAGACAGACCCACCATGAGTTTGACACATGGAACCATGACATGGTAGTCACAGTCAGTACTCACAGTGATGGTGGTGAGTGTGATTCTTTGACCTGAAATCACTACACTCAACACATGTCGTTTGGCACACTTTGACATCATCAAATGTAGTCCTGAAACATGGGTTGTTATAAAGGTGATGATTGGGTGGCTTTGACACATGGGGCTTTTTAGGGTTGAGTGATAGATATGGGATTTATCCCTCCTGAGGGAGTTTGATATCCAAGGCCACTTGATGAGTAGGATTGAAATAGGCGTGCACATGCATGTGTGTGAATCATTATGTGATATTGATGTCATACATATCTCTTCCAATCTTCTCTGAGACCAAGAAAGTGAATGAACGTTGACAGGATGACTATTCCATGCCTCGAGTTCATTTGGGATATCAGTGATAAAGGAATTATACATTCCCTGTAACACCATTCAAGGATTCTAGGATTGAAAGTTATTCTCCAACTTTCTATTTCACTTGGGTAGCACTGATGTGTGACTAGGCACTGCTCTTTGCTTGTGAAGTCATAAGTGTTATGGACTTTCACTGCCAATGTGAAAAAGGACCTGCAGGGTCACACACATAGGATTTAACCTGGAAGAGGAGTTTTGTCCACAAACAATGTTTAGATTGATTACTAAAGGAGTTTAGTAGTTCAATTAAACACTCAATCAATTGATAGCTCAGTATCATAATGTTCAAGGTGTTGGACGCATTGATTGGAGTATCGAATTGACTGAAACTGCAATTGACTGATTCTGCACAATCTGCAGTCACAACCGATTGGCTCATGTGATGAACTAATGGGCTCAGCTTGGTGAACCGATCGGCTCAGGCTGTGAGTCGATCGAATCATGGACAGGGTGAAACAATCGCTTCAAGTGTTGAAACGATCGGTTCAACTGTTGCAACCGGGCAAGTTGGGAAAGTAGGATTGGTAAGAATTTTCCTTTCGTTTCACTTGCCCAATTTGATTGGAACAAGGATTAGTATTTGATACCAATTAGAAATAAAAGAAGAAAAGTCAATCGGGAACTAATCAGGACCACGAACCGACCGGTTCAGAAGTGAACCAATCGGCTCATGGGTCCCAACCGATAGGTTGAGGTTTCAAACGACCGGTTCAGGTCCCCAACCGACCGTTTCAGTTGTGAAACGATCGGTTCAGGTTGCGAGTTGGTTGTTTTGTGGAAAATCTCGAACCCTTCTACTCCTGCTTTTAGTCCCGCATTCCCCGGGATGGAGAACCCTGTCCCATGACCCTCCTATATATAGGGGTATTGGGGGCTTCTCAAAGTACAACCCAATGGAACCAGTTGCTCTGTGAAGTTGTCGTTCTCTCTAGTTTTGGTAACCGAGAGAGAGCCCGAGCAAGTGCTACCCAATAAGGGAGGCACAACAAGGGAAAGACAACTACAAAAAGTGACTGGTGGTAGGAGTGTGTGTCGGCGACTAGTACACTGATAGGAGGGTGTGACTCCTTCCAATTCCTTGTGGGACAAGGAGATTGGAGTTCCAGGTGGTCTGTGTGGACTACTTCATAGGTGGGAGGTTTTTGCCGCTAGGAGGACAACCTTCAATCCCGTCAGTCCCGGTGCGACCAGGAGCTACAAAGACACCGTCCAAGACAGGAGGTGAAGACTGCGCAAGGTGCGAGGTATTGTCGCCAAGCAAGCATCGAGACAAGGTATGATTCCACAAACCATCCTTTCCTATTGTATAGACGTTGACGTGTTTCCTTGTTCTGGGTTTGGGGAGGAGAAAATTGTTGTTTCCGCTGACTTCTCTTCCTTCCCTAAAACCCAACAAAATGGTGAAGTAATATTGTCAAAAGCATAAACAATTAGGGTTTTGGATTGAAATGGGAGGAAGGTGACGAAATGAGGTGGCTAAGGAGTGGTTGGCTGATGCGAGCTCAAATTGTCACTATTTTGAATATCTAATTTGGTTGTTTTCTTTGTCATATGTTGTTAATTAAATATATTATCACAACATTTCAACAAATTAGTATAAAATTAGTGGTGCATCAATTTTTATATTTTTACATGTATTTTATATATATATATTAGTTATTATAATAATTATTTGATTTAATTCATGGCTTATTTTATTGTACATCATTATTATTTATTGAAGCAAAGTCAATACCAACGACATGAAACTCAGTGGTACTGGCATGGAATAGAAGTACAAAAAAATATTATTGGTCCAGATAAAAAAGGAATAAGACTTTTATTGAACAAAATCAATAGTATCGACTTCCAAGTCAGTAGTTCTGAGACATACTCTCACGGCCTCAGTTGCATGTGTTAAATCCAACACATATTATAATAGAAAATAATATTTAGGTTTCCTCTCAATCTAAACATGTACAACAACTATAAAAGACTCCATTAGAAGTAAAATTTCATTCTCTATCTGAGGGGGATGACACGAGAGGCGAAACGAGGGAGAAAAGTGGAGGGACCCTACGTAGTAGATTTCAGAGGCGTCTTGGCAACAAAAATAATGGAGGAATGACTATATCTCATCCAGATCTCCTCCTTAACCCTTTCTCCTATTTCTACTATCTAGAAATCCTTGTTTTGCATATTTCAATCTACTGTGATACCATGTCTCGCATATTCAACTAATCTTTCATCTTTAGGACTTGGGAGTAGCCATGTGTATTACATTGTGTTGGATTGAGTCTGTTTATGTACGAAAATTATTATTGAAATTTTTTTTATATAAATTTGGTTTATTTGTTGTGTGCATGATTGATCACCATGTTCATAATATTAAGTAGTTAATTATTGCAAAAGTGGAATTAAAATACATGATGAATTTATATAATCATTGTTGATATAATGCTTCAAGAGAAGGCTTAATATAGTAAATGGGAGAATCGATAGATCTTTCTTGATCGTCATCTCAGCTACTTAAATGCTTTGAGAGTGGGATTTTGACTGGAGAGGATAGTGTGTTATGTTGCCACAACGGGTGACACAACAAAAAATTCTAAAAATTAATTGATAACAATTAGTTCATAAGATGGATGTATATTTGGTATAATAGTTATATTGTATTGAACCCAGGGATTGTAAAGATTCCCATCAATTTAATTCACAGTAATCATTTAATGGTTTTCTTAGTTTAAATTTAGTTCATCTTATTTTAAAAACATATCAACTCGTGTATAAGGCTTAGCTGATCAATCCTAATTAGTAGTAGTCTTTAACCTCACAACTCCATTGTTCGATAACTCAAGATTCATAATCCCATATTATTTTGACACATCCACTTGCGTATTACACGCACGTTATGTGTGTGTCAAGTTTTTGTCGTCATTGTCGGGGAGTTGGCATGGTTAACACTATGAAAAGTTGCATTCGACCACTCTAGGCCAATTTTTTCTTTTATATTTCATAGTTAAATATTCTTTTCCACAAATTCATTAATCAATCTTTTTGTAAATTCACTACTTTATCATTTTTAACCCCAACTATTGAGTACCTTTGATTAGCAATTTGTTTCTTGTGTAGATACTTAAGCATCATGGAGGCATTTAGAATGAGAGAATTAATGATATATTAATTTAGATATAAAAAAAGGATTTTTTTAGATAATAATGGTTGTAAAAAAATCTTTTAATCAACTTAATTATGACCTGGTATAGGGGGCGAATGTAGCCAAGTGGATCAAGGTGGTGAATTGTGAATCCACCATGCGTGGGTTCAATTCCCATCGTTCGCCCATTGAGTTGATTGCATAAATGTAGGCCTTAACGATGTAGTTGGGGACCTTGAATCTCAATAGAACCCCAATTTATGAAGA
Organism: Alisma plantago-aquatica; assembly: GCA_963693085.1. Classification (NCBI taxonomy): domain Eukaryota; kingdom Viridiplantae; phylum Streptophyta; class Magnoliopsida; order Alismatales; family Alismataceae; genus Alisma; species Alisma plantago-aquatica. The sequence continues at coordinate 173,102,083 of OY856413.1, forward strand.
TTGCAGGTATTCAAGGAAGCAGATTAATCATAGGCATGTTGATCAATCATGGGGAGTTGATTCCTATTCTTATTGGAGGGGTCCAGATTGCTCTACACATCATTCATATCAATATGAGCAGCCACAACAGTTTTACAATAATGAGGACCTAGAGACAAAAAGATTATCTAGAATAGAGGATATGTGTGGTATAGTCATGACCAGGAATGCAACATATTTGGACGAATCACAAATGGAGCTGCAAAATTAGGGAGCACACATCATAAATTTATAGACTCAATTATCAAAGATGGTTGCAGATGTCCTGGAGTTGAAGAATACTGAACAACAAAAGTATCTGGCAAACATTGAGCCATCCCACAGTCACCAATGTGTAAAGAGTATTTCTCTTTCTAGGGAGAAGGAGGACATTATTGGGAAGACACCATATGTTACAACCCCAACTTTTGGGTTCATTTGGTGAGAAATGTAATTTCTCATATTAAAGATATTGGAACACATAATGATATAATTTGTTTTGAATAAATGAGTTTCATTTATAATAGCCTTGTTGGTTGTTTGGTGGGGTTTATTGGCTATTGGGCCCGATAATAAGGAAAAGACAAAAGGAACTCCATTATTAATAAGAAATGGAGAAAAGAAAGATGTAGAAACCTCTAGAAGGCAAAAGTATATAATCCAAAGGTGGCTTTCGTGCCTCTTGGGATCCTTGGGTTGCAAGGAGTCCAAAGTTGCAAAGAGAATGCAATAAGAAAATAAAATATCAATTAAATATTTCTTTATAAAGAAAGAAATTGAAAATAATGATAAAATGTGGGAAATTAGAGAAAAGATGTATAATTGAGTTATCCTTGGTGGATTTTCGTATCCAAATGATTCCTAATGTTAAAAGGAATGCCAATAAAGAAAATAAAAAGAAAGATAAAAAGAAATCCTCAAAAAGAGATATTTTAATAAGAAATAAACAAGATAATGAGAAATAATGAATATAGATGCATCTAGAAGGATAATGAGTATCCACTAAAAAGGATTTCGAAATGTTAGAGTTTCTTGGGATCTAAGGAGTCCCAATGGAGAAAAAGAAAGAGAAAATATGATTAATAGAAAATAAGAAGATAATATGATGTGTAATGAATGAATTTTGTAGTATTGTTAAAGAGCTGGTATTTTCTATTAAAAGAAAACATAATTTTGTGCCAATGGATTAAAGGGAAAGTACAAGAGAAGAAAAGAGGTGATTTTCAAAATCCAATTATCTAAAGAATAAAGAATATAAAAAAAAGATAATTAAGATAGATAGAGAAACTTGCTTCTTCATGAAGGAATTGGATTCCTATTAGAAAAGAACTTTGTTTCTTCATGGGCAAGCATCATAGGGCGTTGATACCCTCCCCTATATAAGGGGTATCACCCTTGGATGAATCCAAGATGATCCCATGCACCCTTCTCTCTCCTTCTTCGTCGTTTTCGTCCAAAAACCCTCACCTTAGAGAAAGCTCTATCTCAGGAGCAGTAGGGAGTTGTGAAGGGGTTGTAGTGGGGCATGATGCTCCCACTATGGCCTAAGGGAGATACACCATCGTCTTCTTTCTCTAACCCTTGTGCAAGACCTGCAAGAGGTTTGTAACCTCACTGTAGATCGTGGGACTGGCACCCTTGATATCGGACGTCGCAGCCATATGTCGAGGGCTTGCTGGGTGTGGGGGACAGTTGCGGAGGCAGGGCGGTGGTTTCCTGCAACCTCCGGACCTTGGGGAAGGGGGAGATGACCCTGTGAACAGCTCCAGTCGGAAGCTAGGGTGACACAGCAGGGCTGCGTGAGGTTGAAGGAGACGAAGTTGGAGTTGGATAGTTTTGCCCCTCCACGAGCTGAAGGACATGTAACTTAAACAAGGGCAAAAAGGACATTTCGAAATCTTTCCTAACTAGCAAAGCAACGTTGCATGAGATAGGGCGACATGGCAGCTTCTAATTGGTCTAAAAAGGTAATCCTTGTGAAATTCATATCTAAATATTGGTAACTATGATAGTAGCAAAAAATATATGTATTTTGCTCATAAAAACAAGTGGAATTCATTAAGTTTTAGAGGCTAATTCCTCTTGCTATTTGAAAAGTAGTGTAAGTTATCAACTTTAATGAATTAATGATTAAGAAACCCTATTTGGATATGATTACAAGTATTTAGTTGGGTTTAATGGATGATTAAAGTTGATATTAACATGTTAATTGTATAAAGGTATATTGAGAACAAAAAGGATGAACTTTGCACGTAATTGGTTTAATTTAGAAATTGATGTGCATAAATATGCTTTAATGGGCCTTGAAACCCTAATATTAGTAAATGTGACTCATAATGGTTTTAATTATTCAAAATCACAAATAAAGTTGAGATATGATAATTCCAAGCTATTTCAAGTATAAAAGTTCCTAATTGGGGAAAAATACCCTTAATGTAGTAAATAGGGTTTTCTAATGGATAAAGGTAGAATTAATGACAAATAGAGTTCATATGTGAATTAGACCATAATGAACTATGAATTGATGATAAATGAGAATAATGATCTTGTCATGGATTAAAAGGATAAAAATGGTAGATTTAGTGTAAAAGAGGCTTAATGGACTTAATTGATGGTTAATTATACTTTTTTTGATATTAGGGTTATATGTTGTTAAAAGATAACTTTAGTATCTTTCATGATGAATAGATGGGATAATTAGGGTTTGTGAGTAATTGTATAAAATTAGGGTTTAAAATAGTAAGAGATGAAGGGAAACCCTAATCACAATGGAAACCCTAAAAGTGGATTAGAAACCCTAGGAAGCGAGCTAAGTTTAATAGATCTTGATGGTATGATTAATAATAGGAAATTGTATGCATATTTCAGGATCTCATAATGTAATTGCTTGCCTATTTGGAATTCTTGATTGATTGGATTATTCTATCTCAAATCATCCTGACAGGTATGTGGTTACGCTTATGAATAATCACTTTAGTTAACGGTGATTTCCGGATGCTTTATCAGTTGTTTGAAATTAACTGCTTGGATGACTTTTATTTCATGCAACTAGAAAGTGACTATGATTATCACTATAAATATAGATACATGACTGGATCAGATCTTGGTCCTCCTCTGTGGCTTTGCAAATGCTAAAAAGGGTAACCTAGAGCAAGGTCTAGGCTATCAAGAGTTAGGGATTGGGCTACCTACGTGTAGTGCCATGCAACTCTATAGCACACTAGGAGTTAAGGAGTGGGCTACATATGGGTAGTGCCATGTGACTCAACCCTAGAAATTGATTCACCTGTTAGGTAGGATAATGGGGGGTTAAATGGGGATCTACCATAAGGAAGGTAGCATCCAGGTCAACTGTAGGGATGGAGTAGAGGTTAGGGTATGTATGGATTGAGTAGTTATGTTGAAAATGTAAAGTTGTTTGTTAAGTCATATTTGACTGCAATATGTTGTTATAATTAATTGCGCGATTATTGTTTCCCCCACATACCAACATAATTCATTATGCTGCCTGACATTTTGTTTGTCGGTGTTTTAGGTACAAGTGAAAAGAACAAATTGTAAAGTGGCATATGTGGAATTAAATGAGAATTAAAGTGCAAAGGAGGATTAGTTAGAATAGACTCCAGATGTGGATAGAAGTAGATGTCCAAGTTTTTGAAAAAGGTATGTGAAGTTAAAAAAATTTATTACAGCCATTCAATTTAGTTTAGTAGAATTTAATAATTATTATATATTATTTGTCGAACCTTTGATCCGAAAATTGGGATAATGGCTCTGACCTCTTGGTATCCCTTAATTTGGGGTTACTAGGAGGCGGGGTCGTTACATTTGGTATCAGAGCATAGGTTCCTCATTTAATCTTTAATAATTATTAAATTTTACAAACTTTGTAGAACCCAAGGGAGTTATTAGAGGAATTTCTGAAAGACAGAGGTGTCTAGAAAAGGATCACATCCGGGGGATGGCAAGATTTTCCTCCACACCGCTAGTCAGAATACGAGGACTCCCAGATTAGTGTGACTGCATGGCCAATGTCTCAGGATTGGACTCAAAATAAGATAACTTTAGGACTCTCTTATCTTGTTCATCCCTTCTCAACTCAAATGTTGTTTAGGATTATAAGGATTAGGGTTTTCTCTGTTTTCCTCACCCTCTTGAGGTACGGGTAAGGTTGATAACATTTAAGGAATCCTCCACCAAATTAATAAAAAGCATGTAAATAAGATGTCATGGACATAAGCTTAATAGATTAAGCGTAAAAGAATAGATACATGCTTAGGTAGTATGACATAAGTTGTCATGCCCTCAGGAGAGACTTGAGGCTAGACCTTCTTATCAGGAGGATAAGTATTGAGAGTTGGTCTTGGAGGTAGAGATCTCCATTACAAGTAGAGACCTGGCACATCCTCTGAGGATGATGCTAACCCTAACCCTAAGTAGGGGGTTAGAGGGAGAGATGACATGATGAGTTAGATGTCATGGTAGACTAGGTGTTTGGATGGACATGCCTTGGATGGACATGCCTTGGATGCCATATGACCATGAGAAGTTGGATGATCGAGTACCTTTGGTGACCCAACCCTGGGAAGGGTAGTGCACGTTAGATTGAAGGATAGAACCTTCTTTGATGAGGTTAGAGAAGAACCTATAGAAACCCCATGAGCTTATATGATCATGGCATAGTAGGCACCCAGAATACGTCAGTAGTGTAAGCAGTAGGTTGAAACCCTAGCCAAGGGAGTATGTTGGATAGTTGATGAGATAAGCATAAAGGGCTAGGGATAACCTTGAGCAAACATAAGTTTGAACATAGGCTTCACCCACGTAGAGGTATGCTTGTGAGCTTGATCCATATTCATGGAGAGAGAATCTTTAGTATAAGGCTGGTTTTGGAGTTAGCTCTAGAGAGAGAGAGAGTAGGACCCAAGCAAGAAGGTTGGAAGCCTAGACTCTGAGATATGAGGAAAAGTGGGGAGTTGAGGATGATGTGACCTAAGTGGATGTTTGTGGTTGCCTCATGCTTGGTCCCTAGAGGTTGATGATGTCTTGGTTTCCATGAGAGGAACCAAACCCTAGAGAGAGGATGAGTCTGCTGGTACCTCTGTACCTATGATATAGATGAGAAGAAGAGTTCCTTAGACCTAGTGAGGTTTAGTAACAGGTTGTGAGGCCTTGTACCTTGTTGATTGTCCTTGAGGAGGAATGAACTATGAAGTGTTTCTCGAGTAGAAGGATGACAGGAAGTGCATGTCATACCTTGTACATGTTTGGTTTGTGGTTAAGAGGTTGAGCAGACAGTTTGACATCAGAGAAGTGAACCTAGGGTTCCTAGGCCTAAGAGGAGAAGTGGTGTACCCGATGATCATGATGAGATTTGATGTAACATCCCTGACCTGGGTTATGAATTAACCCTAGATGTTTTGTCTAATAAGGTTGAGTAGATTCTTAATCTTATCTTGGGAAAAGTAATTAGGCCTCATAAGAAACTTATGTTTCAATTTTGGTCCTGTTTGAGCAATGTTGAAGCAATGTTTGCTTATTTTGGAATCAAGTGCAAATTACCCAAGTCGAGGGGTTAACTTGAAAATGTTTCATGATAAGATGTTCCTTTGATTTTGAGACATCATAAGAATGAATATGATGTAGTGGTATGGTTTTCACAAGCTTGGACACTAAGATTAAGCTTGTAAAGCAATCCTTGTGCATTAAAACCTAGTTTTGGTGTAATGTGCAATTTACCCAAAACCTAGGGTTCAATATGCAAATTACCACTTCAATAAGGTCCCTAATGTTTCTTGGCATAAATTAGATCAAATAAAATGAGAGGGGTGCCTCATTTGAATTAAGTTGGAGGAGATAGAATCTTGATATTAAAATAATCAAGATTTAATCTTAAGTGAAACCCTAATTCAATTTAGGGCAAAAATGAATGTATTAATTAAAGGGCCTTCAACCAAAATGTTATTGGTTGATTTTGAATAAGGATGGACGTTCCTTTGCAAAGATAAGGAACGAAAATATCTTAAGTAGGTGAAATTCCACTCACCTTATTATAAGGAAAAGAATTTCCACTCAAAAAGATGTATTAATATTATAATGGATTAAGGTGCTTATTTTCTTTTCCCTTAATCCATGGATAATGGAAGGGAATTCGGTGGCTTTGAGTTACCTTTGTATGCAAGCAAACTAAGGAGGAAGAGGTGGTACTATTTTTGGAATTAAATGTATTTTAATAAGGCATTTTCTCTCTCATCAATTTCTTTATAAAAGTGCCATTTCCAAGCCCAAACCAAGGCCTTTTTCGGATTTTCTTCTTCCCCTTGCTTGAAAAACCAACCAAGGAGCTAGGGAGGAGCAGGGAGCACGTCCCCAACCTGTGGGTAAGCCCTTGACCTTCGTTCACCTTGATTTCATGGTGGAAATCGAAAATAAATTATGGATTCCTTCTTATTTCGATCTCCTCTTCAACCGTAGCCAACTTTTGCAATCAAAAGCTTGAGGACGAGCCTAGGGGGAGTTGCTAGAGCTTTATCCACCATTAATGGCGTGATCTTGGAGCTTTGGATCTCAATTGGAGGCGGGTTTTATAACTCAAACCCTTAAACATTGCTATTGCATCAATTCTCTATGCTTTGTTGATTGATTTCTTCAATTTGATACACTCTTGTTTCTTTGCTGCAATTTCCATCAAGAACGGTTGCTGTTCTTGGTTGCTCGAAGGAAGGGGATGATGACATCATCCTAGATGCTTATCCAAAGAAAATTACCAAGCAAAACCGTTTTGATAGCTACTCCAAATCGTTTTAATTTGATTGGCTATGCGGTTTCAGCAAACCGTTTAAGGGAAAACGGTTTGAAACCATTTGGGAGAAAATGGTTTAAAAACCGTTTGAGATGGTTGACCAAGCGTTGAACGTTTGGTAATTTTATTCCTAATTATGTAGGATAATGACCCACCAAATTTGAGGGATTAACTCCAAAGGAATCGAGAGTTGAAGGCCAATCAATTAGGAAATCGAATTGAATTATGTGCTGATTTTCAACCTGATTAACTTGACCTGGTTGCGCAAACGGTTTCAAGACCGTTTGAGATGGTTGACTAAGCATTGACCGTTTGGGATTACTGTTCATAATTATGTTTATTAATAAGACTCCAAATTTTAGGGATTAACACCAAAGGAATCGTGCGTTGAAGCCTAATCAATTAGGGAAACCTAATTGGATTAAGTGCTGATTTTAATCTGATTTAATTGAACATTTTGGGCAAACGGTTTCAAGACCATTTGAGTGCGTTGACCAAGCATTTACCGTTTGGGATTACTGTTCCTAATGATGTGGTCTAATTACTCAGCGAATTTGAGGGATTAACTCCCAAGGAATCATGAGTTGAAGGCTATTCAATTAGGCAAACCCTAATTGAAATCAGTGCTGAAATCACAATGAGCTAATTTGAGATTTTGGGTTGATTAGCCCAAATGGTTTCCAGACCGTTTGGGGATCACCCAAACGGTCTCAAGACCGTTTGGGGATAACCCCAGGACCGTTTGGAGGTCTGGGGTCAAGTATAGTTGACCAATTGAAGGTCCAAAGGTACTAATCATATTGCAATGTAGTGCTGATTTGTTGATCAACTCGATAGACCAATCCATGATGAGTTCTCACTAGAATCCAAAGGTTGGATGGGCCAAACGGTCTCAAGACCATTGGGAGCTCATCCAAATGGTCTCAAGACCGTTTGATGGTCACCCAAGACCGTTTGGATGTCTAGGTTTGAGTATGGTTAGGTGTTTGAAGGTCTAAAGGTACCAAACTGTTAAACAATGTAATGCTGATTTGGTGATCAATCCAATGAACCAAACCCTGATTGGATTGCTTAGATTTGAGTTATATGATGGGAAAACGATCTCAAGACCGTTTGGAGGTCATCCAAACGACCTCAAGACCGTTTGGGGTCAGGTCATACCCAATTCTGATGATGGTTCAATGGTTTCAAAGCAACTAGTCTTACATTGATTAGTGTTGTTGAATCATCGATTCCAAACCCTAATTCAATTGAATGAAACCCTAATTGATGATCAATTGAGGGTCAATTGAGGGTCAAATCAGTTTAAGGTTGACCTATTAAACTCAATTGAAGTATGAGTATAGTTCCAATTGATGATTGGTTCCATGAATTCAATGATTGAAGGAATCAACATTGGAAACCCTAATTCAATTGGATACCCCATGTTATTGAAGGTCCAATTGATCAAACCTTTTTGGAAACCTAATGTAATTAGGTGAGAGATACCCTTAATGGTACTAATCAATAATGCATAACAATGCATGGATCCAATACATGATTAGGAAACCCTAGTGGAGGGTGTATCATTGTGAACCCTGGTTGAGGGTGTATCTTTATAAACCCTGGTTAAGGGTGTATCCTTGTGAAACCCTAGTTGAGGGTGTATCATTGTGAACCCTGGTTGAGGGTGTAACCTTGTGAAACCCTAGTGGAGGGTGTATCACTGTGAACCCTGATTGAGGGTGTAACCTTGTGAAACCCTAGTGGAGGGTGTATCATTGTGTACCCTGGTTGAGGGTGTATCCTTGTGAAACCCTAGTTGAGGGTGTATCATTGCGATTGTTTATAGGCAACTTTATAATAAAGTTATGCCTTAAACTAAGATAAGTCCATATCATGTGAGATAGCTGGACAATTCTACTGTGTGGCCTATGCATTATATACTAAGGGTGAGTATTCTGTGATGGAATGTATTAAGAGGGGAAATACCTTAATACAAGATAAAGTTGGTTAACTCAAGAGGGTCTGAATTAATGAGAAATGGGTAACCCTAACCCTAATTTGGGAAAAAGGGAATGATAAGCCCTGTTTGATAGTGAACCCTAATTCCTGGTTAAGGAATGATGGTGTTACTATTGTATCACATGATGTGATGAATATCTTGTATGACTGTTATCATGCCTAATAACCATGCAGGTATGATGAGATGATGAATATAGCCAAGTTTGGGTTGTGACATTTATATAATAAATGTTGATTGGCTTTTTGTGCGTTGATGTTGTTGTTGCTTTATAAAAGTAACACTGTGTACGGATTTTATGAACCATGTGAATAAGTTGTTGCCTAGTGAGAGGTGACAAGATGTGAATGGCCTTGTGAGCCATGTGAATAAGTTGTTGCCTAGTGAGAGGTGACAAGATGTGAATGGCCTTGTGAGCCATGTGAATAAGTTGTTGCCTAGTGAGAGGTGACAAGATATGAATGGCATTGTGAGCCATGTGTGATGTGGGTAACAAGTATCATGTTTCTTTGTAGCAATTGTGTTAATAAGTTATGCTAGAGAACTTGGCTGATGTTACATTCCTATTATATATCTATAGTTCATTGATGATTATTCATATATGTTGTATTCATTACAAGTAGATGGATGAACTATGAGTCTACCATGGGTAGATGCAATGCTCTTATTGAAAATGGAGATTATCTTATTCTGTTCTATGAAGAATAATTCTGCCTATTAATGTAAAAGTAACCCCTGCTCAGTTTAATTTCATAATCTGCTATAACAATGTTTCTGGAGGAGAGTTATATCTCTCGCTGGGGCAATTTACAATTGTCTCACCCCCGTGGAAAACATTTTTAGGTATGCATGAAAGGCAGAGCAGAAACCCTAGAACAGGGAAAGAGCAGCAGCAACAACAACAGCAGGGACATCAATAAGATCTCAGGTGGAGATATTGTCTGTCTAGTCATATAGATAGTAGTCCTATGTGTCATCTCTGTACTCTCAGGTCCTCGGAGTTTTTAGTCAGTGTTTTTGATATATCAGTCTGAGGTTTTGGCTTGATGCCTCGAGATTTGTATGCTGCCTGCATATATGTTTATAAGGCAGCTGATGATGTAGTCTCTGGAAAGAGATGGTATAGGATATGTACGTTTGAAACAGAATGTATATGATATACAATGGCATTTGTTGGAAAAGATTTCCTATGTGTGGATCTCTTTGCAAAAAATTTTAATTTTTAGTGATTTTTGCTAATCCGCTGCTTGATGAACGCTTCTGCATTAGTTAATCTTGTTTTTGCGAGACAGTCGTCACAATTTAGTGGTATTAGAGCTCTAGGTTTGCTGAGTCTACAGAGACATAGGACTAAGGTAGTAGAGTCTGTTCTGGTGTCATCCAGTGTATCTGAAAGTGCCTTCTGCTCGTATAAGAGAAGAAGAACTTAAAGATGACTGGGTCACATGAGGAGGTTGCTGCAGGAAGAAGCAATGTTGCACTAGGAAAAGGTGCATGGGAGTAGGCAAGAGAGAGATATAGAAATGATGCCTGAAGAAAATCTAGAGATGGAAAATCCTGTGTGTATAATGGTATGAAAAGTGGGGAATATGATAGTAAATAAAGTGCATACTACCTAATCTCAATACTTGTATACCCTGGCCAGGTATATGATTATTGTAGATAAGGCAAGTATGAAACTCTTAGATTGTTATCTTTTTTATTACTATGATCAAGTAGTCATTCTAAAACAATCCAGAGAGTATAATGAAATTAAATAGATAGAGCTAAGTGAATTGTTTTCAAAAAAATAAAAATAAAAATAAAACTTAGTGAACTTGCTCCATGAATACTTAGTGAACTTGCTTCGTGAATACTTAGTGAACTTGCTTCGTGAATACTTAGTGAACTTGCTTCGTGAATACTTAGTGAACTTGCTTTGTGAAACTTGCTTCGTGAATACTTAGTGAACTTGCTTTGTGAATACTTAGTGAACTTGCTTCGTGAATACTTAGTGAACTTGCTTGTTTCATACTTAGTGAACTTGCTTCGTGAATACTTAGTGAACTTGCTTCGTGAATACTTAGTGAACTTGCTTCGTGAATACTTAGTGAACTTGCTTCGTGAATAATTAGTGAACTTGCTTCGTGAATACTTAGTGAACTTGCTTCGTGAATACTTAGTGAACTTGCTTCGTGAATACTTAGTGAACTTTCTCTGTGAATACTTAGTGAACTTGCTCCGTGAATACTTAGTGAACTTGCTCCGTGAATACTTAGTGAACTTGCTCCGTGAATACTTAGTGAACTTGCTCTGTGAATACTTAGTGAACTTGCTCCGTGAATACTTAGTGAACTTGCTTCGTGAATACTTAGTGAACTTGCTTCGTGAATACTTAGTGAACTTTCTCCGTGAATACTTAGTGAACTTTCTCCGTGAATACTTAGTGAACTTGCTCCGTGAATACTTAGTGAACTTGCTCCGTGAATACTTAGTGAACTTGCTCCGTGGATACTTAGTGAACTTACTCAGTGGTTTGCCGAATGAATTATCTCTATTAGATATATATGTTTCTCTTTTAGTAAATATTCCTGGGTGATGATAGAAGTATGCTCTTTTATGCTTCTTCTTTTCAATGATACGAACATCATATGTTAGGGGTTTATGCCTTGCATAAACAATAAACATTGATGAGGTTGAATTAATGAAAGGAGCTTTGTATGGAATCACAGAGTTCATGATATCTCCATGATATTAAGATGATATGTGGAGACTTGAGGGCATGATTAATGAATAATTTGTCCCTCCTTTTCCTGGGATTTCGAGGACGAAATCCTTGTTAGGGGTTATAATTTGTAACATCCCTGACCTGGGTTATGAATTAACCCTAGATGTTTTGTCTAATAAGGTTGAGTATATTCTTAATCTTATCTTGGGAAAAGTAATTAGGCCTCATAAGAAACTTATGTTTCAATTTTGGTCCTGTTTGAGCAATGTTGAAGCAATGTTTGCTTATTTTGGACTAAAGAGCAAATTACCCTAGTCGAGGGGTTAACATGCAAATGTTTCAGGATAAGATGTTCCTTTGATTTTGAGACATCATAAGAATGAATATTCTGTAGTGGTATGGTTTTCACAAGCCTGGGCACTAAGATTAAGCTTGTAAAGCAATCCTTGTGCATTAAACCCTAGTTTTGGTGTAATGTGCAATTTACCCAAAACCTAGGGTTCAATATGCAAATTACCACTTCAATAAGATCCCTAATGTTTCTTGGCATCAATTAGAGAAAATAAAATGAGAGGGGTGCCTCATTTGAATTAAGTTGGAGGAGAGAGAACCTTGATATTAAAATAATCAAGATTTAATCTTAAGTGAAACCCTAATTCAATTTAGGGCAAAAATGAATGTATTAATTAAAGGGCCTTCAACCAAAATATTATTGGTTGATTTTGAATATATATGGACGTTCCTTTGCAAAGATAAGGAACGCAAATATCTTAAGTAGGTGAAATTCCACTCACCTTATTATAAGGAAAATAATTTCCACTCAAAAAGATATATTAATATTATAATGGATTAAGGTGCTTATTTTCTTTTCCCTGAATCCATGGATAATGGAAGGGAGTTCGGTGGCTTTGATTTGCCTTTGTATGCAAGCAAACCAAGGAGGAAGAGGTGGTACTATTTTTGGAATTAAATGTATTTTAATAAGGCATTTTCTCTCTCATCAATTTCTTTATAAAAGTGCCATTTCCAAGCCCAAACTAAGGCCTTTTTCGGATTTGCTTCTTCCCCTTGCTTGCAAAACCGACCAAGGAGCTAGGGAGGAGCAGGGAGCACGTCCCCAACCTGTGGGTAATCCCTTGACCTTCGTTCTCCTTGACTTCATGGTGGAAATCGAAAATAAATTATGGATTCCTTCTTATTTCGATCTCCTCTTCAACCCTAGCCAACTTTTGCAATCAAAAGCTTGAGGACGAGCCTAGGGGGATTTGCTAGAGATTCATCCACCATTAATGGCGTGAGCTTGGAGATTTGGAGCTCAATTGGAGGCGGGTTTTATAACTCAAATCCTTAAACATTGCTATTGCATCAATTCTCTATGCTTTGTTGATTGATTTCTTCAATTTGATACACTCTTGTTTCTTTGCTACATTTTCCATCAGGAACGGTTTCTGTTCTTGGTTTTTCAAAGGAAGGGGATGATGACATCATCCTAGATGCTTATCCAAAGAAAATTACCAAGAAAAACCGTTTTGATAGCTACTCCAAATCGTTTTAATTTGATTGGCTATGCGGTTTCAGCAAACCGTTTAAGGGCAAACGGTTTGAAACCGTTTGGGAGCAAACGGTTTCAAAACAGTTTGATATGGTTGACCAAGCGTTGACCATTTGGTAATTTTGTTCCTAATTATGTAGGCTAATGACCCACCAAATTGAGGGATTAACTCCAAAGGAATCGAGAGTTGAAGGCCAATCAATTAGGAAATCGAATTGAATTATGTGCTGATTTTCAACCTGATTAACTTGACATGGTTGAGCAAACGGTTTCAAGACCGTTTGCGATGGTTGACTAAGCGTTGACCGTTTGGGATTCCTGTTCATAATTATGTTTATTAATAACCCTCCAAATTTGAGGGATTAACTCCAAAGGAATCGTGCGTTGAAGGCTAATCAATTAGGGAAACCTAATTGGATTAAGTGCTGATTTTCAATCTGATTTAATTGAACTTTTTGGGAAAACGGTTTCAAGACCATTTGAGTGCGTTGACCAAGCATTTACCATTTGGGATTACTGTTCCTAATGATGTGGTCTAATGACTCACCGAATTAGAGGGATTAACTCCCAAGGAATCATGAGTTGAAGGCTATTCAATTAGGCAAACCCTAATTGAAATCAGTACTGAAATCACAATGAGCTAATTTGAGATTTTGGGTTGATTAGCCCAAACGGTTTCAAGACCGTTTGGGGATCACCCAAACGGTCTCAAGACCGTTTGGGGATCACCCAAACGATCTCAAGACCGTTTGGGGATCACCCCAAGACCGTTTGGAGGTCTGGGGTCAAGTATAGTTTACCAATTCAAGGTCCAAAGGTATTAATCATATTGCAATGTAGTGCTGATTTGTTGATCAACTCGATAGACCAATCCATGATGAGTTTTCACTAGAATCCAAAGGTTGGATGGGCCAAACGGTCTCAAGACCGTTTGGAGCTCATCCAAATGGTCTCAAGACCGTTTGGTGGTCACCAAGACCGTTTGGAGGTCTAGGGTTGAGTATGGTTAGGTGTTTGAAGGTCTAAAGGTACCAAGCTGTTAAACAATGTAATGCTGATTTGGTGATCAATCCAATGAACCAAACCCTAATTGGATTGCTTAGATTTGAGTGATATGATGGGCAAACGGTCTCAAGACCGTTTGGAGGTCATCCAAACGACCTCAAGACCGTTTGGGGTCAGGTCATACCCAATTTGGATGATGGTTCAATGGTTTCAAAGCAACTAGTCTTACATTGATTAGTGTTGTTGAATCATCGATTCCAAACCCTAATTCAATTGAATGAAACCCTAATTGATGATCAATTGAGGGTCAATTGAGGGTCAAATCAGTTTAAGGTTGACCTATTAAACTCAATTGAAGTATGAGTATAGTTCCAATTGATGATTGGTTCCATGAATTCAATGATTGAAGGAATCAACATTGGAAACCCTAATTCAATTGGATACCCCATGTTATTGAAGGTCCAATTGATCAAACCTTTTTGGAAACCTAATGTAATTAGGTGAGAGATACCCTTAATGGTACTAATCAATAATGCATAACAATGCATGGATCCAATACATGATTAGGAAACCCTAGTGGAGGGTGTATCATTGTGAACCCTGGTTGAGGGTGTATCTTTATAAACCCTGGTTGAGGGTGTATCCTTGTGAAACCCTAGTTGAGGGTGTATCATTGTGAACCCTAGTTGAGGGTGTAACCTTGTGAAACCCTAGTGGAGGGTGTATCATTGTGAACCCTGATTGAGGGTGTAACCTTGTGAAACCCTAGTGGAGGGTGTATCATTGTGAACCCTGGTTGAGGGTGTATCCTTGTGAAACCCTAGTTGAGGGTGTATCATTGCGATTGTTTATAGGAAACTTTATAATAAAGTTATGCCTTAAACTAAGATAAGTCCATATCATGTGAGATAGCTGGACAATTCTACTGTGTGGCCTATGCATTATATGCTAAGGGTGTGTATTCTGTGATGGAATGTATTAAGAGGGCAAATACCTTAATACAAGATAAAGTTGGTTAACTCAAGAGGGTCTGAATTAATGAGAAATGGGTAACCCTAACCCTAATTTGGGGAAAAGGGAATGACAAGCCCTATTTGATAGTGAACCCTAATTCCTGGTTAAGGAATGATGGTGTTACTATTGTATCACATTATGTGATGAATATCTTGTATGACTGTTATCATGCCTAATAACCATGCAGGTATGATGAGATGATGAATATAGACAAGTTTGGGCTGTGACATTTATATAATAAATTTTGATTGGCTTTTTGTGCGTTGATGTTGTTGTTGCTTTATAAAAGTAACAATGTGTATGGATTTTATGAACCATGTTAATAAGTTGTTGCCTAGTGAGAGGTGACAAGATGGGAATGGCCTTGTGAGCCATGTGAATAAGTTGTTTCCTAGTGAGAGGTGACAAGATGTGAATGGCCTTGTGAGCCATGTGAATAAGTTGTTGCCTAGTGAGAGGTGACAAGATCTGAATGGCCTTGTGAGCCATGTGTGATGTAGGTAACAAGTATCATGTTTTATTGTAGAATTTGTGTTAATAAGTTATGCTAGAGAACTTGGCTAATGTTACATTCCTGTTATATATCTATAGTTCATTGATGATTATTCATATTTGTTGTATTCATTACAAGTATATGGATGAACTATGAGTCTACCATGGGTAGATGCAATGCTCTTATTGAAAATGGAGATTATCTTATTTTGTTCTATGAAGAATAATTCTGCCTATTAATGTAAAAGTAACCCCTATTCAGTTTAATTTCATAATCTGCTATAACAATGTTTCTGGTGCAGAGTTATATCTCTCGCTGTGGCAATTTACAATTGTCTCACCCCCGTGGGAAACATTTTTAGGTATGCATGAAAGGTAGAGCAGAAACCCTAGAATAGGGAAAGAGCAGTAGCAACAACAACAGCAGGGACAACAATAAGATCTCAGGTGGAGATATTGTCTGTCTAGTCATATAGATAGTATTCCTATGTGTCGTCTCTGTACTCTCAGGTCCTCGGAGTTTTTAGTCAGTGTTTTTGATATTGTCTGAGGTTTTGGCTTGATGCCTCGAGATTTGTATGTTGTCTGCATATATGTTTATAAGGCAGCTGATGATGTAGTCTCTGGAAAGAGATGGTACAGGATATGTACGTTTGAAACAGAATGTATATGATATAAAATGGCATTTGTTGGAAAAGATTTCCTATGTGTGGATCTCTTTGCCAAAAGTTTTAATTTTTAGTGATTTTCGTTAATCCGCTGCTTGATGAATGCTTCTGCATTAGTTAATCGTGTTTTCGCGATACGGTCGTCACATTTGAGTTTCTATAGATTCGAGCATGGTACTCCCCATGTTTAGAGGAAAAGGAAACCTCTTAAATTTAAGGTATGTTTGATGAACCCCTCACAGCTAAGTTGATGACATGGGAAGGTATGATCTTGATCCAGCATGGAGGAAAGAGAACAAGTATGACCTAGCATGGTTTAGTAGGTAGTCTGCTTGTGCCTTAGTAGATAATGGGTTAAGCATGCTCATGTGAATATAAACCCTAAGGATGTTTGTGACCATGTTGTCAAGAGTTGTAGTTTCCTCCCATCCAGGGAGAGGGACCCTTTAGTAGGGTGTATACCAATTTTGTGGGTTTTAAGGAAACCTAAAGAGGTCTCCTAGGATCTTGAGAAGCTAAATGAAAAGTACATGGTATTAGAATGAACATGTAGACCCATATATAACCATCTCTAAGTGCATGTGGATGTGTTACCATGGAGGTAACAGGTATGGGGCCTGACCAAGTTAGGCAGATTGCCATGACCCCTATGAAAGGATGAAAGTCATCCCTTAAATGTAGAGAGAGAGATGATGAATGCTTGGGTAAGGTTCTAAGCTAGAAATGTACTATAATAGAATCCTAAGTCTATCCTAGGGTGAGGTAGGGATAAGACCGATGGAAGTAGGAGTTGCCTAATTCCCTAGTTGCACATGACCATAGGGCCGGGAGGTAACAACTATCATTGTCTATGGGCCATGGGTTAGGAGATTGATCACCTTCATGAACTCATGGGATCCAAAGGGTGGATGAGTAGGGACTCTCTGGATGCATAAGGGAAGAGGGATGACCTCAAAAGTGTCGGCACCCTTTAGACCTTGAGGAGATGACCAAGGAATGTGTGTGAACCCAAGTAGGTTCGAAACCAGTTTTCCATGGAAGTAACTTTGATATCATGATGATTGTGATGTAGAGACATATGTGGCACGTTCCAACTTAGATTTAAAGGTGCACTGTCAAGGTGGGATGTACCATCTCTACTCTTGGAAAAGGAAGAACTTTGTATTTGGACTACAACCAAATACTTATTTCCTCTTGTTATGGGAGTGAGAGATAGGATAATACGTGTGGGCTCCGATTTCCAAAACCACGATATAAACACGATTTAAACTTAGCGGAAGCATTCGATTAGTTGCGGAATATGAAAAATTACTGGAAATTAAAATTTTTTAGACAAGACCTAGAAATTATAAAATTCCTTTTATAAGAAACCAAGTAAATAGTTTACATCTCTGTTAAACCACTTCTTGAGTAGTTATATACAACATGATTCAAAATCTCAGGAGCCAACACCAAAACTCAAAACACTGATTCCTAGGACCTGAGAGTACAGAGACGGCATAGGACAATCTAACTACATAACTCAGTAGCCAGTATCTCCACCTGAGATTCACTGCTGCCCTTGGTACTGTTGTTGTCATTGTTGCTCATCCTTAAACGGTCTCCTTCGTCTTCGACGACCACCTAAAAAGAGTTGAAATCTACAGAGTGAGACAATGTACAAATTGTCCCAGCGAGAGTTAGAACTCTCAACTAGAAGCTTTATATAACATTAAGGAATATCATAGACAAGATAACATAATTCGTACAACAACAGGTTTAATAACAAGAGAAGCAACTTCTATCTGAGCAGTCATGTCTTTAAAGCATATAAAGGACATGTATACAAAATATCTGAACAGATCATTAATGTAAACAATGTAACACCAAACATTGTTCCTTGTAGTAACCTAAGCAAATATACTACACGGTTGATTATGTTTTACAAACATTATTATGCCCTGTGGAGATGAGGTATATCGCTCATACTCCAACCGATCACTAGTAAGTTGCATCAGTATCATACATAGGTCATCAAAAGAGTCAGATTCTTATGACCTCATCTTCCTCAGTCAGTTAGAGGATTGTTTGCAGGACATCTTGTGTCTCTGCTGTTATAGCTTACCAGGGTAATCTGGTCCTTCGCTATTTTAGAGTTACAGTGGCGTTCTATACTCTCTTCGTCACCGAAAGATTTCTTGTTTATCTCTCACCGATGCGGTGTTTGTGTCTTCTTTGGGAGATTTGTGGTACATATCACCATTTGGTTTTGTAGTGAAGGATTGACGGTATCAATTCCTACACTAGGATGTAAGGATTTACGCATCCATCTCCCCCACATACTCAAAAGTATGTGATCCAGGAGTTCCCTTAGGAAAACCTATTTCACCATCATTTGGTCTCTGACAATGATGGATCTATGATCAGGGCTCTACATGGAATGATTATACTTGATTAGTTAGGTACATTTTAGTATTCTTTTGACATCATACATGTTCTCAAACATTAATCATTAGCATGGCAGCTATGAAGATAGAATACTAAATGTAACAAGTCTAACTCACATCAATTATCATTTCTCAATCATTTCATCACAAGTCATCTGTTAAGCATGACTTTGATGATATTTATAACTTTCACAGCCCATCAGTCTCATAGGATGCCACTCAACAAGGCATCAGAATATTTCACTTACTCATAAAGCTAAAGCATGCTTTCAATGAATATAGTTTCATAATCCATACCTGGATATGATCATCATCTCATGACAACCTGCATGGTTAATTCAACTGATAACAATAAACAATTCATTCTAGAAGTTACACTTTCAAACTCATAGAAGAGTCAAGTTCCCCAATATTCATCAATTAGGGTTATTCATTTCCTTTACTTATGATTAGGAATATTGATTCCTCATCTCATACTTCAATCATGAGGATTCATGCTTAAAAGCATAACTGGAAATAGGGTTTCACCCTATACAAATTAAGGTTATTGAAATCTCTTTATCCTATAAGACATCATATTTGGTAACTTGTTCTCAAAGTTTCATACCTAAAGGCAGGATGCAGGACTAAGGTTAACATACCCCATCCTTCATTGTTAATATTTCCTTTTTAGATTATTAGTCCAATTCTAGTATGCAACTCTGCCATCCTTAGAAGCATACCAGGGTATGGTGAGTATTTGCCTTAAATACAACATTTATTGAACATCATAATGATTATCAATTCAAGGTATGAATTCACTTCTCAATCTTATCATGGTGTGAACACATCATACTCATTGATTTGACTATACTTATTTAAAGGCATTACCTTATAAACATCTCCAGGAATTCATAATTGCTAGGTCATATACTAGGCTCACTATTCATCCCACTAGGATTTCCATATTTTCATTTCTAATTTAGGGATTCTCATCCATATTACATCTCCTCCGGATTAGATTTATTAAACTTCTTATCTCACATGGCATAAAGATTCCTCATATAACAACTTGTATTTTAGGGTTTCATAATCAAAGGCATAACCCTGAATTACTACATTTATTAGATCACCATAAATTAGGGTTTACTATTCTCATTATATGTTATCACCCTAGAATTAGGGTTTACTATTCTCATTATATGTTATCACCCTAGAATTAGGGTTTACTATTCACCTCATGGTGAATTGAACTCATAACATCATCATGTATGAGAAACATCATCATTAAAGCCCTCAGATAAGATTAAGATTCATCAATTATCATAATTAGGGTTTCCATGATCTCACATAGGTGGATCATACCCTAATCATGCACATTCATGTGTATTGAAGGTACTTTCTCTCTCCTATGATACTTTCTCTCTCTTCTTACTAGTAGATGGTGATTACATCACTCCAGATCAGGTTGGGTTAAGTCCCCATTGACTAACATAAACCAAATCACCACTATTGAGTGATTATGGTTTGTTTAGAACAAGGTTTCACTCAATTGAACCTTTTAAGAGCATTATGGTAAATTACACATTGATCATCATTATGGGTTAATTTACTAACCATTTGACCCTTAATGTCTCTTGGTATTATTATGGTTTAGGTTGAACAACCATCAAACCATTTAAGCCTTCAAGGCATTAGGCAGACTTAACTTCAAATGTCTCCAATAGGTTTCACACCTTCAACCTTCAAACGATCATGAGATCGCATAAGGTTGTAGACCGTTTAAGCTTTGTAGACCGTTTAAGATTTGGTTGACTTCAAGATCGTATAACACTCAAGACCGTTTACCCTCATTCGGTCTTGAGGTCGAATGGTCTCATTCGGTCTTGAGGTTGAATGATCTCATTCGGTCTTGAGATCGAATGGACTCATTCGGTCTTGAGGTCGAATGACCTTATACTATCTTGAGGTCGAAAGCTCTCATACAGTCTTGAGGTCGAATGACCTCATACCGTCTTGAGGTCGAATGACCTCAAAAGCTCAAGATCGTATGGACCTCCAAGGTTGTTCAAAGGGTAAACTCGATTAGGGTTTCCTATGTTGAAGCCTTCAATTGGTCTCAAGCTTGCTAACCACTTATCATTTGAGACAATTAGGGTTAGCCTTAACCAATTGGTTACTTAATTGACCCTTAATTGATATCCAATTAGGGTTGGAGTTGGTTCAATTAAGGTCTATAAACGTTCAACCATCAACACTCAACAATGTGAATCAAATCGAAGTTGAACCCATCAATTGACCTCCAATTGGGCTCAAACTTGGCCCAAACGGTCTTG
Organism: Alisma plantago-aquatica; assembly: GCA_963693085.1. Classification (NCBI taxonomy): domain Eukaryota; kingdom Viridiplantae; phylum Streptophyta; class Magnoliopsida; order Alismatales; family Alismataceae; genus Alisma; species Alisma plantago-aquatica. The sequence continues at coordinate 173,123,084 of OY856413.1, forward strand.
GGATCGTTTGGATATCCTCCAAACGGTCTTGAGACCGTTTTCCCAAGAATTCATAAAAATCTAGATTGATTTGATAGGGGTTGAACCTTAATTAAGTCACAAATCAGCAATTTGATTATTTCAATAACCCATTGTAATTGGGCCCTCAATTGATCAAATTACCTTAACCCTAGACCGCCAAACGGTCTTGGGTTGTCACCAAACGGTCTTGAGACCGTTTGGATGAGTTCCAAACGGTCTTGAGACTGTTTGCCCATCCCTCCTTTGTACTCTAGTGAAAATTTATCAAGGTTTGATTTATTGAGTTGATCATTACATCAATACTTAATTACAATGTAATTTGGTATCTTTGTACCTTCAATTGGTCAACTATACTTGACCCCAGACCTCCATACGGTCTTGGATGATCCCCAAATGGTCTTGAGACCGTTTGGATGATTCCCCAAACGGTCTTGAGACCGTTTGGGCTAATCAACCCAAAATCTCAAATTAGCTCATTGTGGTTTCAGCACTGATTTCAATTAGTGTTTTCCCTAGTAATCAACCTTCAACTCTTAACTCGTTTGGAATTAGTCCACAAAATTTGGTGAGTCATTAATTAACATCATTATGAACAGTAATCTCATACGGTCAATGCTTAGTCAACCATCTTATACGGTCTTGAGACCGTTTGCCCAAAAAGGGAAAATTAAGCAGATTGAAAATCAGAACTAAAGTCAATTGAATTTGCTAATTGTTTTTCCTATATCTCACGATTCCTTTGGAGTTAACCTCTCAAATTTTGTGGGTGATTAACCTACATAATTATAAACAGGATTCTCATACGGTCCATGCTTGGTCAACGCAGCCATACGGTCTTGAGATCGTATGCCTTCATACGACCTTGAAACCGTTTGCCGACCAAACGGTTATGTAAACCGTATGGGCAATTGGTTGAGGTCATATGGTAAAGTGGAAAACTGTGGATAAGCATAGGAAATAACGCCCTCATCTTGTAGCTCAAGAACAGCAACAGTTCCTCACGGATTTTCTTGCAAGGAAGCAAGGGAAGATAGGGAAGAAGAAGAACTAGCAACTAAAAGCATAGAAAAGATGTATATAACAAAGCATAGGTTTAGAGTTATAAAACCCGCCTAAAGCTTGCTCCTTGAGCTCCAAGCTTTCGAGCTCCAAGCCTTTAATGGCGTCCTAGAAGCTCCACAGGTCGGCCAAGGTGAATCCTCCAAGGAAAGTTGAGAAGAGATGGCTAGAAAGATAGAGCTAAGTGAGCTAGCCATGAATTTGACCTTGAATTCGAGTTTCATCCAAGAATTTAAGCAAAAGGAAGGATCCAAACCTACCTTGCACTCCCCTGGTCATCCTCCTGAGCTCCAGATCTCTCCTTAGTCGGTTGAGCAAGGGGGAACAGTGAGGGAAACGAGAGAAACATTCCTTTGCTAAGTGAGGAAAAGGGCTTATATACTTGGGTGGAATTTCAACATAGACACATAGGTTTTCCTCATTTTCAACTAAGTCCCTCTTTTTCTTCTTTGCTCGTCCATTCTTCTTATTTCTAAGGACAACCTTCTTCTAAGGTCAAGAACTGAAGGCAAAGAATATCAACCTATTACTAAAGCACACACATAAAAGGGCTATAGTACTTACACCTTGATTATTCAATCACAAAGGTGTTTTTCATTATATGATTATTCAATTGAAGTGACTTCTTCATCATTTCTTCTCTAAATGATGACAAGAGTCTTACAAGATATTTTAGATGGTGTATTTTACAAGTTGCACCCCTCAAATTGGGTAAATTGCACTTTACTCCAATTTAGGGTTTCAAGCACAGGGATTGCTTCCACAGCTGCACCTTGGTGCTCAAGCTTGGGAAATCCCTTAAACTTTACCATAATCATTCATATGTTGTCTCAACATTGAAGGAACATATAAACATGTAAATTTTGCAAGTTAACCCCTCTGATTGGGCAATTTGCACATAGGTCCCTGTATTGCAAACAATACTTCAACATTGGTTTACAAGGGACAAAAATGGAAACATGTGTTCCATAAAAGCTTTAATTATATACTAAAGGATAATTACAACCATCCAATTTCAAAATTAGGCAAAACACCTAGGGTTAGCTCATAACCCAGGTCAGGGGTGTTACAATACGCATGCCATACCCCAAGGATAACATGTGATGTGAGTTGGAACGTTTCCATGAGGTATGAGGACAGATATGATAACATACCCTGGTGGAGTGCATGATACGTGGATGGTTTACAAACATTAAGAGAAACAAGGTAGTCATCTTATGAGGATGTTTTTATCATGAGCTATGAGTTATACAAGTTTGAGTTCGAAAAACCAAGAGAATAAGCTCAGAGTTTTCTTGATGAAGAAGACTTAGAGCTGAGAGGAGGTAATGAGTGGAATACATGGAGGTATATGTCTTCCACATTACCTAACACCTAAGGATGTGAAGTGGTAATGGATTCTCTGGATGAGATATAGCTGCCTAGTTTAGATGTAGGCTAGAAGAGGTTGTTAGGTTAACCCTCAGTTGGAAAACAAGATAAGTTTGGCTAACACTCAGATGTAACAATATGGGTTGACAAAGTTAATGGTTGTTTGGTTAGCCAGCCTAGTCCTTGATGCATTGAAAGGATAGTTGTAGAACCTCAGATGCACTTCTTTGAAAAGGAAGGTGATGAAACCTCGATTAGAGTGGTTTAGGGTTTCTGAGGAATCGATCTTGAGGAATCATGACATACAGGAGATCATGATATACCTTGGCACTACAAAGATAGTAAATGACAGTAGTACTTTGGATGCCTAAGATGAAGTTGTATGTGGTTTGTTACCATGCATGACAGGAGGTGAAGGACGAACACCAGTAACCTAGTGTAATGATATAGAAGTTAAGAATCCCTGAGAAGGAATGGGAGTTCAACAATATGGATGTTGTGGTTAGTCTCCCCTAGACCAAGGAAGGTCAAGATGCAATATGGGTTATGGTACATCGCATTACCTATATGACATGAGAAAGAAAGAGTATTGTCAAGGGACAAATCCGATTGAACTTTATATGAGAGAGATGGTTTGACTACACCAGGATGCAAGTTCAAAAGTTCTTGAGTATGACCTATAGTTTCACTTCCATAAGGTGGAAGTAGGTACATGAAGAACTCAATGTTAGTATAGTTTATCACCCTAGCTAATGGTTAGTATGATCCAGACTAGAGGGTTTGATGAGAGCATGTGTGCTCGTTCAGGGTGATACATAGAGACAATTCTTTATAAGATGTGATGATAACCACCATAGCCTGTATCGGGATGTAAAGAAGCTCTGTAGGGGAGGTTGTGTCGGTTACCACTTCATTAAGATGATGTTGGTGAGGGGACCTCACAAAGGTCAAGAAAGGACCACAGTATGTGCAAATGAAGTCGCTTTGATTGTGAAATGGCTGAAAGGAGCCCAAGGATGGTATAAGTTGTAAGATGATGCAAAGTAGACTGACATGCAATTCACTATGGGGAAATATGTGGCATGAAATACGACCCCTCTAAGTTATAGATAAGAGAGTTGAGTCCCCGATGCATGGGTTCTTTTGACATGGTTTGGTGGAGAAGGTTAATTTTTGCCCTTACCCCTCAGGATAATGTGATGTGTGAAGAATTACATGTGTCCAATTTAGAGCACTATGTGAGGTACCCGAACCATGTGTGGAGCAATGAACCTAGTGAGCCCCAAGGGAGGCTGAAATGACCTGAGTCACCTATGAGGTTTATAGATGCCAAGGTGAAAGAACTCAAAGAAAGGAATATGTGATGATAAAGGTTCATTGGAAGCACAATGGATAGGGGAAAGCCACATAGGGGACAATGATGGATATGGAAAAGTCTTATCCTGAATTGTGTGTTTGCTTGATGGAATTTTGAGGACAAAATTCCTATAAGAGGGGAAGGATGTTACAACCCCAACTTTTGGGTTCATTTGGTGAGAAATGTAATTTCTCATATTAAAGATATTGGAACAACGAATGATATAATTTGTTTCGAATAAATGAGTTTCATTTACAATAGCCTTGTTGGTTTTTTGGTGTGCTTTATTGTCTATTGGGCCCAATAACAAGGAAAAGACAAAAGGAACTCCCTTATTAATAAGAAATGGAGAAAAGAAAGATGTAGAAACCTCTAGAAGGCAAACGTATATAATTCAAAGGTGGATTTCGTTCCTCTTGGGATCCTTGGGTTCGAAGGAGTCCAAAGTTGCAAAGAGAATACAATAAGAAAAGAAAACATTAATTCAATATTTCTTTATAAAGAAAGAAATTGAAAACAATGATAAAATGTGGGAAATAAGAGAAAAGAGGTATAATTGAGTTATCCTTGGTCGATTTTATTATCCAAAGGATTCCTAATGTTAAAAGGAATTCCAATAAAGAAAATAAAAAGAAAGATGAAGAGAAATCCTCAAAAAGAGATATTTTAATAAGAAATAAACAAGGTAATGAGAAATAATGAATATAGACACATCTAAAAGGATAATGAGTATCCACTAAAAAGGATTTCGAAATGTTAGAGTTTCTTGGGATCCAAGGAGTCCCAATGGAGAAAAAGAAAGAGAAAATACCAATAATAGAAAATAAGAAGATAATATGATGCATAATGAATGGATTTTGTATAATTGTTAAAGAGGTGGTATTTTCTATTAAAGAGAACATAATGTCATGCCAATGGATTAAAGGGCAAGTACAAGAGAAGAAAAGAGGTGATTTTAGAAATCTAATTATCAAAAGAATAAAGAATATTAAATAAAAATATAATTAAGAGAGAGAGAGAAACTTGCTTCTTCATGAAGGAATTGGATTCCTATAAGAAAAGAACTTTTTTTCTTCATGGGCAAGCATCATAGGGTGTTGATACCCTCCCCTATATAAGGTGTAGCACCCTTGGCCAAATCTAAGATGATCCCATGCACCCTTCTCGCTCCTTCTTCATCATTTTCATCCAAAAACCCTAACCTTAGAGAAAGCTCTATCTCAGGAGTAGAAGGGAGTCGTGAAGGGTTTGCAGTGGGGCATGATGCTCCCACTATGACCTAAGGGAGCTCCGCCATCGTCTTCTTTCTCTAACCCTTGCACAATACCTGCAAGAGGTCTATAACCTCGTTGAAGATCGTGGGACTGGCATCCTTGATATCGAACGTCGCAGCCATATGTTGAGGGATTGTTGGGCGTGGGGGAGAGTAGTGGTAGCAGGGCACTGGTTTCCTGCAACCTCCGAACCTTGGCGAAGGGGGAGATGACCCCTTGAATAGCTCAAGTCAGTGGCTAGGGTGACGCAACAGGGCTGCATGAGGTTGAAGGAGACGGAGGTGGAGTTGGAAGGTTTTGCCCCTCCATGGGCTGAAGGACCTATGACTTAAAGAAGGGCAAAAAGGACATTTCAAAATGTTTCCTAACCAGTGAAGCAACGTTGCATGAGATAGGGTGACGTGGCAGCTTCTGATTGGTCTTAAAAGGTAATCCTTGCAAAATTCATATCTAAATATTGGTAACTCCGATAGTAGAAAATAATATATGTAGTTTGCTCAGAAAAAAGAGAGGAATTCATTAAAAATGGTTTTATAGGCTTATTCCTCTTGCTATTCGAAAAGTAGTGTAAGTTATCAACTTTAATGTATTAAAGATTAAGAAACCCTATTTCGAGATGATTAATGTATTTAGTAGGGTTTAATGGATGATTAAAGTTGATATTAACCTATTAATTGTAAAAAGGTATATTGAGAACAAAAAGGATGAACTTTTCATGTAATTGGTTTAATTTAGAAATTCATGTGCATAAATATGCTTTAATGGGCCTTGAAACCCTAATATTAGTAAATGTGACTCATAATGGTTTTAATTATTCAAAATCGTGAATAAAGTTGAGATATGATAATTCCAAGCTATTTCAAGTATAAAAGTTCCTAATTGTGGATAAATACCCTTAATGTAGTAATTAGGGTTTTCTAATGGATAAAGGTAGAATTAATGAGAAATAGAGTTCATATGTGAATTAGACCATAATGAACTATGAATTGATGATAAATGAGCATAATGATCTTGTCATGGATTAAAAGGATAAAAATGGTAGCTTTAATGTAAAAGAGGCTTAATGGACTTTTTGTTTTGAATCAGGGACGAGGAATCCCATGGGGGCCCCCACCATTCATTACTCGGATAAATCATCTGTAACCACGTCTACAAGGCAAGAAGGAAAGGAATTTGTAAAAACCAGACTAGAACTACTGCTATCACGCATAAGGTTCGAAGTTGTATGAGCTGCTCTATTAGAACAACATTTACTAAATGAAAAGGAAAAGAACTCGAAACAAGAACTAAGTCTTCTAATGTCGACCACAATAGCCCCAACATAGTCTCTTCACACCACAAAAGAGTCATAAGCCTGCACCACTATTTGTGCATCACACTCGACTGTGATCCTTCTGTAATCAAGTTTCCGAGCCCACTCCACTGCCTTCCTCACGCCTAAAGCTTCTGCCTCCGCCACCTATTGGGTCGGACCCAATTTGAAGCCCCCCATCGCTTGAACCCTTCCAGTCTAACACCTTACCACACATCCTACCACTGCTCGTCCATCTTCGCCTCTAGAGATATCTTAAGTAGGTGAAATTCCACTCACCTTATTATAAGGAAAATAATTTCCACTCAAAAAGATATATTAATATTATAATGGATTAAGGTGCTTATTTTCTTTTCCCTTAATCCATGGATAATGGAAGGGAGTTCGGTGGCTTTGAGTTGCCTTTGTATGCAATCAAACCAAGGAGGAAGAGGTGGTACTATTTTTGGAATTAAATGCATTTTAATAAGGCATTTTCTCTCTCATCAATTTCTTTATAAAAGTGCCATTTCCAAGCCCAAACCAAGGCCTTTTTCGGATTTGCTTCTTCCCCTTGCTTGACAAACCGACCAAGGAGCTAGGGAGGAGCAGGGAGCACGTCCCCAACCTGTGGGTAAGCCCTTGACCTTCGTTCTCCTTGATTTCATGGTGGAAATCGAAAATAAATTATGGATTCCTTCTTATTTCGATCTCCTCTTCAACCCTAGCCAACTTTTGCAATCAAAAGCTTGAGGACGAGCCTAGGGGGAGTTTCTAGAGCTTCATCCATTATTAATGGCGTGAGCTTGGAGCTTTGTAGCTCAATTGGAGGTGGGTTTTATAACTCAAACCCTTAAACATTGCTATTGCATCAATTCTCTATGCTTTGTTGATTGATTTCTTCAATTTGATACACTCTTGTTTCTTTGCTGCAATTTCCATCAAGAACGGTTGCTGTTCTTGGTTGTTCGAAGGAAGGGTATGATGACATCATCCTAGATGCTTATCCAAAGAAAATTACCAAGAAAAACCGTTTTGATAGCTACTCCAAATCGTTTTAATTTGATTGGCTATGCAGTTTCAGCAAACCGTTTAAGGGCAAACGGTTTGAAACCGTTTGGGAGAAAACTGTTTCAAAACCATTTGATATGGTTGACCAAGCGTTGACCGTTTGGGAATGTTGTTCCTAATTATTTAGGCTAATGACCCACCAAATTTGAGGGATTAACTCCAAAGGAATCGAGAGTTGAAGGCCAATCAATTAGAAAATCGAATTGAATTATGTGCTGATTTTCAACCTGATTAACTTGACCTGGTTGAGCAAACGGTTTCAAGACCGTTTGAGATGGTTGACTAAGCGTTGACCGTTTGGGATTCCTGTTCATAATTATATTTATGAATAACCCTACAAAATTGATGGATTAACTCCAAAGGAATCGTGCGTTGAAGCCTAATCAATTAGGGAAACCTAATTGGATTAAGTGCTGATTTTCAATCTGATTTAATTGAACTTTTTGGGCAAACGGTTTCAAGACCGTTTGAGTGCGTTGACCAAGCATTTACCGTTTGGGATTACTATTCCTAATGATGTGGTCTAATGACGCACCGAATTTGAGGGATTAACTCCCAAGGAATCATGAGTTGAAGGCTATTCAATTAGGCAAACCCTAATTGAAATCAGTGCTGAAATCACAATGAGCTAATTTGAGATTTTGGGTTGATTATCCGAAACAGTTTCAAGACCGTTTGGGGATCACCCAAACGGTCTCAAGACCATTTGGGGATCACCCCAAGGCCGTTTGGAGGTCTGGGGTTAAGTATAGTTTACCAATTCAAGGTCCAAAGGTACTAATCATATTGCAATGTAGTGTTGATTTGTTGATCAACTCGATAGACCAATCCATGATGAGTTTTCACTAGAATCCAAAGGTTGGATGGGCCAAACGGTCTCAAGACCATTTGGAGCTCATCCAAACGGTCTCCAGACCGTTTGGTGGTCACCCAAGACCGTTTGGAGGTCTAGGTTTGAGTATCGTTAGGTGTTTGAAGGTCTAAAGGTACCAAGCTGTTAAACAATGTAATGCTGATTTGGTGATCAATCCAATGAACCAAACCCTAATTGGATTGCTTAGATTTGAGTGATGTGATGGGAAAACGGTCTCAAGACCGTTTGGAGGTCATCCAAACGACCTCAAGACCGTTTGGGGTCAGGTCATACCCAATTTGGATGATGGTTCAATGGTTTCAAAGCAACTAGTCTTACATTGATTAGTGTTGTTGAATCATCGATTCCAAACCCTAATTCAATTGAATGAAACCCTAATTGATGATCAATTGAGGGTCAATTGAGGGTCAAATCAGTTTAAGGTTGACCTATTAAACTCAATTGAAGTATGAGTATAGTTTCAATTGATGATTGGTTCCATGAATTCAATGATTGAAGGAATCAACATTGGAAACCCTAATTCAATTGGATACCCCATGTTATTGAAGGTCCAATTGATCAAACCTTTTTGGAAACCTAATGTAATTAGGTGAGAGATACCCTTAATGGTACTAATCAATAATGCATAACAATGCATGGATCCAATACATGATTAGGAAACCCTAGTGGAGGGTGTATCATTGTGAACCCTGGTTGAGGGTGTATCTTTATAAACCCTGGTTGAGGGTGTATCCTTGTGAAACCCTAGTTGAGGGTGTATCATAGTGAACCCTAGTTGAGGGTGTAACCTTGTGAAACCCTAGTGGAGGGTGTATCATTGTGAACCCTGATTGAGGGTGTAACCTTGTGAAACCCTAGTGGAGGGTGTATCATTGTGAACCCTGGTTGAGGGTGTATCCTTGTGAAACCCTAGTTGAGGGTGTATCATTGCGATTGTTTATAGGAAACTTTATAATAAAGTTATGCCTTAAACTAAGATAAGTCCATATCATGTGAGATAGCTGGACAATTCTACTGTGTGGCCTATGCATTATATGCTAAGGGTGTGTATTCTGTGATGGAATGTATTAAGAGGGCAAATACCTTAATACAAAATAAAGTTGGTTAACTCAAGAGGGTCTGAATTAATGAGAAATGGGTAACCCTAACCCTAATTTGGGGAAAAGGGAATGACAAGCCCTATTTGATAGTGAACCCTAATTCCTGGTTAAGGAATGATGGTGTTACTATTGTATCACATTATGTGATGAATATCTTGTATGACTGTTATCATGCCTAATAACCATGCAGGTATGATGAGATGATGAATATAGACAAGTTTGGGCTGTGACATTTATATAATAAATGTTGATTGGCTTTTTGTGCATTGATGTTGTTGTTGCTTTATAAAAGTAACAATGTGTACAGATTTTATGAACCATGTTAATAAGTTGTTGCCTAGTGAGAGGTGACAAGATGGGAATGGCCTTGTGAGCCATGTGAATAAGTTGTTGCCTAGTGAGAGGTGACAAGATGTGAATGGCCTTGTGAGCCATGTGAATAAGTTGTTGCCTAGTGAGAGGTGACAAGATCTGAATGGCCTTGTGAGCCATGTGTGATGTAGGTAACAAGTATCATGTTTTATTGTAGAATTTGTGTTAATATGTTATGCTAGAGAACTTGGCTAATGTTACATTTCTGTTATATATCTATAGTTCATTGATGATTATTCATATTTGTTGTATTCATTACAAGTAGATGGATGAACTATGAGTCTACCATGGGTAGATGCAATGCTCTTATTGAAAATGGAGATTATCTTATTCTGTTCTATGAAGAATAATTCTGCCTATTAATGTAAAAGTAACCCCTGCTCAGTTTAATTTCATAATCTCCTATAACAATGTTTCTGGCGGAGAGTTATATCTCTCGCTGGGGCAATTTACAATTGTCTCACCCCCGTGGGAAACATTTTTAGGTATGCATGAAAGGCAGAGAAGAAACCCTAGAACAGGGAAAGAGCAGCAGCAACAGCAACAGCAGGGACAACAATAAGATCTCAGGTGGAGATTTTGTCTGTCTAGTCATATAGATAGTAGTCCTATGTGTCGTCTCTGTACTCTCAGGTCCTCGAAGTTTTTAGTCAGTGTTTTTGATATATCAGTCTGAGGTTTTGGCTTGATGCCTCGATATTTGTATGCTGTCTGCATATATGTTTATAAGTCAGCTGATGATGTAGTCTCTGGAAAGAGATGGTGCAGGATATGTACGTTTGAAACAGAATGTATATGATATACAATGGCATTTGTTGGAAAAGATTTCCTATGTGTGGATCTCTTTGCAAAAAGTTTTAATTTTTAGTGATTTTCGCTAATCCGCTGCTTGATGAACGCTTCCGCATTAGTTAATCTTGTTTTCGCGAGACGGTCGTCACATTTGAGTTTCTATAGATTTGAGCATGGTACTCCCCATGTTTAGAGGAAAAGGAAACCCCTTAAATTTAAGGTATGTTTGATGAACCCCTCACATCTAAGTTGATGACATGGGAAGGTATGATCTTGATCCAGCATGGAGGAAAGAGAACAAGTATGACCTAGCATGGTTTAGTAGGTAGTCTGCTTGTGCATTAGTAGATGCTGGGTTAAGCATGCTCATGTGAATATAAACCCTAAGGATGTTTGTGACCATGTTGTCAAGAGTTGTAGTTTCCTCCCATCTAGGGAGAGGGACCCTTTAGTAGGGTGTATACCAAATTTATGGGTTTTAAGGAAACCTAAAGAGGTATCATAGGATATTGAGAAGCTAAATGAAAAGTACATGGTATTAGAATGAACATGTAGACCCATATATAACCATCTCTAAGTGCATGTGGATGTGTTACCAAGGAGGTAACCGGTATGGGGCCTGACCAAGGTAGGCAGATTGCCATGACCTCTATGAAAGGATGAAAGTCATCCCTTAAATGTAGAGAGAGAGATGATGAATGTTTGGGTAAGGTTCTAAGCTAGAAATGTACTATAATAGAATCCTAAGTCTATCCTAGGGTGAGGTAGGGATAAGACCAATGGAAGTAGGAGTTGCCTAATTCCCTAGTTGCACATGACCATAGGGCCGGGAGGTAACAACTATCATTGTCTATGGGCCATGGGTTAGGAGATTGATCACCTTCATGAACTCATGGGATCCAAAGGGTGGATGAGTAGGGACTCTCTAGATGCATAAGGGAAGAGGGATGACCTCAAAAGTGTCGGCACCCTTTAGACCTTGAGGAGATGACCAAGGAATGTGTGTGAACCCAAGTAGGTTCGAAACCAGTTTTCCATGGAAGTAACTTTGATATCATGATGATTGTGATGTAGAGACATATGTGGCACGTTCCAACTTAGATTTAAAGGTGCACTTTCAAGGTGGGATGTACCATCTCTACTCTTGGAAAAGGAAGAACACTGTATTTGGACTACAACCAAATACTTATTTCCTCTTGTTATGGGAGTGAGAGATAGGACAATACGCATGCCATACCCCAAGGATAACATGTGATGTGAGTTGGAATGTTTCCATGAGGTATGAGGACATATATGATAACATACCCTGGTGGAGTGCATGATACGTGGATGGTTTACAAACATTAAGAGAAACAAGGTAGTCATCTTATGAGGATGTTTTTATCATGAGCTATGAGTTATACAAGTTTGAGTTCGAAAAACCAAGAGAATAAGCTCAGAGTTTTCTTGATGAAGAAGACTTAGAGCTGAGAGGAGGTAATGAGTGGAATACATGGAGGTATATGTCTTCAACATTACCTAACACCTAAGGATGTGAAGTGGTAATGGATTCTCTGGATGAGATATAGCTGCCTAGTTTAGATGTAGGCTAGAATAGGTTGTTAGGTTAACCCTCAGTTGGAAAACAAGATAAGTTTGGCTAACACTCAGATGTAACAATATGGGTTGACAAAGTTAATGGTTGTTTGGTTAGCCAGCCTAATCCTTGATGCATTGAAAGGATAGTTGTAGAACCTCAGATGCACTTCTTTGAAAAGGAAGGTGATGAAACCCCGATTAGAGTGGTTTAGGGTTTCTGAGGAATCGATCTTGAGGAATCATGACATATAGGAGATCATGATATACCTTGGCACTACAAAGATAGTAAGTGACAGTAGTACTTTGGATGCCAAAGATGAAGTTGTATGTGGTTTGTTACCATGCATGACAGGAGGTGAAGGACGAACACCAGTAACCCAGTGTAATGATATAGAAGTTAAGAATCCCTGAGAAGGAATGGGAGTTCAACACTATGGATGTTGTGGTTAGTCTCCCCTAGACCAAGGAAGGTCAAGATGCAATATGGGTTATGGTAGATCACATTACCTATATGACATGAGAAAGAAAGAGTATTGTCAAGGGACATATCTGATTGAACTTTATATGAGAGAGATGGTTTGACTACACCAGGATGCGAGTTTAAAAGTTCTTGAGTATGACCTATAGTTTCACTTCCATAAGGTGGAAGTAGGTACATGAAGAACTCAATGTTTGTTTAGTTTATCACCCTAGCTAATGGTTAGTATGATCCAGACTAGAGGGTTTGATGAGAGCATGTGTGCTCATTCAGGGTGATACATAGAGAGAATTCTTTATAAGATGTGATGATAACCACCATAGCCTGTATCGGGATGTAAAGAAGCTCTGCAGGGGAGGTTGTGTCGGTCACCACTTCATTAAGATGATGTTGGTGAGGGGACCTCACAAAGGTCAAGAAAGGACCACAGTGTGTGCAGATGAAGTCGCTTTGATTGTGAAATGGCTGAAAGGAGCCCAAGGATGGTATAAGTTGTAAGCTGATGCAAAGTAGACTGACATGCAGTTCACTATGGGGAAATATGTGGCATGAAATCTGACCCCTCTAAGTTATAGATAAGAGAGTTGAGTCCCCGATGCATGGGTTCTTTTGACATGGTTTGGTGGAGAAGGTTAATTTTTGCCCTTACCCCTCAGGATAATGTGATGTGTGAAGAATTACATGTGTCCAATTTAGAGCACTATGTGAGGTACCCGAACCATGTGTGGAGCAATGAACCTAGTGAGCCCCAAGGGAGGCTGAAATGACCTGAGTCACCTATGAGGTTTATAGATGCCAAGGTGAAAGAACTCAAAGAAAGGAATATGTGATGATAAAGGTTCATTGGAAGCACAATGGATAGGGCAAAGCCACATAGGGGACAATGATGGATAAGGAAAAGTCTTATCCTGAATTGTGTGTTTGCTTGATGGAATTTTGAGGACAAAATTCCTATAAGAGGGGAAGGAAGTTACAACCCCAACTTTTGGGTTCATTTGGTGAGAAATGTAATTTCTCATATTAAAGATATTGGAACAACTAATGATATAATTTGTTTTGAATAAATGAGTTTAATTTACAATAGCCTTGTTGGTTGTTTGGTGTGCTTTATTGTCTATTGGGCCCAATAACAAGGAAAAGACAAAAGGAACTCCCTTATTGAAAAAAAGAAAGAGAAAATACCAATAATAGAAAATAAGAAGATAATATGATGCATAATGAATGGATTTTGTATAATTGTTAAAGAGGTGGTATTTTCTATTAAAGAGAACATAATGTCATGCCAATGGATTAAAGGGCAAGTATAAGAGAAGAAAAGAGGTTATTTTAGATATCTAATTATCAAAAGAATAAAGAATATTAAAAAAAATATAATTAAGAGAGAGAGAGAAACTTGCTTCTTCATGAAGGAATTGGATTCCTATTAGAAAAGAATTTTGTTTCTTCATGGGCAAGCATCATAGGGTGTTGATACCCTCCCCTATATAAGGTGTAGAGCCCTTGGCCAAATCCAAGATGATCCCATGCACCCTTCTCTCTCCTTCTTCATCATTTTCATCCAAAAACCCTAACCTTAGAGAAAGCTCTATCTCAGGAGCAGCAGGGAGTCGTGAAGGGTTTGCAGTGGGGCATGATGCTCCCACTATGACCTAAGGGAGCTTCGCCATCGTCTTCTTGCTCTAACCCTTGCACAATACCTACAAGAGATCTATAACCTCGTTGAAGATCGTGGGACTGGCATCCTTGATATCGAACGTCGCAGCCATATGTCGAGGGATTGTTGGGCGTGGGGAAGAGTAGTGGTAGCAGGGCACTGGTTTCCTGCAACCTCCGAACCTTGGCGAAGGGGGAGATGACCCCTTGAATATCTCAAGTCGGTGGCTAGGGTGACGCAACAGGGCTGCGTGAGGTTGAAGGAGACGGAGGTGGAGTTGGAAGGTTTTGCCCCTCCACGGGTTGAAGGACCTATGACTTAAAGAAGGGCAAAAAGGACATTTCAAAATGTTTCCTAACTAGTGAAGCAACGTTGCATGAGATAGGGTGACGTGGCAGCTTCTGATTGGTCTTAAAAGGTAATCGTTGCAAAATTCATATCTAAATATTGGTAACTCCGATAGTAGAAAATAATATATGTAGTTTGCTCAGAAAAAAAGGAGGAATTCATTAAAAATGGTTTTATAGGCTTATTCCTCTTGCTATTCGAAAAGTAGTGTAAGTTATCAACTTTAATGTATTAAAGATTAAGAAACCCTATTTCGAGATGATTAATGTATTTAGTAGGGTTTAATGGATGATTAAAGTTGATATTAACCTGTTAATTGTAAAAAGGTATATTGAGAACAAAAAGGATGAACTTTGCATGTAATTGGTTTAATTTAGAAATTCATGTGCATAAATATGCATTAATGGGCCTTGAAACCCTAATATTAGTAAATGTGACTCATAATGGTTTTAATTATTCAAAATCGTGAATAAAGTTGAGATATGATAATTCCAAGCTATTTCAAGTGTAAAAGTTCATAATTGTGGATAAATACCCTTAACGTAGTAATTAGGGTTTTCTAATGGATAAAGGTAGAATTAATGAGAAATAGAGTTCATATGTGAATTAGACCATAATGAACTATGAATTGATGATAAATGAGCATAATGATCTTGTCATGGATTAAAAGGATAAAAATGGTAGCTTTAATGTAAAAGAGGCTTAATGGACTTTTTGTTTTGAATCAGGGACGAGGAATCCCATGCCCCCCCCCACCATTCATTACTCGGCTAAATCATTTGTAACCACGTCTACAAAGAAAGAAGGAAAGGAATTTGTAAAAACCAGACTAGAACTACTACTATCACGCATAAGGTTCGAAGTTGTATGAGCTGCTCTATTAGAACAAAATTTACTAAATGAAAAGGAAAAGAACTCGAAACAAGAACTAAGTCTTCTAATGTCGACCACAATAGCCCCAACATAGTCTCTTCGCACCACAAAAGAGTCATAAGCCTGCACCACTATTTGTGCATCACACTCGACTGTGATCCTTCTGTAATCAAGTTTCCGAGCCCACTCCACTGCCTTCCTCACGCCTAAAGCTTCTGCCTCCGCCACCTATTGGGTCGGACCCAATTTGAAGCCCCCCATCGCTTGAACCCTTCCAGTCTAACACCTTACCACACATCCTACCACTGCTCGTCCATATTCGCCTCTAGAGATATCAACATTGATCTTGATGATCCCCCACTCCGACTTAGTCCATCTCTGTGAATGTGTTACCCTTCCAGCATCCGCTGTTATCTCTGACGATGTTCATGCACCTTGTGATCCTTGATCATTGTCGTTGCTTGTACAAAGAGATAGTGTGTCCCTGTGTGCTGCTCGATGAACATGCGTTCATTTCTGCTCCTCCAGATCGCCCACATCGCTACCACCAGCTCATCTCTTACCGATGATGGCTCTACGTCCAGGATCTGCTCCACCATGGTGGAAACATCTTCGCCTTGCACTCCATCCACTATCCGTCTTACCGGCCCACTTTTAGCATCCCATATCTCAGTAGCATTGGGACAATGAAACAACATATGGGGAATACTCTCCACCTCCAAGGAGCACAGGTTGCACCTTCCATTCTCTACACAATGTCTGTCATAGAGTCTGACCATCGTTGCAAGGCCACATGTAGAAACTCTCCATAAAAAATGTGCTACCTTTGGGACCCAACCTGAGTGCCATATCTTCCTCCATAGGTGTTTTCCAACCCCCTTTGCATGTCGTCTTGCCTCCTCCCTTCCCATCAGACCCAACCAGTATGCCGACCTGATTGTGAAAGTTCCTTTCGGTGATGGCCACCATCTATTGGAGTCCATGGTATTCATAGTACATAGTGGGATCGCACAGATGTGAGTCATGTACTCCTCAGGAAAATAATGTTGTATGATTGTTATATCCCACTATTCCCCATCAATCATCATAAGCTCCTTTACCATGGTTGGTTCACCCTCCTCTCTCCCACACAACCACCTCAACTCTCTGTCTTCTCCTGGAAGCCAAAGGTCATCCCAGATCTGGAATTCCTCGCCTCTACCTATTCTCCACAAACTACCCCATGTATAACTAGGGTTATACCCCCTGCGGGCTTCCCAAATAGTTGTCCTCGGAAAATATCTCACTTTGATCACCCTTGCTGCCAAAGATGATGGATTCATAGCCAAAAGCCAGAGTTGTTTTGCAAGAAGAGCCTGATTGAATACTTGGAGGTCCCTAAACCCCAGGCCCCCCATTCTTTTAGGCAAGCACAGTTTACTCCAGCTGATCCAAGCTATTTTCCTTTCATTGTTCTTGGCTCCCCACCAAAACCTTGCCACCATGCTTTGAATTTCATCAATGCACCCACTCAGAAGCTGGAAGATGTTCATCACGTAGGTAGGTATTGCTTGAGACACCGCCTTGATAAGCACCTCTTTCCCCACTTTTGATAGGAGTTTTTTCATCCATCCTTGTAACTCTTTCCAAACTCTTTCCTTTATGTAGTTGAAGATGTGCTTTTTGGACATGCCAACCGCCGCTGGCAACCCTAAGTATTTAGCATGCCTATTCACTTCCCTCACCTTCAGAAGATCTTTTAATTCCTCTCTCTTTGTTGGTGATGTTCCTTACTGAAGATCACTTTTGACTTAGATGGATTTATTCTTTGGCCTGAAGCTTATTCATATTGGCTGATAATCTCAGCAATTTTCAAGCATTCTATAGAAGTTGCTCTCACAAAGAGTATATTGTCATCTGCAAAAAAGAGATTTGAAATACAAGGGACCTCTCTACATAGATTTATACCATGCAGCAGGCCGTCACATGCAAAGAGGGATGTAGAAAAAGCCTCAACACACAAAATGAAAAGGTAAGGAGGGAGGGGGTCACCCTGTCACAGTCCACGGGAAGGCTTGAGCTCTCTAGTCCTATCTCCATTCACGACAAAGGTGTGCTTTATGAATGTGATGCAACCACAGACTTTGTCCCTCCACCGAACTCCAAAACCCAATTTACCCATGACATGCAATAAGAACTTCCATTCCACTCTGTCGTAATCTTTAGACATATCCAACTTCATTGCAATGCTTCCCTTCTTCCCTCCCTTTCCCCTTTCATGGAACGGAAGAGCTCATAAGAAATAAGAGCATTATATGTTATCATTCTCCCCGGCATGAAGGCACTTTGATTTTTCGATACCATCTCATTCATAACCGGTTTTAGTCTATTTGCAATAACCTTTGAAGCCAATTTATATATCACATTGCAGAGGCTAATAGGCCTGAACTAACTTACCTTAGTAGGTTTCTCGGTCTTGGGAATAAGAACAATGAGAGTTTCATTCAGGTCCCCCATACTGTACTCCCCCCGCCACCATCCTTTAATATAGCTAGCCACATCCTTCCCCACAACGTGCCAGTATTTTTGGTAAAACATGGCTTTCATTCCGTCCGGGCCCGGAGCCTTATTCAGATGCATCTGGTCTAAGGCATCTCGAATTTCCACATCCTCAATTACCCTTTCCAGAAGGTCATTTTGAGCAGTGTTAATCCTTCTTTCTATCCCATGTGTTGCCCGTTCAAACTCCGACAGGTTGCTGGATTTGAACATATCTTCAAAAAATTCATAATGATGTTTTTGACCTCCTCCTCGTCTACAGTCCAATCACCCTGTGCATTCTTCAACCCCGTGATTCGATTCCTTTCCTTCCTATTTGTTGCTTTCCGGTGAAAATAAGTAGTATTTTTGTCCCCTTCTTTCATTTCTTTGACCCAAGCTGTTGCGCACCAATAGGACTCATTTTTCCTGAGCCAATATTGTAGTTCTTGTGAAGTTTCATCTGCTTGCCGTAGTCGTTCTGCATCCGGTGGTGCAACCTGTATCTTGGTAAGTGCAGCCTCTAATTGCTTTATTTTTTCTCTTCTTTGCCCAAACTTCATGGTAGCCCATTCATGCAAGTATTTTCCACACCGTTTTAGCCTACCCTTGATACTAAATCCTCCTCCTACCACCCACACTTCATTGACAACATCATTACATTCCTCCTTTCCCACCCACATAGGCTCTAACATGAAGGATCTCTCTCTTTTATTCTATTGTGTCCTCCTATCACTAGCTATCATAACAATTGGGGCATGATCAGATTCATAAATAGGGAGATGTAAGACCTTGCAAAAATTATATAGGCCCCTCCACTCCAAATCAGATAAGAACATGTCCAGCCTTTCCTGCACAAGAGTTGTTGTCGTCAAACCCCTACGCCAAGTTAAAGTATTCCCAACAAAACCCAGATCCGACAAAGCATAGTCATCCATAGCATCCCGAAAATTCTTCATGTAGTTTTCCTTACGTGGAGGACCTCCTTTCTTCTCTGAGTTTGATGTGATCTCATTGAAGTCTCCAAAGAAAAGAATTGGTTCCTCTGCTTCAACTTTTTGCTCTTTCATTAGGTCCCACGTCTTGCCCTTTTTTTGTTGATCTGCCCAGTTGTATATACCAATAGCTCTCCACTTCCTTGTGCCTTGCCTATCAGAAATGAGACATGCCACACGTCATTGAGAATAATTCGGCAGCTCCACCTCTGTCTCCCTCCACCAGAGACCCAAACCCCCTATTTCCCAGTCCTCCTTGTGCTAGAAAGGCATATCCCATTTAGAAAACCACAGCTTCTTTGCGTCTCTTCCAACTTTTTTCCTAGAATCATTGTCTCCATCAAAAAGACAATGTTTGGGCACTCTCTCCCACACTAAGCACGGAGAGCCTTAACTGTGTTAGGGTCACCCATACCCTAACACTTCCAAGATAGGATTTTCATTTTTGTTCACGGGATCGGTCTGCACTGACCTTCGCTACTTGGGTTTCTAGAACCCTACTGGTACTGCTACTAACTTTTGGCGACTGAACTTTTGCTTTCTTACCTTTTCCCTCAGTCTCTTCGTGTGAGTCCACCTCCATTTTGCAGGCATCATGTTCTCTAATATTTTTTCTCACCGATGATTCCCATACCACGTTCTCCTCCGGAATACCCAACCTAGCTCCCCTACTCATCTTATACACCCAAGGTGTGTGTTTCTTTTTTCCCCCTCCCTTCACACTATCTTTCTTCTTCCTTCTATTCTCCCCCGTTATCATTTTTTTTAGCCCTTGTCCTTGCCTCCCAACGTAGCTCCTCTTGCCTACTCTCATCTTCTTAGTTATGGTTTACCTGCTCCACCCCCTTAGGTTGCACTCCCCTATAGTTACAATCTTCCCCAGATGCAGTATCACCTTCCTTCCCGTATCTGCTGTCAACTTGTTCTTCTTGGACTTCACCC
This sequence comes from Alisma plantago-aquatica, assembly GCA_963693085.1. Classification (NCBI taxonomy): domain Eukaryota; kingdom Viridiplantae; phylum Streptophyta; class Magnoliopsida; order Alismatales; family Alismataceae; genus Alisma; species Alisma plantago-aquatica. The sequence continues at coordinate 173,143,051 of OY856413.1, forward strand.
ACGACTTCCCCTTCACCTTGCTGAGCAAGTTTTATCTTCAGGAGGAGGTCCCGACAATACATATGTTTATGTCTTTCATCATATGTGTTCACTTTCTCAAGGCTTCCGACCTCTTCCTCCCCGTCGTCTGGCGAGGTCCTCTATTTTCCTCCGATCACCGACCCCTTCCCTCTGGTGCCCTTCTGAAGGTTCGCATTTGCCGCACTCGACGCGGCCTGGCTGCCTGCGTCCTCATCAGGATCTACCTCAGGAGGTGTTTTGTTTCTCGACACTTTCCGCCCCCACAGACCCGGTAACGGCATTGAGACTTCCTGCCTCCTCTCCGTACACTCTCCAGGCCCCTCCACCTCTTGCCCAGATGTCTCGATCCCCCCCCCCTCGACGACGAACTCCCTCCCCCTCCTGAATCCTTAAAAGTTAATTTCCACCTTGCAGTCCTGTCCCCCTTCTCACCCTCCCTTTCCATCGAACGTTGCTTCCACGGTGAAGCTTTAAGCCAATTTCCCCATTGTTGTATCTCCTCTCTGTCTGATTGCCCCCGCTCACAATCTTTCTTTGTGTGTCCCAGCAATCCGCAGCCAAAGCAAAAGATCCCAAGCCTTTCGTACTTGACCTCCACCTCCACTATTCATTCTTCCTTCACCCTTATCTTCAGAACATACTTCAGAGGTTGGGTCACGTATAGGAGGACCCTAACCCGAATGGAAGAATCCCATCCAAGGTCATCGCCCTCCCTCTGCAAAAACAAGCAAACTCGATTAGCCACCTTCATCACCACCCTCTCCCCTCTGTAGCCCAGCGGCATCCCAAATAGTCGTATCCAGAAATGAGTATGGTTGATCGCAATCTTCCTCGGTTGATCCTCCTTACATATTTCTTTGAAAAGGAGCATCTTTACATTGAAATTCCATGGTGCTCTGTCGATAACACGATGTCGATCTCACCAGTGTGTAAACTGAATGACCAAGGCACCTCCCCCGAGTTGCTTGAAGTCTGCCTTTTCTTTCATCCCCCAAGCATGCATTAGGGTTCGCTCTAGGGCCCCGAAGTTATATGTCCTATCTATGAGAAGCCTCGCAACGATCACTAAGTCTGTATGATCTTCTCCCACCCTGATTTCTTCCTCCCCCAGATCGATAATATCCTCTTCTTCGTCTGTCAGCGTCAGATTTGCACACCTTTTCGTAAGTTCCTTTGCCATATTGGAGACCTGACCAAGCGCCCAAGCACTCTCCCTTGAACGTGCAAGAGTTACGATAGCCCCTTGGACTGGGATAGGTATGCCCACTTCCACAGCCCTAATCGCCAGAGACGACGCTAGGGTACGGGGGACAGGAAATCAGTCACTTGTACTTTTTTAAGAGGCTTAATGGACTTAATTGATAGTTAATTATGCTTTTTCTTATATTCGGGTTATATGTTGTTAAAAGATAACTTTAGTATCTTTCATGATGAATAGATGATATAATTAGGGTTTGTGAGTAATTGTATAAAATTAGGGTTTAAAATAGTAAGAGATGAAGGGAAACCCTAATTCCAATGAAAACCCTAAAAGTGGATTAGAAACCCTAGGAAGCGAGCTAAGTTTAATCAATCTTGATGGTATGATTAATAATAGGAAATTGTATGCATATTTCAAGATCTCATAATGTGCTTTCTTGCCTATTTGGAATTCTTGATTGATTGGATTATTCTGTCTCAAATCAGCCTGACAGGTATGTCGTTACACTTATGAATAATCGCTTTAGTTTCACGGCAATTTCCGGATGTTTTATCGGTTGCTTGAAATTAAGTGCTTGGATGACTTTTATTTCATGCAAATATAAAGTGACTATGATTACCACTATAAATATAGATACATGATGGGCTCAGATCCTGGTCCTCCTCTGTGGCTTTGCAAATGCTAAAAAGGGTAACCTAGAGAAAGGTCTAGGCTATCAAGAGTTAGGGATTGGGCTACCTACAAGTAGTGCCATGCAAATCTGTAGCACACCATGGGTTAAGGAGTGGGCTACCTATGGGTACTGCCATGTGACTCAACCCTATAAATTGATTCACCTATTAGGTAGGATCATGAGTGGTTAAATGGTGATGTACCATAAGGAAGGTAGCATCCAAGTCCACTGTTGGGACAACACAAAGGTTAGGGTATGTATGGATTGAGCAGTTATGTTGAAAATGTAAAGTCGTTTGTTAAATCATATTTTACTACACTATGTTGTTATAATTAATTGCACAATTATTGTTTCCCCCACATACTAGCATAATTCATTAGGATGACCGATGTTTTGTTTGTCGGCATTTTAGGTACAAGTTAAAAGAACAAATTGTAAAGTGGCATATGTGGAATTAAAAGAGAATTAAAGTGCAAAGGAGGATTAGTTAGAATAGACTCTAGATGTGGATAGAAGTAGATGTGTAAGTCTTTGAAAAAGGTATGCGAAGTTAATTTTTTTTATTACAGCCTTTCAGTTTAGTTCAGTAGAATTTGATAATTATTATAGATTATTTGTCGAACCTTTGATCCAGAAATTGGGATAACTGCTCTGACCTCTTGGTCTCCCTTAATTGGGGGTTAGTGGGAGGCGGGGTCATTACACCATATCCTCATGTTCCACAACCTGAGTGATGTGTGTATTTTATATCACTTTTTGGACCACTTTTGCTTGTGATTCCAAATCATTTTCACTTAATAATCACTCTTAATCATGCTATATTTTCCACTTTATTGTTATCTTTACATTCTCTATGGTTTGTTTGTAGGTACAACAATTTGGCATCAAAATGGGGATAAAATGTCATCTAACATCCAGCAACACATTTCCCAATCATCTAGACATTTAGAAAATCTATGTTGTTGAAACTATAAAAGACACCCCGTGTCCCGGTCCAAAAATTGAACCCAAAACTCCTAGATTTATAGCAACATCATGTCTTATTGAAGACATATCATGTCTTCTTAAAGACACATCATGTAACTTTCCAAAACTCGATCCAAACTTCAGTTATCGTATAAGACATGCCATGTCTTAAAAAAGACACGCTGTATGACCTGCAAATTTCACTCAAATATGAATTTAACTACCTCACACATATATGTACGATCCCAAGCCATCTTGGGATAGTTATAATGACATATTTCAGACCATTTGGAGGGGGACTTGAGCAAGGAATAGGAAAGAGAATTTGGAGGTGTTTCATGGGAGAAAAGTTGGTTTCTCGGGAGGGAAACTTCTTATTCTTCCTTCTTATGCAAACAATTGCAAAAGGGATCTCCATCGTTGTAACACCCCTGACCTGGGTTATGACCTAACCCTGGAAGTTTTGCCTCAATATGTAATTAATATACTTGGGAACACTCCCTGGCATGTAATTAAGTTCCTCAGGAACATTTACTTTCAATTTTGCTCCTTTTTGTATAAAGTTGTAGCATTGTGTTGTATGCAGGGACCTATGTGCAAATTACCCAGTTTAAGGGTTGAACTTGCAAAATTCACAAGATAAGATGTTCCTTTGATGTTGAGACATCATGAGAATGGTTATGGTAAAGTTTGAGGGATTTCCCAAGCTTGGGCACCAAGGTGCAGTTGTGGAAGCAATTCCCATGCTTAGAAACCCTAATTTGGGGTAAAGTGCAATTTACCCAAATTGAGGGGTCCAAGTTGTAATTCTTAATATCTAGAACCTCTTTTATGACTCTTGTCATCATTTAGAGTAGAAATGATGAAAGGGATACAACATTTAATAATCATATGAGATAAATGATCTTTGTGAATAGAAATCACCTAAAATGGGTATGAAACCCTTTCATGTATGTGCCTAGTTGAAGGTTGGATTCCTTTACCCTTAGATACTGAGATTTTATGAGATTTGTATAAGGATAGCTAAGTTTGGTCGTGCCTTTGAGCAAGGAGGGACCTAGATGTGATTTCCAATCTTGTGAGGTCCTTAGGGTGTAAAAGAGGCTAAAAGTATATAAGCCCTTTTCCCTTGCAATTAAGTGAACGAACTTTCTTTCCTTCACTTCTCTTCCTTTCTTGCTCAAACGACCAAGGGTAGCTCTGGAGCTCAGGGGGGGACGACCAACCTGTTCAAGGTAAGAAAACCCCACCTTCTAGCTCGAATTCATGGAGGAATTCATTTTCTAAGGTTGGTTTTATGGTTAGCTTACTTAGTCTTCTTGTTCTAGCCAACCAAAGCAACGTTTCCTTGGAGAATTCACCCCTGACCAAGTTGTGGAAGCTCAAGGACGCCATTAAAGCTTGGATCTTGAAGGCTTGGAGCTTTAGGATCAACTTTGAGGCGGGTTTTATAACTCTAAACTTATGCTTTATATGTATGCTCAATTCTTGCAATTTACTTGGTAAATTCTCCTTCTACCACCCTTCTTCCTTGCACATTTGCAAGCAAATCAGTGGAGAAACCGACCTTGCAAGAGGTTGAAGATGAGGGGCGTGATTCCCTATGTTACTTTTTCAAACGACCTTGGACCCTTTTGGTCCAAACGATTGCAAACCGTTTGGGTTCAAACGGTTTAAAACCGTTTGCTCTCAAACGGTCTTGCAAGACCGTTTGGATTGAAACGGTCTCAAGACCATTTGAAAGAGTTGACCAAGGGACGACCGTTTGAGGGTCTGTTCCTAACATATTGAATTTCATCTCTGCAAAGAATCAAAGTCTAATTCTTAACCAATTGAGAGTTGAAGGCACTTCAACATGAAACCCTAATCGGGTGAAAAAGTGCTGATTTGACATATAGATCTCGTTGAGTTTTGGGTTGAAGGACCCAAACGGTCTCAAGACTGTTTGGGGATTCCTCCAAATGGTCGTAAGACCGTTTGGGCACAACCCAAGACCGTTTGAAGGTCTAGGGTTGAGTTAATATAATGGTTTGAGGGTCCAATTGTAGGAAATTGATGAATTGATGAAAATTGCTGATTTTGACCTAATTGGACTTCAACCTTAGTCAAAACGACTTGGATCTTGGTCAAACTTTGGGAAAACGGTCTCAAGACCGTTTGGATGATGTACAAACGACCTCAAGACCGTTTGGGCCAAGTTTGAGCCCAATTGGAGGTCAATTGATAGGTTCAACCTTGAATTGATTCACATTGTTGAACATTGATGACCAATCGATTTGAAACCCTATTTGAGGGGGATTGAACCCTAATTGGCTTGCAATTGAGGGTCAATTTTATGTCTAAGTGGCTAAGGCTAACCCTAATTGACTCAACTTATAAGTGGTTAGCATAGCTTTAACCAATTGAGGGCTTCAACACACATATCCATGAACATTGGTGACCTTTGAACCCCTTTGGAGGTCCAAACGGTTTGAGCCCATTTGGACCAAACGGTCTCCAGACCGTTTGGATCCAAACGGTCTCAAGACCGTTTGAGACCAAACGGTCTCAAGACCATTTGGGGCCAAACGGTCTCAAGACCGTTTGGGCTCAAACGACCTCAGGATCGTTTGGTCCAATCGATCTCAAGCAAGTTTGATCAAACGGTCTCAAACTGATTGAAGCTCCAAACGGTTTGGAAGTCAACCCTTCCAAACGGTCTTCACCTCCAAACGGTCTCAAGACCGTTTGGATCCAAACGGTCTCAAGACCGTTTGGGGTCAAACGGTGTCAAGACCGTTTGGGTGGTTGAAACCGTTTGAAGGTTGAAACCGTTTGGAGATTGGTGATGGTTTGTACTTAACCATTTGATGATGTAATTAGTTCAATGGTGTTCCAATCTAAACCCTAATGGTAACCTAGGTCATTAAGGGACTATGTGATTAGTGAGTTAACCCATGATGGTGATCATGGGGCAAATTACCAAAATACCCTTGAGGGGTCTAAAGGGATAAAACCTTGTTCTAATCAAACCCTAATCACATGATGTTGATGTTTTGGCTTATGTTAGTCAATGGAGACTTATCTCAACCTGATCTAGAGTGGTTTTGCCACCATCTACTAGTGAGAGGAGAGAGAAAGTATTTCTAGAGAGAGAAAGTATCCTAGAGAGAGAAAGTACCCCTTTTAAGGTGGAAACTCAAGTGAGACACTTCTTTTACACATGAATGTGCATAATTAGGGAATGACCCACCTATGTGAGGTCATGGAAACCCTAGTTATGATATCTAATGGGTCTTAATCTTATTTAAGAGCCTTAATGATGATGTTTCTCTTACATAATAATGTAATGAGTACAATTCACCATGGAGTGAATAGTAAACTCTAATTTTAGGTTGATGACATGAAAAGATGAATAGTAAACCCTAATTTTAGGGTGATGACTTGAAAGATGAATAGTAAACCCTAATGGTTGAATTGTTTACTTTTATCTGTTGAACTAACCATACAGGTTGTTATGAGGTGATGGTCACACCCAGGTATGAAATACCATGTTATATTCATTGAAAGCATGTCTTAAGCTTTATGAATAATGAATCATCTTGATGCACTGCTAAGTGACATTTTTTTTGTGATTTATGGGCTGTAAGAGCCATAAACACCATCAAGGTCATGCTTGACAGATGACTTGTGATGAGATAATTGAGAACTGGTAATTGAAATGAGTTAGGCCTGCTACATTTTAGTATTCTCATATATAGTTGTGATGCTAATGTTGTTGTATGATGATATGAATACTGAATGTACCTAACTAATCAAGTGAAATGTAGAGCCCTGATCATAGATCCATCATTGTCAGAGTCTAAATGATGGTGAAACAGGTTTTCCTCAGGGAACTCCTGGATCACATACTTTTGAGTATGTGGGGTACATGGATGTGTAGAACCTTACATCCTAGTGTAGGTATTTGATGTAGATTCTTGTAGTCCGTCATACCTTCACTATAAAAATGAAATGGTGAGAGGATGATGTAGATTCTAGTAGTCCATCATACCCCACCATAAGGTCCTAAAGGTGAGATGTATATCTACACTCCCTTAAAGACACAAATACCGTATCAGTGAAAGATAAACAAGAAATCTTCCGATAGCGAAGAGAGTATAGAATGCCACTGTAACTCTAAAAATAGCGAAGGACCAGAGTACCCTGGTGAGCTATTATAAAGACATCCCGCCAGATGTCAAACAATCAATCCTCTAACTGACTGAGGAAGATGAGGTCATAAGAATCCGGCTCTTTTAATGACCTATGTATGATACTGATGTGACTTCTTAGTGATCAGTTGGAGTATGAGTGGTATGCCTCATCTCCACAGGGCATAATAATGTTTGAAAAACATATTCAACAGCGTAGTATATCTGCTAGAGTTAACTACGAGTTATTTGATTGATGTTACCTTGAATAGCATAGATGTTCTCATATTTTAATATTGATTGAACTCTTGCTTATCTTCAGAACTGCTAGAGAATATCTTGAAGGCTCTTATTGCTTTAGTTATTCCTTGCTTTTATTATAAAGCCTAGTGGAGAGTTATAACTCTCGCTGGGGCAATTATGTATAATTGTCTCACCCCGTAGACTTCTTCTTTTAAGGTGGTCGTCGAAGACGGAGGAATAAGAACTCTGGTGACCAATCCCAGCAACAGTTGCATCAGGAGCAGTAAATATCTCAGGTGGAGATCTAGCCTGCTTCATGGTGTAGTTAGAGTCAAGTCCTATGTGTCCTCTGTACTCTCAGGTCTTGGAGTGTTTTGGAGTATGAATTCTTGAGAATTTTGTATCATGTTGTATATAATTACTCAAGAAGTAATTGTCAGTGATGTAAACAGTTAAATCCTTTTCCTATGGAAAAGGTTTGTGGTTTCAAGCTCTTGTCTCGAAAAGTTTTAATTTCCCATGATTTTTGTCTTCCGCTGTTTACCGATTGCTTCCGCACATGTTTAACTCAGGATTAATTCGTGGTTTAGAGATCGGAGCCCACAATTAAGTGGTATCAGAGCTCTAGGTTCGCCGAGTCTACAGAGGCATAGGACTTAGGAAGTCGAGTCTATCTTTAGTACTCCTCCTCATCTAATAGAATCTTCTGCTCCTCAGGAGAAGAAGATACTTAAGAATTTTAGAGCCACATGATGAGTATGTGGAAGAAAGTAGTGCCAGTGCACCTCAAGGCGGTGCAGGAGTACCAGAGGTGGAACAGCCTGTACCAGAACAACCTAGAGGGCCACCCCAGTTTGACCCAGCTGACATGGCTAACCCAGCAGTCCAGACAATGTTTGGGCAGTTCATGACTGCCATGACACACATAACCGACAAGTTGCCTATGCCTGCACCTAGGGCACCTGTCCAGCCTGAGGGGCAAGGTATCGGTAAGACATTCGAACGACTTCGTCGTGTCGGAGCTACCGAGTACTTGGGAACTGCCGACCCTGCAGATGCTGACTTATGGTTGACAGAGTTGGAGAAGGCTTTCAGGATCCTCAACATCCCTGAAGCTGAGAAGGTTAGACATGCTGTGTATCTTCTCAAAGGAAGTGCTGGTCACTGGTGGACCATGGAAGAGCAGAAGAGACCTGGAATAGAGATCTCGTGGGAAGATTTTCGGCGGGAATTTATCCAAAGATATTTCCCAAAGACCTTCCTAGACGAGAATATCTCTCAGTTTGAGAGACTGAGACAGGGTATGATGAACATTAGCGAGTACGAAGCTAAGTTCATGGAGCTGTTGCGGTTTTGTCCGCACATGGCTGCCACAGAAGAAGAAAGAATAAGAAGGTTTGAGAAGGGGTTGAATGCTGACATGTCTACCCCAGTGTCTGCCTTAGAGAACCAAGAGAGATTCTCTACCTTCGTTGAGTCAGTCCGAAGGATAGAGAGATCTGTGGTTGAGAAGAGGCAAACACAGAAGAGGTATCCACAGTTTTAGAGTTCTTCATCTATGAACTTTAAGAAGTCTAGATCCTCTGCACCTAACCCTCCACCATCTAGATCTAGTCCTCAGACTCAGTGGTCTCCTAGTAGAGGTAGAGGAAGAGGACAACCACCTCGGGAGACACAAAGTTCTGCATCAATGTCTGCTACCGGACCACAAAGACCACAAGAAAGAAGATGCTACAACTGTGGTAAGGTGGGACATTTGATGAAGGACTGCTGATCTAGGCCTGTCAGTGTGACACAGCCTCCGAGACAAGGACAACAGGGATCACAGGGAGGACAATCTCAAGGAACAGGTCGAGGACGCGGGCAAGCATCTCAAGCTGGATCATCAGCACCACCTCAACAACAGGCTACGGCGAGGTTCTATGCTATGAACCCACCAGAGGCAGTGGTCAATCCACAAGTAGTGACAGGTCAGATGGAACTTTTATATTCTGATATGTCTAAATCTTGTGTAGTATCTGTTTTGATTGACCCGGGTGCTACGCACTCTTTCATCACTCGAAGAGTGATTCGTAACTGCAATATGACAACTAGTCATAGGGCAGATAAGTTGTTGTTGGAGACTCCGTTGAGTGGGTTTGCTGTTCTGCAAGAAGTATGCTCTCCTTGCGTACTCTTCTTTTCTAAACATCGCATTCAAGTGGATCTCATACCACTTGATATGCAAGGATTTGATATAATCCTAGGGATGGATACCTTGGAAAGGTATCGAGTTGTCTTGGATTGTGAGTCCAAGCTGGCTGTGTTTGCTGATGAAAGCAACACATGGATCTTTCAAGGTGAAAGAAAGATTCTGCCCACCTGTCTTGTATCAGCTATGGTTGCTGATAAGTTGATGAGGCAAGGATGCTACGCATTCTTAGCCCATGTGGTAGATGTTACCAAGGAGAGTTCCAACCCTGCTGAAATTCCGATAGTCATGGAATTCGAGGATGTGTTTCCCGAAGAACTTCCTGGTATACCACCACCCCGGGAAATCGATTTTGAGATCAATTTGGTCCCAGATATGAAACCCATAGCCCAGACTCCGTATAGGATGGCGCCTGCTGAGATGGCAGAACTCAAGAAACAGCTTCAAGAGTTACTTGAGAAGGGTTTCATCCGACCGAGTACCTCACCTTGGGGTGCTCCGGTTTTGTTTGTTAAAAAGAAAGATGGATCGATGCGGTTGTGCATTGATTATAGACAACTCAATAAAGTAACAATAAAGAATAAGTATCCCTTGCCGAGGATTGATGATCTTTTCGACCAGTTACGTGGTGCAACAGTCTTCTCTAAGATAGACTTAAGGTCTGGATATCATCAACTCCGCATTAAGGACAGTGACATATCCAAGTCTGCTTTTAGGACAAGATATGGTCACTATGAGTTCACGGTTATGTCGTTTGGACTAACCAATGCACCAGCTGCATTCATGGAACTCATGAATAGAGTCTTCCGACCCTTCCTTGATCAGTGTGTTGTTGTCTTCATAGATGACATACTGATTTATAGTAAGGATGCTCAGCAGCATGAGCAGCACCTTCGCCATACTTTGACCTTGCTAAGGGAACATAAGCTATACGCTAAGTTTAGCAAGTGTGAGTTCTGGTTATCTGAAGTATCCTTCCTTGGACATGTGATATCTGCCTCGGGAATTCGTGTTGACCCTGCAAAGATAGAATCTGTTCTGCAGTGGGAACAACCAAAGACACCGACGGAGATTAGAAGTTTCTTGGGGTTAGCTGGCTATTATCGAAGGTTTATCAAGAATTTCAGTTCTATAGCCTTACCTTTGACCAAGTTAACCCGAAAGGATGTTCCTTTTGCTTGGAGTGATAAGTGTCAACAGTCTTTCCAGCTGTTGAAGGAGAGGTTGACAAGTGCACCTGTGCTTGTGTTACCTGAGCAAGGAAAGGAATATATAATCTTTTGTGATGCCTCCAAGAATGGACTTGGATGTGTGTTGATGCAGGATAAACAAGTGATTTCTTTTGCTTCCCGACAGCTTAAGAAACACGAGGAGAATTATCCGACACACGATCTAGAGTTAGCTGTTGTGGTCCATGCTTTGAAAATCTGGAGACATTATCTTTATGGAGAAACTTTCCAGATTTTCACAGACCACAAGAACCTTAAATACATCTTCACTCAACATGAGCTTAATATGAGGCAACGTCGCTGGATGGAGTTAATCAAGGACTACGATTGTACGATTGATTACCATCCGGGCAAGGCCAATGTGGTTGCTGATGCCTTGAGTAGGAAATCAGCAACATCAACCATGGATAGGGCACAACTAAGTTCCTTAGTATGCTCTAGAAGAGAAATGCTTATCTCTTTAAGGCAAGACAATGTGCAGATAAAGGCATCATTGTTAGCTGGTCTGTTAGCTGAGATGCAGATTAAACCTACCTTAAGAGAGCAAATAAGGGAGGCACAACAAGTAGATGTTTTTGTACAGCAGATTAGATCTGAGTTTGGAGATGAGAAGTGAGAAGGTTTTCATGAGTCAGATGACCAGGTGGCATGCTATCATGGAAGGATGATAGTGCCAGATGTGAACAACCTGAGGAAGTTAGTCCTGGAAGAAGCTCATTCTTCGATGTATGCTATGCATCCAGGGAGCACCAAGATGTATCGAAACTTGAAAGATATGTATTGGTGGCCTGGAATGAAGAAGGATGTAGCTGAGTTTGTTCTGAGGTGTCCTGTGTGTCAGCAGGTCAAGGCTGAGCACCAGAAACCTGCAGGAACAATGCAACCCTTACCCATACCACAGTGGAAGTGGGACCATGTGACCATGGACTTTGTTGTTGGCCTACCCAGGACAAACAAAGGACATGATTCCATTTGGGTAATTGTTGATAGGTTGACAAAGACAGCACATATCTTACCTGTCAAAACAACCTATTCTGCTGAGAGGTTATCCCAGATATATGTTCAAGAGATAGTGCGTTTGCACGGAGTTCCTGTCACTATAGTTTCTGACAGAGGTCCCCAGTTTACAAGTCGCTTTTGGGAACAGTTACACATAGCCCTAGGCACCAAGCTAAGGTTTAGTACAGCCTTTCATCCCTAGACTGATGGACAGTCAGAGAGGACTATAAAGACCTTAGAAGATCTGTTGAGAGCATGTGTTCTCCAGTTTACCGGGAGTTGGGATCTACACCTAAGCTTGATAGAGTTTGCCTATAACAATAGCTATCAACATAGCATTGAAATGGCACCATATGAAGCCTTATATGGTAGACATTGTAGATCACCCTTGTGTTGGTATGAAACTGGTGAGCACCAGTTGTTAGGCCCTGATCTTGTGCAGCAAACTACAGAAAAGATTAAAGTTATACAACAACAGCTTAAGACTGCACAAGATAGGTAGAAGTCGTATGCCGATAAACGTCGTAGACCCCTAGAATTTCAGGTTGGAGACAGAGTGTATCTCAAGGTCTCACCTTGGAAAGGAGTCCTTCATTTTGGGAAGAAAGGAAAGTTAGCTCCTAGATTTATGGGACCTTATCCAATTGTTAAAAAAGTTGGAAAGGTGGCCTATAGACTAGAGTTACCTCAGGAGTTGCAGAAGCTGCACCCTGTGTTTCACATTTCCATGCTGAGGAAATGTCATCCAGATACCGAGTCAGTTCTACAACCTATGGAAGTAGAATTGAATGAAGATATAACGTATGAGGAGGGACCAGTGTCAATCCTCGATAACAGAACTAAAAAGTTAAAGAAGAAGGATATAAGCCTTGTAAAAGTCCTCTGGAACCATCGTGGTGTTGAAGAAGCCACTTGGGAACTAGAAGATGAAATGAGAAGAAAATATCCTGCTCTTTTCTTATAATGTGCTTTATCGATTTCGAGGACGAAATCCTTTTTGAAGGGGTAAAGAATTTGTAACACCCCTGACCTGGGTTATGACCTAACCCTGGAAGTTTTGCCTCAATATGTAATTAATATACTTGTGAACACCCCCTGGCATGTAATTAAGTTCCTCAGGAACATTTACTTTTAATTTTGCTCCTTTTTGTATAAAGTTGTAGCATTGTGTTGTATGCAGGTACCTATGTGCAAATTACCCAGTTTAAGTGTTGAACTTGCAAAATTCACAAGATAAGATGTTCCTTTGATGTTGAGACATCATGAGAATGGTTATGGTAAAGTTTGAGGGATTTCCCAAGCTTGGGCACCAAGGTGTAGCTGTGGAAGCAATTCCCATGCTTAGAAACCCTAATTTGGGGTAAAGTGCAATTTACCCAAATTGAGGGGTCCAAGTTGTAATTCTTAATATCTAGAACCTCTTTTATGACTCTTGTCATCATTTAGAGTAGAAATGATGAAAGGGATACATCATTTAATAATCAGATGAGATAAATGATCTTTGTGAATAGAAATCACCTAAAATGGGTATGAAACCCTTTCATGTATGTGCCTAGTTGAAGGTTGGATTCCTTTACCCTTAGATCCTGAGATTTTATGAGATTTGTATAAGGATAGCTAAGTTTGGTCGTGCCTTTGAGCAAGGAGGGACCTAGATGTGATTTCCAATCTTGTGAGGTCCTTAGGGTGTAAAAGAGGCTAAAAGTATATAAGCCCTTTTCCCTTGCAATTAAGTGAATGAACTTTCTTTCCTTCACTTCTCTTCCTTTCTTGCTCAAACGACCAAGGGTAGCTCTGGAGCTCAGGGGGGGACGACCAACCTATTCAAGGTAAGAAAACCCCACCTTCTAGCTCGAATTCATGGAGGAATTCATTTTCTATGGTTGGTTTTATGGTTAGCTTACTTAGTCTTCTTGTTCTAGCCAACCAAAGCAACGTTTCCTTGGAGAATTCACCCCTGACAAAGTTGTGGAAGCTCAAGGACGCCATTAAAGCTTGGAGCTTGAAGGCTTGGAGCTTTAGGATCAACTTTGAGGTGGGTTTTATAACTCTAAACTTATGCTTTATATGTATGCTCAATTCTTGCAATTTACTTGGTAAATTCTCCTTCTACCACCCTTCTTCCTTGCACGTTTGCAAGCAAATCAGTGGAGAAACCGACCTTGCAAGAGGTTGAAGATGAGGGGCGTGATTACCTATGTTACTTTTTCAAACGACCTTGGACCCTTTTGGTCCAAACGGTTGTAAATCGTTTGGGTTCAAACGGTTTCAAACCGTTTGCTCTCAAACGGTCTTGCAAGACCGTTTGGATTGAAACGGTCTCAAGACCGTTTGAAAGAGTTGACCAAGGGACGACCGTTTGAGGGTCTGTTCCTAACATATTGAATTTCATCTCTGCAAAGAATCAAAGTCTAATTCTTAACCAATTGAGAGTTGAAGGCACTTCAACATGAAACCCTAATCGGGTGAAAAAGTGCTGATTTGACATATAGATCTCGTTGAGTTTTGGGTTGAAGGACCCAAACGGTCTCAAGACCGTTTGGGGATTCCTCCAAACGGTCCTAAGACCGTTTGGGCACAACCCAAGACCGTTTGAAGGTCTAGGGTTGAGTTAATATAATGGTTTGAGGGTCCAATTGTAGGAAATTGATGAATTGATGAAAATTGCTGATTTTGACCTAATTGGACTTCAACCTTAGTCAAAACGACTTGGATCTTGGTCAAACTTTGGGCAAACGGTCTCAAGACCGTTTGGATGATGTCCAAATGACCTCAAGACCGTTTGGGCCAAGTTTGAGCCCAATTGGAGGTCAATTGATAGGTTCAACCTTGAATTGATTCACATTGTTGAACATTGATGACCAATCGATTTGAAACCCTATTTGAGGGGGATTGAACCCTAACTGGCTTGCAATTGAGGGTCAATTTGATGTCTAAGTGGCTAAGGCTAACCCTAATTGACTCAACTTATAAGTGGTTAGCATAGCTTTAACCAATTGAGGGCTTCAACACACATATCCATGAACATTGGTGACCTTTGAACCCCTTTGGAGGTCCAAACGGTTTGAGCCCATTTGGACCAAACGGTCTCAAGACCGTTTGAGACCAAACAGTCTCAAGACTGTTTGGGGCCAAACGGTCTCAAGACCGTTTGGGCTCAAACGACCTCAGGATCGTTTGGTCCAATCGATCTCAAGCAAGTTTGATCAAACGGTCTCAAACCGATTGAAGCTCCAAACGGTTTGGAAGTCAACCCATCCAAACGGTCTTCACCTCCAAACGGTCTCAAGACCGTTTGGGTGGTTGAAACCGTTTGAAGGTTGAAACCGTTTGGAGATTGGTGATGGTTTGTACTTAACCATTTGATGATGTAATTAGTTCAATGGTGTTCCAATCTAAACCCTAATGGTAACCTAGGTCATTAAGGGACTATGTGATTAGTGAGTTAACCCATGATGGTGATCATGGGGCAAATTACCAAAATACCCTTGAGGGGTCTAAAGGGATAAAACCTTGTTCTAATCAAACCCTAATCACATGATGTTGATGTTTTGGCTTATGTTAGTCAATGGAGACTTATCTCAACCTGATCTAGAGTGGTGTTGCCACCATCTACTAGTGAGAGGAGAGAGAAAGTATTTCTAGAGAGAGAAAGTATCCTAGAGAGAGAAAGTACCACTTTTAAGGTGGAAACTCAAGTGAGACACTTCTTTTACACATGAATGTGCATAATTAGGGAATGACCCACCTATTTGAGGTCATGGAAACCCTAGTTATGATATCTAATGGGTCTTAATCTTATTTAAGAGCCTTAATGATGATGTTTCTCTTACATAATAATGTAATGAGTACAATTTACCATGGAGTGAATAGTAAACCCTAATTTTAGGTTGATGACATGAAAAGATGAATAGTAAACCCTAATTTTAGGGTGATGACTTGAAAGATGAATAGTAAACCCTAATGGTTGAATTGTTTACTTTTATCTGTTGAACTAACCATACAGGTTGTTATGAGGTGATGGTCACACCCAGGTATGAAATACCATGTTATATTCATTGAAAGCATGTCTTAAGCTTTATGAATAATGAATCATCTTGATGCACTGCTAAGTGACATTTGTTTTGTGATTTATGGGTTGTAAGAGCCATAAACACCATCAAGGTCATGCTTGACAGATGACTTGTGATGAGATAATTGAGAACTGGTAATTGAAATGAGTTAGGCCTGCTACATTTTAGTATTCTCATATATAGTTGTGATGCTAATGTTGTTGTATGATGATATGAATACTGAATGTACCTAACTAATCAAGTGAAATGTAGAGCCCTGATCATAGATCCATCATTGTCAGAGTCTAAATGATGGTGAAACAGGTTTTCCTCAGGGAACTCCTGGATCACATACTTTTGAGTATGTGGGGTACATGGATGTGTAGAACCTTACATCCTAGTGTAGGTATTTGATGTAGATTCTTGTAGTCCATCATACCTTCACTATAAAAAAGAAATGGTGAGAGGATGATGTAGATTCTAGTAGTCCATCAGACCCCACCATAAAGTCCTAAAGGTGAGATGTATATCTACACTCCCTTAAAGACACAAATACCGTATCGGTGAAAGATAAACAAGAAATCTTCCGATAGCGAAGAGAGTATAGAATGCCACTGTAACTCTAAAAATAGCGAAGGACCAGAGTACCCTGGTGAGCTATTATAAAGACATCCCGCCAGATGTCAAATAATCAATCCTCTAACTGACTGAGGAAGATGAGGTCATAAGAATCCGGCTCTTTTAATGACCTATGTATGATACTGATGTGACTTCTTAGCGATCAGTTGGAGTATGAGTGGTATGCCTCATCTCCACAGGGCATAATAATGTTTGAAAAACATATTCAACAGTGTAGTATATCTGCTAGAGTTAACTACGAGTTATTTGATTGATGTTACCTTGAATAGCATAGATGTTCTCATATTTTAATTTTGATTGAACTCTTGCTTATCTTCAGAACTGCTAGAGAATATCTTGAAGGCTCTTATTGCTTTAGTTATTCCTTGCTTTTGTTATAAAGCCTAGTGGAGAGTTATAACTCTCGCTGGGGCAATTATGTATAATTGTCTCACCCCGTAGACTTCTACTTTTGAGGTGGTCGTCGAAGACGGAGGAATAAGAACTCTGGTGACCAATCCCAGCAACAGCAACATCAGGAGCAGTAAATATCTCAGGTGGAGATCTAGCCTGCTTCATGGTGTAGTTAGAGTCAAGTCCTATGTGTCCTCTGTACTCTCAGGTCTTGGAGTGTTTTGGAGTATGAATTCTTGAGAATTTTGTATCATGTTGTATATAATTACTCAAGAAGTAATTGTCAGTGAAGTAAACAGTTAAATCCTTTTCCTATGGAAAAGGTTTGTGGTTTCAAGCTCTTGTCTCGAAAAGTTTTAATTTCCCGTGATTTTTGTCTTCCGCTGTTTACCGATTGCTTCCGCACATGTTTAACTCGGGATTAATTCATGGTTTAGAGATCGGAGCCCACAATTGTTCTCTTATCTAGACTCCAGAGTGAAGCTTTTAGTACATTTTCTATCAACAAAGATAGAGTTTTGACTCCTTGACTGGAATTCTAACTCTCTCCCACTTCTTCTATGGACATCCAAGTTTATTTCCTTCTATTATGATGTCTAGCACTATTTTGTAATGCTTGTATCTACTTTCTACAACCATGGATGAGTAGATTTCCTTTTCTTGGACATGGAGGAGTAACTCCCATGTTATAACAATGTTGAACACAAATTTCATATGCAATGCTAGTTGTTTTACTATTCTAATGTTCATCAGTGTTTAATTATTCTTACATGCTTTCTTGGCCACTTTGTATGTATGATTTCTACTCTCTATATAATCTGGGAAGATGAGCATAAGAGTAAGGAGGTTGTTACAACCCCAATTTTTGCATTTGTTTGTATAAGCGAAATATAATGATTTTGTGAATTTGGACTTAAATAAAAAGGTTGTACGTTCTGCTTCAAAGAAGGGATTTCTTTGCAAATCTTCCTTGCATTAGGAATTTTGTGGTTTCTATTAATATGTTAATCCATTAATGGATATGAAAGAGAAGAAAAGAGGAAAAGCCCAAATAATGGATATTAAGTAATGTATTTATAAGAAATACATAGAAATCTCTAGAAAGTGGCATTAATGGCCACAATTGAGTAAAAATTTGTTTACATATGATTTCTAATAAAAGAAATATGAAAAGAGGAAAAAAGGGAAGGAAAGATAAATAGAAAATTCTTGAAAATAAATATTTTAATAAAGAAATAATAAGATAATGCAAGAAATAAAGAGAGAAGTGAGGGTTTGGTCACAATGAGAAATGATTTGAACCCCACTTGCTTTCTTGGATTGCAAGGAATAGAAATAATGGAAATAAGAAAATAAGAAAGAGAAAAGATATGAGAAATAAGCCTAATTGAGTGACTTATTTTAAATGTTGCTTACCAATAAGATGAAGAGAGAGAAAGCTAAAGGGTTTGTTTATCGTGGGCATTATCTCTTGGCCCTTTCCTTGATTCAACAATAAAGTCAATTTTAATAGTTTATGGTAACACAAAAGAGATGAATCGGCAAGTTAATTCTGACTAGAATAGAGAATAAATCCTAGTGGACATAGGATAAGCAGGAGGTTTTCTTGGGTAGGTATATACATATATATACCTATGTAGGATTCCTCCCGTAGCCCATGGATCATCTCCACCCCCTTCTCCACCCTCTTCATGTATGAAACACAACCTATAGGTTGCCGAAGGTGGTAGAATAGTGCCTTTTCATGAATATAATGACCTTCGTTGCCATCTTAGTCTGACCGTGAGACAACCATGAAGAAGAATTCCATGGATGATGGGTTTCGAAGGGGATCAATCCCAACACCGAAGATATCAACAGCAATCAAGTTCTCACACCCTATGTGCTGTGAAGCTCTGGCACCTCCACAAAACCACCCTGGATCCAGCCATATTCTGGCGGTGGTCCTCCATGGCCTTAGCCTGGCCACAATTCGCAGCTCGTCGGTACTTCTGCAGGCGAGGCCAGGGTGCGGCATCCTTGGTGGCTCTCGTCTCAGGGAGGAGGTCTCCTAGTTTGGACGGTGTGCACGATTGAAGGAGGAAGGTAGGGCGGCGGTTTGTAGGCAAGAAGCAGCCAGATCGTCGAGGAGGAGGATGACCAGGTCCCGGTGAAAGGGTGGCACGAGCGGCTGCACTGGAGATGGCATTGTTGAATTAGCGGCCACCAAGATGCCCCACGTAGGGAAGGTGGCTCTGCGGGCAGAGCGAGTGGCGGCGCAAGGGGGAGGATGGTCGATCACAGTCCGACCCCCAACTTTAGATCGTGTTGTACGTGCGTAGGGAGCCCGACGGGAGGTCGAAGGAGAATATAATCAATAGACCGTAAAACCCCTCTAGGCTCACTTACAAACACAAGGTAAAGAAGTCTCTTCCCACACCCTTGAGCCAGCCAAGAATATGGTATTGTTTTAATGACATGTCATCCCTGGATTGGTCAGAATTTAGTAATCTTGTAATAATTCTATTTAATTACTGGTAGCTCGAATTTAGATAAGTTATATATGAATTTTGATCAGGAGAACTCAAGGAATGCAATAAAAAATATAAGTGAAGCCTAATTCTGATTGCAATTAAAAAAGTGCATAAAGTTATCATCTTTAATGGTTTAATTAATGAAAAACCCTTAGAATTGATGATAATTGAATATAATGATGTTCTCTGTTTGTTTTGAGTGAATATTAACTTGGTGATAATAAAAAGAATGATTTAGATCTAAATGAGTGATCTTTGCACATAATTGTCTTAGTTTAGGGTTTCATATACCTAAGTTTGCATTAATGGGCTTAGAAACCCTAATTTAGGAGAATATGTCTTTTAATGGTTTTAATTGTGCAAATCTATAAATAAATAGAGATATGATGATCCTAAGTCAATTTGGGTATAAAAGACTATTAAAATGGATAGTTTGAGCAATTAGGGTTTATATGAGTAGAAAAGAGTATTTTAGGGTTTGTCGACCTAAAAAGGGATAAAGTTTGAGAAATTGATCTAAGAAACCCTAATGAATATTAATGCGGACTAGAAACCCTAGAAAGTGAATCCAAGTCAATAAAGTAGATTCTTGATAAAGTGTGTAATAAATAGAGTACATATTATTTTTAGGAATTATGAAATTGTTGAATTGCTTGATTGGATTGCTTTCTTGGTGGGATTTGATTAATGCTTGTGAAATCATAAAATCAGGTATGTAGTTACGCTTATGAATAATCGTTCTAGTTTCATGGTGATTCCCGAACATTTTATAGGTTGCTTGAAAAATAACTGTTGGATGTCTATTTATTTCATGCAACTATAAAGTGACTATGATTATCACCATAAGTACATATATAACTGGATAGATCTGGGTCAACCTCTGTTGCTTTGAAAAGGCTAAAAAAGGGATAATCCTAGAGCAAGGTCTAGGTTACCAAGAGTTAGAAACTGGGCTACCTACGTGTAGTGCCATGAGACTCTTTAGCATACCATGAGTTAAGGAGTGGTCTGCCTATGGGTAGTTCCATGTGACTCAACCCTAGAAACTGGTTCACTTGATAGGTGGATCATGAGGGGTTTAATGGGGACAACATAGAGGATAGGGTACTCTTGGATCGCAGAGTTATATTTAAAATGTAATCTTGGTTGTTAAATGATTAATTGAATGATTACGTTGTTAACATAGTTGCACATTATTTGTTTCCCCCACATACCAGGTTCGACTGACTGACGTTTTGTTTTTCGGTGTTTTAGGTACAAGCCGAAAGGACAAACAATAAATCATCATATTATGAAATACATGAAGTAAAATACAAGGAGGATTAGTTAGAGTAGAATCCATAAACGGATAGAAGTTTAGAGATCCAAGTTTTCAAAAAGGTATGCAAAAGTTTATTTTTTCTTACAGCTTTTTAGTTTAGTCTGTTAAAATTTAATAATTGTTCTTGGTTAATTGTTGAACCTTTGATCCAGAAATTATGGGTGTGACTTTGACCTCTTGGTCTCCCTTAATTGGGGGTTATCGGAAGGTGGGGTCGTTACATTTGGTAGCAGAGCCTAGGTTCCTCATTTAACCATTAACAATTATTCAATTTTACAAACTCCATAGAACCCAAGGGAGTTATTAGAGGATTATCCGAAAGATGGAGGTGTCTAGAAAAGGATCACGATCGGGGGCTGGCAAAATTTTCCTCTGCACCGCTAGTCAGAATATGAGGACTCCCGGATCCGTGTGACTGCCTGGCCAAACTCTTAGGGTATGAATTGAAATAAGAAACCTTTAGGACTTTCTCATCTTATGCATCCCTTCTCATCGCAAATTCTGTGAAGGACCTTATGGATATGGGTTTTCCTTCTTCTCCTCACCCTCTTAAGGTACGGGTAAGATTAATAAGGTCTAAGGAATCCTCGATCAAATTAATGAAAAGCATGTAAATAAGATGTCATGGACATAAGCTTAATAGAGTAAGCATAAACTAAAGGATAGATACATGCTTAGGTCATATGACATAAGTTGTCATGACCTCAGAAGAGACCTGAGGCTAGACCTTCTTGTAAGGAGGATATATAAAGAGAGTTAGTCATGGAGGTAGAGATCTCCATTATAGGTAGAGACCTCACTCATCCTCTGAGGATGATGTTAACCCTAACCCTAAGTGAAGGTTAGAGAGTGAGATGACATGATGAGTCAGATGTCATGGTAGACCAGGTGGTTGGATAGACATGACTTGGATGCCATATGAGTCAGGAGAGGATGGATGACCGAGTACCTTTGGCGACCCAACCCTGGAAAGGGTAATGCATGTTAGAGTGAAGGATAGCACCTTCAATGATGAGGTTAGTGAAGAACCTATAGAAACCCTATGGACTTATGCGAGTAGGGGATAACATGCAACCAGAGTATGTTGGTAGTGTGGCAGTAGGTTGAACCCTGGCCAGTAAGTATGACGGATAGCTTATGAGATAAGCATAAGGGGATATGGTTAACCTTGAGCGAACATAAGTTGAACATAGGATTCATCCAGGTAGGGGCATGTTTTTTAGGTTGATCCTTCATGAAGAGAGGACCTCTAATGGTGAGGTTGGTTGTAGGGTTAGCTCTAGAGATGAGAACAGGAAACCAAGCAAGAAGGTTGGAATCCTAGACTCTGAGATATGAGGAAAAGTATGGAGTTGAGGATGATGCGGCCTAGGTGGATGATAGAGATCGCCACATGCTTGATCCCTAGAGGTTGATGATGTTTTGGTTGCCCTATGAGGAACCAAACCCTAGAGAGAGGATGAGTCTTTGGGTACCTCTGTACCTATGGTATAGATGAGAAGAAGAGTTCCTTAGACCTGGAGAGGTTTAGTAACAGGTAATGAGGCCTTGTACCTTATTGTTTGTCCTTGAGGAGGACCCAACTTTAAAAGTGTTGATCGAGTAGAAGGATGACAGGAAGTGTGTGTCATGCCTTATACATGCCTGATTCATGGCTAAAAGGTTGAACATGCAGTTCGACACCCAAAAGTGAACCTAGGGTTCCTAGGACTTAGAGGGGAAGTGGTGTACCTAATGCTCGTAATGAGAGTTGAGTTTCTATGGAAGCGAGCATGGTACTTCTTATGTTGATGTGTGTGTGATGAACCCCTCACAACTAAGATGATGACATGGGAAGGTTTGACCTTGATCTAATGTTGAAGAATGAGAACCCAGATGACCTAGCCTGGTTTAGTGGTCTGTGTGTGCCTTAATAGCTTACTAGGGTTAAGCATACAAATGTAAACCCTAGACCTAAGGATGTTTGTGACCTTGTGGTCAAGAGTTGTAGTTTCCTCCCATCTTGGGAGAGGGACCCTTGTGTGGGGTGTATACCAGTTTGTTGGTTTAAGGTAACTTAAAGAGGTCTTAGAAGATCTTGAGAAGCTAAGTGAAAGTACATGGTATGAAAATGAACCTGGAGACCCATAGATATACAACTCTAAGTGCATGTGGATGTGTTACCATGGAGGTAACCCGTAAGGGGCCTGACCAAGGTAGGCAAGTCACCATGACCCCTATGAAAGGATGGATGTCATCCCATGTATACAAAGAGAGATGATGAAGGCTTGGGAAAGATTCTAAGTTGGACATGTACTATAAATGAAGAATCCTAAGTCTATCCTAGGGTCAGGTAGGGATAAGACCGATGGAAGTAGGAGTTGCCTAATTCCCTATTTGCACATGACCATGGGGTCGGGAGGTAACAACTATAATTGTCTGAGGGCCATGGGTTATGAGATTTATCACCTTCATGAACTCATGGAACCCAAAGGGCAGATGAGTAGGGCACTCTCTGAATGCATAAGGGAAGAGGGATGACCCCTAAAGTGTCAGCACCCTATAGACCTAGAGGAGATGACCAAGGGATTTGTGTGAACCCCAGTCAGTTCAAGACCAGTTCTCTATGGAAGTAACTTTGATAATGAGATGATTGTGATGTAGAGACATTTGGGGCAAGTTTCAACTTAGATTTAAATGTGTACTGGAAAGGTGGGATGTACCATCTCTACTCTTGGAACAAGAAGAACTCTGTATTTGGACTGCAACCAAATGCTTATTTCCTCTTGTTATGGGAGTAAGAGATAGGACAATATGCATGCCATACACCAAGGATAAAAGATGATGTAAGTTGGAACGTGGCTAGGAGGTATGAGGACAAAGATGATAACATACCCTGGTGGAGTGAACGATACCTGGATGGTTTACCAACACTAAAGAGAAATAAGGTAGTCATCTTACAAGGATGTTTTTAGCATGAGTTATGTGGAATTTGCATGTGATGTAAGGTTGAGTTTAATCATCATGAGGATGAGCTCAGAGTTTCTTGATGAAAATAGACTTAGAGTTGGAGATGATAAGTGAAATACATGGAAGTGTATGTCTTCAACGTTACCTAATACCTAAGGATGTGAAGTGGAAATGGATGTTCTGGTTGAGATATATCTTCCTAGTTTGGCTAGAGGCTAGAAAAGGTTGTTAGGCTAACCCTAAGTTTGGAAAGGAGATATGTTTGGCTAATACTCAGATGTAATGAGATATGTTGAACAAGTTAATGGTTGTTTGGTTAGCCAGCCTAGGCCTTGATGCAATGAAAGGATGGTTGTAGAACCTCAAATGCACTTCTTTGGAAAGGAAGGTGATGAAACCCCGACTAGAGTGGTTTAAGGTTTCTGAGGAATCGATCTTGAAGAATCATGACATACAGGAAATCATGATTGAAGATCACCATACACCATAGTTCTACCAAGATAATAAGTGATAGAAGTACTTTAGATGCCTAAGATAAAGTTGCATGTGGTATATGTCCATGCAAGCCGAGTGAGAAGGACGAACACCAGTAACCCAGTGCATTGATATAAAGGATAAAGAGTCCCAGAATGAGAAAGGGAGTTCATCACTATGGAGGTTGTAAGTCTCCCCTGGACCAAGGAAGGTCAAGATGCAATATGGGTTATGGTAGATTGCCTTACCTAGATGACATGAGAAAGAAAGAGTATTGTCAAGGGACAGATCGGGTTGAACTACATATGAGAGAGATGGTTCAACTACACCATGAGGTGAGTTCAAAAGTTCTTGAGTATAACCTAAAGGTTCACTTCCATGAGGTGGAAGTAGAAACATGAAGAACTCTATGTTAGTACAAATTGTAACCCCTAACTAATGGTTAGTATGATCTAGACTAAAGGGTCTGATGAGAGCATGTGTGCTCGTTCAGGGTGATATCTAGATATAGTTCTTGTCCTATGAAAGATGTGATGATGACCACCATAGCCAGTATCGGGATTTAAAGAAGCTCTTTAAGGGAGGATGTGTCGGTCGCCACTTCAGTAAGGTGATGTTGGTGAAAGGACCACGTGATGGTTAGAAAAGGGCCACAATGCGTGTAGATGAAGTCTCTTTGATCGTGCAATGGCTGAAAGGAGCCTAGAGACAATGAGAGTCGTGAGTAGGTGCAAAGTAGACTGACATGCAGTTCACTGTGGGAGAATATGTGACATGAAAATCCGACCCCTCTAAGTTATAGCTAAGAGAGCTGAGTCCCCGAAGCATGGGTTCTTTTGACATGGTTTGGTGGAGAAGGTTAAGTTTGACCTTACCCCTCAGGATAAAGTAATGTGTGATGAGTTCCATGTGTCCAATTTAGAGAACTATGTGAGGTACCCAAGCCATGTGCTGAGCAATGAACCTAGTGAGCCCCAAGGGAGGCTGAAATGACCTGAGTCACCTGTGAGGTTTATTGAGGCCAAGGTGAAAGAACTCAAAGAAAAAGATATGTGATGATAAAGGTTCTTTGGAAGCGCCATGGATAGGGTAAAGCCACATAGGGGTCAATGATGGACACAGAAAAGTTTTATCATGAATTGTTTGTTTGCTTGATGGAATTTTGAGGACAAAATTCTTATAAGAGGGGAACGATGTTACAACCCCAATTTTTGCATGTGTTTGTATAAGAGAAACATAATGATTTTGTGAATTTGGACTTAAATAAAAAGGTTGTACGTTCTGCTTCAAAGAAGGGATTTCTTTGCAAATCT
Source organism: Alisma plantago-aquatica (assembly GCA_963693085.1). Lineage (NCBI taxonomy): Eukaryota > Viridiplantae > Streptophyta > Magnoliopsida > Alismatales > Alismataceae > Alisma > Alisma plantago-aquatica. Next base: position 173,168,400 of record OY856413.1, read on the forward strand.
TCCTTGCATTAGGAATTTCATGGTTCCTATTAATATGTTAATCCATTAATGGATATAAAAGAGAAGAAAAGAGTAAAAGTCCAAATAATGGATATTAAGTAATGTATTTATAAGAAATACATAGAAATCTCTATAAAGTGGCATTAATGGCCACAATTGAGTAAAAAAAAATTTATATATGATTTCTAATAAAAGAAATATGAAAAGAGGAAAAAAGGGAAGGAAAGATAAATAGAAAATTCTTAAAAAGAAATATTTTAATAAAGAAATAATAAGATAATGCAAGAAATAAAGAGAGAAGTGAGGGTTTGGTCACAATGATCGAGAAATGATTCGAACCCCACTTGCTTTCTTGGATTGCAAGGAATAGAAATAATGGAAATAAGAAAATAAGAAAGAGAAAAGATATGAGAAATAAGCGTAATTGAGTGACTGATTTTAAATATTGCTTACCAATAAGATGAAGAGAGAGAAAGATAACGGGTTTGTTTATCGTGAGTATTATCTCTTGGCCCTTTCCTTTATTCAACGATAAATTCAATTTTAATAGTTTATGGTAACACAAAAGAGATGAATCAGCAAGTTAATGCTGACTAGAATAGAGAATAAATCCTAGTGGAGACGGAATAAGTAGGAGGTTTTCTTGGGCAGGTATATATATATATACCTATGTAGGATTCCTCCTGTAGCCCATGGATCATCTCCACCCCCTTCTCCACCCTCTTCCTGTATGAAACGCAATCTACAGGTTGCCGAAGGTGGTAGAATAGTGCCTTTTCATGAAGATAATGACCTTCGTTGCCATCTCAGTCTGACCGTGAGACAACCATGATGAAGAACTCCATGGATGACGGGTTTCAAAGGGGATCAATCCCAATGTCGAAGATATCAGCAGCAATCCAGTTCTCACGCCCTATGTGCCGTGAAGCTCTGGCACCTCCACAAAACCACCCTGGATCCAGCCATATTCTGGTGGTGGTCCTCCATGGCCTCATCCTGGCCACAGTTCGCAGCTCCTCAGTAATTCTGCAAATGAGGCTAGGGTGTGGTGTCCTTGGTGGCTCTCATCTCAGGGAGGAGGTCTCCTAGTTTGGACGGTGTGCACGATTGAAGGCGGAAGGTAGGGCGGCAGTTTGTAGGCAAGAAGCAGCCAGATCGTCGAGGAGGAGGACGACCAGGTCCCGACGAAAGGGTGGCATGAGCGGCTGGACTGGAGATGGCGATGTTGCATCAGTGGCCTCCGAGACGCCCCACGTAGGGAAGGTGGCTCTGTGGGCAGAGCGAGTGGCGGCGCAAGGGGGAGGACGGCTGATCACAGTCTGACCCCCAGCTTTAGATCGCGTTGTACGTACGCAAGGAGCCCGACGGGAGGTTGAAGGAGAATACAATCAATTGACCGTAATACCACTCTAGGCTCACTTACGAACCAAGGGTAAAGAAGTTTCTTCCCGCAGCCTTGAGCCAGCCACGAATAAGGTATTGTTTTAATGACGTGTCATCCCTTGATTGGTCATAATTTAGTAATCTTGTAATAATTCTAGTTAATTACTAGTAGCTCGAGTTTAGATAACTTATATATGTATTTTGATTAGGAGAACTCAAGGAATGCAATAAAAATATAAGTGAAGCCAGATTCTGATTGCAATTCAAAAAGTGCATAAAGTTATCATCTTTAATGGTTTAATTAATGAAAAACCCTTAGAATTGATGATAATTGAATATAATGATGTTCTCTGTTTGTTTTGAGAGAATATTAACCTGGTGATAATAAAAAGGATGATTTAGATCTAAAGGAGTAATCTTTGCACATAATTGTCTTAGTTTAGGGTTTCATATACCTAAGTTTGCATTAATGGGCTTAGAAACCCTAATTTAGGAGAATTTGTCTTTTAATGGTTTTAATTGTGCAAATCTATTAATAAATAGAGATATGATGATCCTAACTCAATTTGGATATAAAAGACTATTAAAATGGATAGTTTGAGCAATTAGGGTTTATATGAGTAGAAAAGAGTATTTTAGGGTTTGTCGACCTGAAAAGGGATAAAGTTTGAGAAATTGATCTAAGAAACCCTAATGAATATTAATGCGGACTAGAAACCCTAGAAAGTGAATCCAAGTCAATAAAGTAGATTCTTGATCAAGTGTGTAATAAATAGAGTACATATTATTTTTAGGAATTATGGAATTGTTGAATTGCTTGATTGGATTGCTTTCTTGGTTGGATTTGCTTAATGCTTGTGAAATCATCAAATCAGGTATGCGGTTATGCTTATGAATAGTCGTTCTAGTTTCACGGCGATTCCCGAACGTTTTATCGGTTGCTTGAAAAATGATTGTTGGATGTCTATTTATTTCATTCAACTATAAAGTGACTATGATTATCACCATAAGTACATATATAACTGGATAGATCTGGGTCCACCTATGTTGCTTTGAAAAGGCTAAAAAAGGGGTAATCCTAGAGAAAGGTCTCTAGGTTACCGAGAGTTAGAAATTGGGCTACCTACGTGTAGTGCCATGAGACTCTTTAGCATACCATGAGTTAAGGAGTGGTCTGCCTATGGATAGTTCCATGTGACTCAACCCTAGAAACTGGTTCACTTGAAAGGTGGATCATGAGGGGTTTAACGGGGACAACACAGAGGATAGGGTAATCTTGGATCGCAGAGTTATATTTAAAATGTAATCTTGGTTGTTAAATGATTAATTGAATGATTATGTTGTTAACATAGTTGCACACTATTTGTTTCCCCCACATACCAGCTTCGGCTGACTGACGTTTTGTTTGTCGGCATTTTAGGTACAAGCCGAAAGGACAAACAGTAAATCGTCATATTGTGAAATACATGAAGTAAAATACAAGGATGATTAGTTAGAGTAGAATCCATAAACGGAGAGATGTTTAGAGATCCATGTTTTCAAAAAAGGTATGCAAAAGTTTACTTTTTCTTGCAGCTTTTTAGTTTAGTCTGTTAAAATTTAATAATTTTTATTGGTTAATTGTCGAACCTTTGATCCGGAAATTATGGGTGCGGCTTTGACCTTTCGGTCTCCCTTAATTGGGGGTTATCGGAAGGTGGGGTCATAATAGAGGTCTACCTTAGATGCACTACCTTGACCATGGGAGTGGTTGGGATGTGTTGGGGAATAAAGGTTTGTATTCTGAATCCAAGTATATCCATAGGAGTGGTATACAATGTTAGGACTGTTCTACACTACCGGGAGTTGGGTGTAGGATACAATGGTCCCTTGTGTTATTGCTAGTTTTCTTGATCTTTGTTGTTATTCATGTTATTATATGGATGTGAAACCCTATCCTTAGGAATCCCTAATCCAAATTGATCCTTAATACATTTTCTATTTTAGTTCATTTCCTTTTAATCAATATTTTAAAAATCGAACCGGACCGGTCAGTCTGATCACTCAGACCATTAAACTAGTGGATGGCCCATCTAGAAGTCTAAAAAATTGGTCATGTATTCTTTTCCAGTCCAATTAGTCAGAAATATGGTCCAACCGGTCCAACCAGCAGACTGAACCAAACTGGACCGAACCAATGGTTCAAATAGAAGAAAATATAAAAGGTATTATACAAAAATAAACTCGTGACCCCGATAAGTAATACCAAATTCCGGTTACATAAGAGAGAATAGATGATTTATCTGCTTGGTTATGTGATATATATATATATATATATGTATGAATATATATATGTATGTATGTATGAATACATATATATATATATATATATATATATATATATATGTATGAATATATAACTATATATATGTGTGTGTGTGTGGATATGTTTAAATATATTCATACATATACATATTTATATATACATATATCTATATGCATATATATCCATACATATATATCTATATATATAAATATATAAAAAAATATATGCATATATCTATATAAATATATATCTAATATATATATATATATATATATATATATATATATATATATTCATACATATATATATATATATATATATATATATATATATATATATATATATATATATATATATGTGTGTGTGTGTGTGTGTGTGTGTGTGTGTGTGTGTATACATATGTATATGTATATGTATATTTATATATCTATATATATGTATATAAATATATTTATATTTATATATCACTATATATGAATAAATATGTACACAAATATACACATATACACATATATTTATATGTATATGTATATATATAGTGTGTCTGGTTTAACTGGTTCAATCGGTCCGACCTCTATTTGCCTTATACTGTGGTGACCCATTCGGTTTTTCTGGTTCCACTTTTTTTTTACTTCTTGTTGACGTCCTTTCTGGTATAACCAATTTAACCACTCCGGTCTGACCCAATCCGGTCCGAGTCAGCACCGGTCTGGCCCCCGATCCAGTTCTTTAAATGTTGCTTTTAATTGCTTAGTTAACATAACAAATCATCTCTTATTAAAAAGATCTTTATTGTTGAACTATATTTCTCTTGTGTCTAACAATACTTTTCTTCTTGGGCGAGCTCGATAATTCTACACACACCCGTATACTTTTGGGGTAGTGTTTGAGTTTATAAAAATAAAACTTATGCACACAAACAACACATTTTTGGCACCATTGTTGGGGAGCATCAATATTTTTGTTAGAGTAAGAAGTGTTGAATTGTCAGTGAGACTAGATCACACCACCACATGTCATATCCACCATCAATTTTTTACCTTTCATCATGATCATCATCATTATCATATTTTTGTATCTTCTATTCTCATTTTTTGTACTTCACTCACCTTCTTTATCTATAGGACAATATGTGGAAATCCAAAAGGGGTCTTGAACCTTCTACATTTCTAGACCCCAAAACTGAACACACTATTACCAATCTTTAAAAAGTAAGGAGGAGTGAACCTCAATCAGATTTAGAGGACTCACAACCATCATCACCAATATATTCACTGCCATCCTCACAAGCCCAACAAGAAGAACAAACCATGGAAGATGATCGTCCCCTAAAGGACTTCATTGTTCCAGTTTATACAAAAATCTATGGGGCTATCAGTATCTCACAAATTGAGGCAAATGACTTTTTGATCAGCCCCACAATTATACATATGATACATCAAAACTAGTTTGGAGGGATGCCAATGGAGGATCCAAACCTCCACTTTGCTGACTTTATGCAGTACCTTAGCACTTTCAAGATAGATGGTGTTCCTATTGATGTAGTTTGTGTTCTTACTTTCCCCTTCTCTTTGAGAGACAGAGACAAGGCATGGCTTTTTTCTTTGCCAAGAAACTCCATCAATAGTTGGGATGAAGTCCTTAAAGTTTTCGTAGCCAATTACTTTCCACCAAGCATGACCACAAAATTGAGGAGTCAGTTCATTAACTTTTCAGAAAGGCATGGAGAGACCTTGTATGACACATGGAAAAGGTTCAAAGACCTTTGACATCTTTTTCCTCACCATGGTTTAAGAAACTAGCTTCAATTTCAAACTATCTATAATATGTTATTCTAGAATACAAGGATATGTTGATGTTGCTGCAAATGTTGCTTTAATGAACAAATCATACACGGATTCTTATGCCATTATTGAAGACCTGGTACTTAATAATTACCAATGGAGTCCGACTGGAGCAACCAACCTTTTTCTTCATGCTTTATTTTTGGAAAGCAAGCCACTGAAGTAATTTGTGATGCATGTGGAGCAATGAGACACACTCCTTCTTCATGTTATGTCACACGATCACAAACAAAAGAGATACTAGAGCTCAACAACTATGTCATCTATAATTTCATCCAGCAATAACTACATTTGCAGCCCAATCCGAGTTTGGTGTCCATGCTTGAGACCAGTGTCTCAACTCAAATTCAGCTAAATGATAAGCTTCACCAACAAAGCGAGCAATTAAAGAATGTTATTTCACAACTTTCTTCTAAGATGGATGGAATTTGCACTCATACTAGGATGTTAGAGAATCAAATTGCTCAAAAAGATTTTTCCAATCAAAAAGCACCCTCTGGTTCCTTGCCCAATCAACCATAACTAGATATAAGGAGACATTCATATCAGTTACATTGAGGATTGGAGCTGCTATAGAAGAACCTTCTTCACCATCACATACAATATCATATGAACTTGTTGACTCCAATGTTGGCAATGATGTTGAAGCTCAAAGCAAAAAATATACATATGCTCCTAAGGATGAATTTTCAAACATGAGAAGTGCCCCCTCACAACACATTTTTGATACAATGCTTGGTGGTGACAAAATTATCTGTGAATGAGATGTTGATTATTTTGAAGAAGAGAATGAAGGGACACACAACATATAAATCCAGAAGAATATTCCTATTGCAAATCACAAGCGTCGATCATCAAGCCAAACAAAATATATATTGACAAAGTGGCGTACATGCTTAGCACAACAATTTCTAGCCTCAAATCAAAGCAACGCACCTCCATCTTTATCATTCACCATGATAGGTATTCGGTTTCAATCCTCTTGTTTGTTATATGCAATGAGGACACTGCAATTTTCAAGCTTAGGGGGAGAGTAACCAGCAAATAGTGTAGTATAGTTTTATTTCACTTTTATAATCATTTTCTTAGTTTTCATTTTTAGTTTTTGTTCTTCTTATGGAAAATCCAGTTTGACTTGAAACTCAACTTTTTCATGTGGATTGAACTCTTATGCTTAATTGATTGTCCTCTTTTGGTTAGAAATATCATTTGTGGACGTTGTAAAAGGCATGCATTAATCAAATGAAACCTTTTGGCCATCAACATGTGCTTAACTTTAGTTTATGCTTATAGCTTGAACATTCATCTTTCACATCCTTGATTGATTAGAACATGTAATGGTTTCAATTTTTGTGAGTAAATCAACTTTACAACATCATTTAGAATATGGGATGCCCTTGCCAAGATCTTAGTGCATTTTCAACCACTCTTACAATGAAATTTTTTCAAAAAAAATGAATGACATCTAGCTAACATTGCATTTTTTGTTGACTCTCCAATGTTGTAGAAAAATTTTAAATTTTTCTTGTCTTATTTCGCCCTCATACCCCATAAAAGATGGCTAAACCACCCACATATCTTGCTAGCCTAGTGTAAGTCCGATCTGGCCATGATGGTTAGGTGGTATGTCTTAGAAGAGAGTAAAATACCCCAACTGGCACTCCACATGTACATAAGCCTACATTATCAGCCGAGTGTCGGAACATGTAATCCATTGTCATATTATTTTTGGGAAAGAAAGTGTGTACAACTAAAACTGTTAATTTTAACTAAGATTTCATCATTTGTATCCTGAATAGTTTAGATTTTGAGTTGCACATCCATAATTGTTTCCCTTGGTAATCCAAATTCTACTCAGTGTTGTTGAATTGATTGATTCATTTAATTATGACCACCCTTACTAAACTAAAAATCTTGTTTTTGGGTGTTTAAGTTGAATTGATGACTATGAGCATAAACTTGTTGATCATGGTTGTTTTGGTCTTATACACATCTTTCTTTTCATTTGATCGATGCATGAACTTGACAATTCCTTCATTTGTGTTTCTATTCCCTTTTTGGTTGAGGACAAGAAATTGTTTAAACTAAGGGGGATTTGATATCCATGTTTTATATCATCTTTTGTACCACTTTTGGTTGCATTTATAAATCATTTTCACCAAAGAATCACTCTTATTCATGCTATATTTTCCACTTTATTTTTATATTTACTTTCTCTATGGTTTGGTTTGTAGGTACAACAATTTCGCATCAAAATGGAGATAAAACACCATCATAACATTTATTAACACATCCCCCAATCATCTAGACATTTAGAAAATAAATTTCTCCAAAACTGTAAAAGACATCTTGTGTCCAAAAAAATACACCATGTGTCTTAATAAAGACACCATGTATCTTAATAAAGACACCATGTGTCCCAATCCATAAATTAAACTCAAAACTCCTAGATTTGCAGCAACATGCCATATCTTATTAAACACACATCATGTCTAATTAAAGACATGTTGTGTAACTTTACAGAACTCGATCCAAACTTCAGTTATCGCATAAGACATGTCGTGTTTTATAAAAGACATGTTGTGTGGCCTGCATATTTCACTCAATCATGAATTTCACTACCTCACGTTTATATATATGACCCCAAGACATCTTGAGACAGTTATCACGATATATCTTAGACCATTTGGGGGTGGACTTGAGTAAGGAACAAGAAAGAGGAGTTGGAGGTGTTCCAAGGGAGAGAAGTTGGTTTCTCAGGAGGAAAACTTCTTTTTCATCCTTCTTATCCAACAATTATACTAGGGATCTCCACCTTTCTCTTCTCTTGACTTTGGCATGAAGCTTTCTGTATTGTTTCTAGCAGCAAAGACAAAGCTTTGACTCCATGAATAGAGTTCTAACTCTTTCCCACTTCTTCCACAGACATACTGATTTTTTTCCTTCTTTTTTGATGTCTAGCACTATTTTTGTGATAACTTGAATTTTCTCTCACTCATATTATGTACCTCATGACCCATTTGATGCTCTACTAAACCAAATAACCTTCCTCATCCTCAATTTGATGATTTTGAGACTCTTTATACTTAATTGATGGGTTGGATTTAATAAAGTATAACTTTGTACATATGTATGAATTTAATTTGAGTTGTGAACTAAGTGTCATACTCATTATGTAACATCCACTTACAATAAAAATTTAACCTATACATTAAACTCTCCCTACTATCTCATACATTTCAATGTACAGAGGATTCAATTACAAATCCAATGGCCCAAAAATCACCTCAATCAGAGCAATAAATCACATGATATAGCCATTCAAACATTGTTTTTTTGACCCATATTTTAGCATAAATTTAGCTTGTTTTAACCCCTTTTGGGCCCAATTAGAGGGTGTGACCTAGATCTCTCTAACTGAGTGATGCACTTAATAACTTGTGCTTGTGCAATCTTAGCCCTTGGTTTTGTGATTTGTGGATTCCAGCCCCAATCTGACAGATGTTGGTCATCTTCAAGCTCTTTCCGTACTACTGTAGAAGTACCTTTACAGACCACCAATAGGACCTCTTGTCGATGCCTTTCGACAAATTTGGTTTTCCAACTTGCTTAAATACTTCATTCTCGATCCCCCCCTTGTTTCCCCTCTTTTTCATTCCCTAGATCCCACAATTCCCCTTCTCTTTCTTCTCCTCTAACTGTGGCAACTGCCACCCTTGCCCTTTTAGGCATTTCTCGTTCAAGCTCCTCGTAGAGATATGAAGCCAGAATTGCCGTCGGGGCTCAAAGGTAGGCTTAGAAGATCCCTTCTTCATGTCTGTCTATAACTAGGAGTGTGTCCCATGCACTCGATGGCAAGGCACGCCGCCACATACCATCGCGGCCTGGAGCTTCCGCCCTCACAGCTTGAGCGACAACGCTTAGTGCTAGGCAGTGATGGAGAGCGACTGAGAGATGCACGCCATCACCCTAGGGTAGTCTAAAGCATCACATTGACCCAGTTGACACACACTAGTGTTCATGTGGGCCGAGTGGTTGGCGTCCACCCAACCTGGAGAGTGTCTGCCCAAGGCGCCCTCCCATGCCTTTAGATGTCCATCAAATGGTCCAGAATAGATCTATTCTAGGTAATGTTCAAAAAATCATATCTTTATGATCCTAGCTTCAAAATAGGACGTCCAATGTACCCTTTTAATCATAAAAATGAGATATATCTAATAAAATACTTTTAGCTTCTAAATCTGGGTTCTATTCTACTTATATCCCAAAATACATGTTGTTGATGCCTTTTTAAGATGATTATCCTAACTGAATGCATGATGTTAATCTTTTATGCCCCACTACATTATTATAGCCTAATATTAGTATTAAATATTTATGCATAATGATTCGATCTCGATCCATCCTTGTACCATAGAATGGTCTAATGTTGCATATATGACCTAAAATGGGCTTTTATGAAAGAGGCCACTTGTTTAATGATCAAACTTGTGCAAATGTGATTCAGATATCTATCATTTTTCTAAATTAGTAGATTTCACCTACAATCTCTATCCTTTTCTATCATGACCCTTCTTGGATACTAATGATGACCTTGTCATTCTTAATGTGTCCTAATATGGTCTTATGTGCACTTTTGTGATGAATGTTAAACTTTATGCTTTTATCGATCTAAAGATACCCAGTGATTTTTATATGGCCTAAAATTAGTAACCTTAAATGTATTGTATCCTTGTACATCTTTTGGAATATTCTTGTGTGCTTATGTTTCTAAATACCCATGTCTTGGCTTGATATGTGATCTAGTGTGCATGTGGATATCTAAATCTCTAATCTTGTGCAAGTATTGTGTGAAGGATCATCCATGTTATGTAATGATCTCAAATCAGAATGTTAGTAATATGAATGACTCCTAACTCAAGTAGACCCCATCTATACCCTGATGATGACATTCCTGCATGATTGTGACTCATATGACTAATTAAGCAAATATTGATGTTTATGTTGATTAAACTTGCTCAAATCTTATGGCTGCTCCATATTAAGATATTGGACTCTTATATATATCCCCGATCTAGTTTTGATGTGTCACCCTATGTACTAATGAACCCATGATGTACTATGTTGCTTGATAATGCCTATGGATGACTAGTTTGAGATATTGAGATACCCTATCTTGATGATGTTAATCCCAATGCACTCCTTTAAAATGTCAGGATCTCTATGTTGACTATATTTCTAAGATCTAATCAAGTGCTAGTTATGGTTCTCTCAAATCAATGCTTAATCGTGTACTCTAGTCTCAAGGTACGCTTACTATGTTGTCCCTACTATGGTATTGGCTTGTCTATATGTATCATATGAATGCTTGGCTAGTTAGTTACTTGTTTGAGCTACTTGTTCCCTATGAGTAGTATGTTCATTTTTCTTGAAATATGTTGAACAAACCTAGAACATAATTGAACTTGTCCATTATACAAACCTCGTGTACCTACATGTATTCTTGGGGTAAGGGAACAAGGTTGGACACCTTACTTGAGATGTCAAGATAAGGTGAACCATGTTGATAAAAGGGTTGGCTAATCTTGAGCACCCTTACTGACACATACAATGGGAAGCTGCTCAATGGCCATAATATGTTGTTGAGTATAATGTAAAATACACTTACAACACGCTTTGTATAATGGAAAATACACTTACAACACACTTTGTACAATGGGAAGCTGGTCAATGGCCATATCATTTTTGTCTCTTGTTTGGACAAGGATGGTTTTGAATTTCTTATTAAGAATGGAAAGTGGTCTATTTCAAAATATGGGATCTTTTATGGCAGTGCCCCAATGTCTTATGGACTATACTTGATAGATCTAGAGACAAGTATATACAACGTTGACACCAAAAGGCAAAAACTCATCAACTCAAACAAAACATATATTTGGCATTGTCGTCTAGGGCACATAAATGAGAAGTGCATCTCTAGACTCCATAAAGATGGTTATCTAGACTCTTTTGATTATGAATCAATAGAGACATGTGAATCTTGTTTGTTGGGAAAGATGAGCAAGACTCCCTTTTTAGGAAAAAGTGAGAGAGCTAGTGATCTATTAGGACTCATACATACTGATGTATGTGGGCTTTTAGAACTAATGCCAGAAATGGGTGTCAGTACTTCATTACCTTCACTAATGACTTCAGTAGATATGGCTATGTGTACCTGATGAAACATAAGTCAAAAACCCTTGAAAGGTTCAATGATTTCATGAATGAAGTAGAGAACCAACTTGGTAAAAGTATTAAAGCACTTTGATCTGATCGAGGTGGAGAATACTTAAGCCAGGAGTTTGAGGACCTTCTACGAGCCCATGGTATTGTATCACAATGGACTCTGCCTGGAACACCACGACATAATGGTGTGTCCGAAAGAAGGAATTACACTTTACTGGATATGCTGCGATCAATGATGAGTTTTTTCGATCTTTCGATTTCCTTCTGGGGTCATGCTCTTAAAACTGCCGCTTTTACACTTAATCGAGTACCATCTAAATCGGTTCAAAAGACACCATATGAGATATGGCACGAGAAGCGTCCCAATTTGTCTTTTATTAAGATTTGGGGTTGTGAGGCTTATGTCAGGAAAATGTTTCCTGATAAACTTGGACCCAAGTCTGATAAATGTTATTTTGTTGGATACCCCAAGGAAATGAGGGGATATTATTTATACCACCCTACTTACAACAAAGTGTTTGCTGCTGGGACAATAGAGCTTGAAGAGATTCAAGCCCAACAAGAAAATGTTGAACCAGTAGATGTACAAGAGGAACATAGAGAATCACAAGGTGTTGTGGAATATCAGTCTCCTTAAGTAACACAAGGACCTCGTAGATCTAGTAGGACACGCCTTGAACCTGAGAGGTTTGGATACCTTGTGACTCTGGAAGATGGTGAGTTGAACATAGATGATGATCCAACTACTTATCTAGAGGATATGGAGGGACCGGATTTTGAGAAATGGCTTGAATCCATGAGATCCAAGATGGAATCAATGTACTCCAACAAAGTATGGACTTTGGTCGAACCACCCGAAGGGGTAAAACCCATAGGGTGCAAGTGGGTCTTCAAGAAGAAGACCGACATGGATGGCAATGTGCAAACTTACAAAGGCAGATTGGTTGCAAATGGTTTCTGACAAGTTCAAGGTGTTGACTATGATGAAACTTTTTCTCCAGTTGCCATGATTAAGTCTATCAGGATCATGCTTCCTATTGCGGCTTACTATGACTATGAGATTTGTCAAATAGATGTTAAAACACATTCCTTAATGGGAATATAAATGAGTAAGTGTACATGATACAACCTGAAGGTTTTTTAGATCCAAAGAATGCCAATAAAGTTTGTAAGCTACAAAGATGAATCTATGGATTGAAGCAACCATCTCAGAGTTGGAATCTTTGATTTGATGAGGAAGTCAAATTGTTTGGCTTTATTCAAAATGAAGATGAACCTTGTGTGTATATGAAGGCTAGTGGGAGCACGACCACATTCCTCATATTGTATGTGGATGACATACTATTGATGGGGAATGATGTCACAGCCTTAGAGAAGGTAATGACTTGGCTTGGGAATAATTTCAATAAAGGACTTATGAGAAGCATCCTACATTCTAGGTATTAAGATCTATAGAGATAGATATAAAAGGTTTCTTGGGATAAGTCAAAGAAGGTACATTGACAAAGTGCTGAAGCAGTTCAGCATGGAGAACTCAAAGAGAGGCAACATCCCCATGCTACATGGAGTTACCATCTCTAGAGCTCAATGTCCCCAATCTTATTTAGAAAGGGAGCGTATGAATGGGATCCCATATGCATTAGCCATCAGATCCATCATGTACGTTATGTTGTGCACATGCCCAGATGTCTCGTATGCCCTCAGCATGACGAGCAAGTACCAGTCAGATCCCAGGGATGCTTACTGGACAGTCGTAAAGAATATCCTCAAGTACTTGCGAAGGACTAAGGATCAATTCCTTATATACGGCGGAGAAGAAGAACTGGTTGTAAGAGGTTACACTGATGCAAGCTTCCAAATCGACAAAGATGATTACAGATCACAATCAGGATTTGTATTTTGCCTAAACAATGGAGATGTGAGCTAGAAGAGTTCCAAGCAAGAAACAGTTGTCGATTCTACTACATAGGCTGAGTATAGTGCTGCTTCACATGCTATAAAGGAAGCTGTGTGGATCAGGAAGTTCATCGCTAAACTTGGTGTAGTTCCCAACATCTGTCATGCAATAGAGCTTTATTGTGACAATAATCGAGCTATTGCTCAAGCTAAGGATCCCAGATCACATCAGCGGTCCAAGCACATACTGTGGTGCTTCCATTTTATATGAGAGATCGTATAGCGAGGAGATGAGCAGATTTGCAAAGTACCCACTGAAGATAACATAGTTGACCCACTGAAGAAGGCTCTTTCTCAGCAGAAGCATGATGGTCATGCTAGGTCACAATGACTGAGGTTCCTAGGTGACTGGCTCTAAGTGCAAGGGGGAGTCTATTGGTATGTATGCCCATAGAGCAAGTCATGTGATGATTGTAAAGGGATACTTTGTAAATGATTTGAATAATAATAAAGGAAATTTCTGATCTATATGTTTTAACTATTTCTGAGGTGATAGTGTAACATGATAGATGTCTAATAAATTGTTTACCTGATGACGTATGCTTTTAGGTTCAAGACCTAAACGATGAGATCATATGGATGTTAAGAGTATACATTCTTGTTTTGTCCCTAGTCGGTTGCTATTGTGGAAATAACCATAGACATCAATAACACTAAAGACTAGATTGTGTATTGGTTGATGACGGAATCTCATTAGTCATGATATAGTGATATCAAACCAAGCACATAGGTACTTGTTAGAGAACCAGTGTACCGGATAGACCCACCGTGAGAGTGACACATGGAACCATGATTTGGTAGTCACAGTCAGCTCTCACAGTGATGGTGGTGAGTGTGATTCTTCGACCTAAAATCACTACACTCAACACATGTCGTTGGGTACACTTTGACATCATCAAACACAGTCCTGAAACATGGGTTGTTATAAAGGTGATGATTGGGTGACTTTAACACATAGGGATTTTGAGGGGTGAGTGATAGATATGGGATTTGTCCCTCCTAAGGGAGTTTGATGTCCATGTCCACTAGATGAGTAGGATTGAGAAAGGCATGCACATGCATGTGTGAATCAATATGCGATATTGATGTCACACACATCTCACCCAGTCTTCTCTGAGATAAAGGAAATTGATGAACGTTGAAAGGATGACTATACCATGCCTTGAGTTCATTCAGGACATTAGTGACAAAGGAATTATACATTCGTTGTAGCACCATTCACGGATTGTAGGATTGAAAGTTGTTCTCCAACATTCTATTTCACTTGGGTAGCACTGATGTGTGACTAGGCACCGCTCTTTTCTTGTGAAGTCATAAGTGTTATGGACTTTCACTGCCAACGTGAAATGGGCCTACAGGGTCACACACATAGGATTTAACCTAGAAGAGGATTTTATCCAAAAATGATGTTTAGATTGATTACTAAAGGAGTTTAGTAGTTCAATTAAACATTCAATCAATTGATAGATCAATATCATAGTTTTCAAGGTGTTAGACCGATTGAATAGAGTATCAGATTGATTGAAACTACAATTGACTGATTTTGCACATTCTACACTCCCAACCAATTGGTTCATATGATGAACTGATTGGATCAGCTTGGTGAACTGATCGGCTCATTAGATGAACCATCGACTCAGGTTAGGCTGAACTGACCGGTTCAAGGGTTGAACCGATCATCTCAACTGGTCCAAATGAGCAAGTTCGGAAAGTTAGGTTGGTGAAAATTTCTCTTCTTTTCACTTGTCCAATTTGATTGGAACAAGGATTGGTATTTGGATCAATTCGAAATAGAAGAGGAAAAGTCAACCTGGAACTGATCAAGACCATGAACCGATCGGATCATACTTGAACCGATCGGTTCAGGTCCCCAACCGACTGTTTCATGCTTGAAATGATCACTTCAACTGACGTAGTTGGTTGTTTTGTGGAAAATCTCAAACCCTTCTACTCCTGCTTTAATCCCGCATTGCCTAGGGTAGAGAACCCTACCCCATGATCCTCATATATATAGGGGTATTGGGGGCTTCTCAAAATACAACTTAGAACACTAGTCGATCTGCAAAGTTGTCATTCTCTCTGGTTGTGGTAACCAGGAGAGCCCGAGCAAGTGCTACCAGATAAGGGAGGCACAATAAGGGAAAGACAACTGTAGAAAAGCGACTGGTGGTAGGAGAGTGTGTCGGTGACTAGTACGCCGATAGGAGGGTGTGAATCCTTCTGATTCCTTGTGGGATAAGGAGATCGGATTTCTAGGCAGTCCGTGTGGACGATTGTAGAGGCGGGAGACTTCTGGCACTTGGAGGACAGTTGTCAATCCTGATAGTCCTAGTGAGACCAGGAGTTGCACAGGCACCGTCCAAGACTGGAGGTGAAGACCGCGCAAGCCTTGAGGTAACGTCGTCGAGCAAGCCTTGGGACACGGTATGATTCTACAAACGATCTTTCCTACTATATAGACGTTGACACGATTCCTTTATATTGGTTTTGGAGAGAAGAAAATCTTGTTTTTGCTGCCTTCTTTTATACTCCATAAAACCCAACAGGCAGTCGCCACCCTTAGCCTTTTGGGCATCTCTCATTCAAGTCCCCTCGTGGAGATATAAAGCCAAAATTGCCTTCAGGGCTCCAAGGTAGGAGCATAGGATCCCTTCTACATGTCCGTCCACAACCAAGAGCATGTCCCGTGCACTCAACGGTGAGGCACAACACCGCAAATCTCCATGGACTAGAGCTCCCACCCTCACAACTCGAGCGACAACCCTTAGCACTGGGCGCTGATGGAGAGTGACTGAGAGATGCACACCATCACCCTAGGGTGGTCTAGAGCATCACATAGTCCCACTCGACACGCACAAACATTCAGGTGGGCTTAGGGGTTGGCGTCCACCCAACCTGGAGAGCATCTGCCCAAGGCGCCCTCCCATGACTTTAGATCTCCATCAAACAGTCCAGAATGGATTTATTCTAGGTAATGTTCAAAAAATCATATCTTTATGATACTAGCTTCAAAATAGGACTTCCAATATACCATTTTGATTAGAGCTTCTAAATCTGGTTTCTATTCTGCTGATATCCCAAAATACAAGCTTTTGATGCCTTTTTAAGATGATTATCCTAATTGAATGCATGATGTTAATCTTTTATGCCCCAACACATGATTATAGCCTAATATTAATATCATGTACATCTTTATGCGTAGTGATTCGAACTTGATCCATCCTTGTACCCTAGAATGAATCTAATGTTGCATATATGACCTAAAATGGGATTTTATGAAAGAGACCACTTCTTTAATTATCAAACTTGTTCAAATGTGATTCATATATCCATGGTTTTTCTAAATTATTATATTTCACCCTCAGTTGCTATCCTTTTCTATCATGACCCTTCTTGGACACTAATGATGACATTGTTATTCTTAATGTGCCCTAATTTGGCCTTATGTGCACTTTTGTGATGAATGTTAAACTTTATGCTTTTATCTATCTAAAGATACTCAATGATGTTTATATGGCCTGAAATCAATAAACTTAAATGTCTTGTATCCTTACACAACTTTTGGAACTTTCTTGTGCTCTTATGTGGCTAAATGCCCAAGTCTTGGCTTGGTATGTGATCTAGTGTGCATGTGGATATCTAAATCTCTAATCTTGTGCAAGTGTTTCTTCAAAGATCAATAATGTTATGTAATGAACTCAAATTAGAATGTTAGTGATATTATTGACTCCTAACTCAAGTAGACCCCATCTATACCCTGATGATGACATTCCTACATGATTGTGACTCATATGACTAATTAAGCCAATATTAATGCTTATGGTGACTAAATTTTCTCAAATCTTATGGTTTCCCCATTTTAAGATCTTGGACTCTAATATCTATCCCTGATCTAGTTTTGAGATGTCACCCTAAGTACTAATGAACCCATAATGTACAATGTTGCTTGATAATGCCTATGCATGACTAGTGTGAGATATTGAAAACAATGTTGAAGGAAATGATACCTAGATCTAGGTGACACATCCAACCATTATTATGATGATTAATGATACCCTATCTTGATGATGTTAATCCAAGTCCACTCCTTTAAAATGTTAGGATCTCTATGTTGACTCTATTTCTATGACCTAATCAAATTCTAGTTATGGTACTCTCTAATCAATGCTTAATCTTGTACTCTACTCGTAAGGTACGCTTACTCTCTTGACCCTACTATGATATTATCTTATCTGTATGTATGATCATATGAATGCTTGGCTTGTTAGTTACTTGTTTGAGCTACTTGTTCTCTATGATTAGTACGTTCATTTTACATGAAATATATCGAACAAACCTAGAACATAATTGAACTTGTCCATTATCCAAACCTCATGTACGTACATGTATTCTTGGAGTAAGGGAACAAGGTTGGGTGCCTTACTTGAGATGTCAAGATAAGGCGGGTATGTCGATAAAAGGGTAGGCTAATCTTAAGCACCCTTATGGACCCTCCCAATGGGAAGTTGGTCAATGGTCATAATATGTTGTTGAGTATAATGAAAAATACACTTAAAACATGCTTTGTATAAAAGATTGTTGTTAAATATTTACGTGTTTTCCTACTTCTTGCTTATATGATGTTCCTAGGCAAGCAATTTTTCTGATACTCTTAAACTATTTAAATGCATTTTGATAGCGTACTTAATACTTTGTCTTTAATATGTTTTGTTTATCGGTTTTGTAGTTCTTAAATGAAGATCCTCTATGATCAAGACTCTAAGATCTCAAATGAAACATCAATGGGTATACTTATATCTAGAAAGGGGTACATGTTTCTTTTCTCCTTTTTAATATCTTGTTATCTCTTATCTTTCTCTTATTTGTGGTTTTATTCATGCATATGTAATGTGATCCATTCTAGGAACAAACACCCAGGTCCACTTGCCTTTGGCATTGTAGCCATTTGGAGTGTGGAATTAGGATAAAAAATGGTTCTGTAACAAATGGTATCAGAGCCATCACATATACTCTATGCATGTTTAATAACCCAACACCCCACAACCTAGAGAATCTTCTAGCATCTCATCTCTTCTTTGAGAACTACCCTAAGACACCCATTACATGATTAGTTAGCTTATCATCACCTCATATGATTCTTCTACTCATGACTATCAATCACATGATATCTCGATTATGGGTAGCTTATGTATTGGGAAAACTAAAATTTTAATAAAATTGAAAAAAGTTGAGTAAAATAATGATGATGCCATGATCTGACCTTAATGTGAATACTTGATTATGACTAACGGGAATACTCCTAGAATTAAGAACTCATGTATGACGTCTCAGATCATGATTAACTCAACTTTATCAAATCTAGACTATGTACTTTCTATGTTTGAGGTAAAATTTTGATATGGTAAAGAGGAACTAATGTTATACACCTCATGTTAGATGAGGTCCCTATTTGATTTAATCCATGATGCCCTATTGTTGACTAAATCTCAAGCATGAATGAGAAAATTTCTCCCCTATTTCGACATGAACGATGATTGTGCATGGGAATGACTAAGCTCTTGGACTCTCAAAAGCATGATGAAGGACCTTGATCAAAGAGGCATCTTCCCTATTAATCCCTATGTCCCTTGCTAATCTCTATTTGGAATAACAAGAAGGACATGGATATCACTCTTGCATTGTTACGATAAAACTCTCGAGATCTCAATTTGACTTTAGATTTCCAAAGATACCCTTAACTTGAACATGAAAGGAAGGGAACACGATTATGACCTCAATATTGCAAAATCTTGAAACATGGTTTCTCTACTACGACCTTGATGTTGCAACATCTCAAAATATGATTTATCTATTATGATCTTGATGTTTGACTTGTGACCTTGTAAAATATGATTTGATAGTTGATACTCACCCTATTTGGATATGCTCAATGACTCATGATTATTATGGACTAATGTGTTTGATCAGGGTAGTATTTGACTTATGACTCCATTAACCTAGGTCAAATCTTTATTTCAACTACCTCTAAATTCTCACATTACGGATTATTTAGAATTTAGAAAGGTGACCCATTTCATATTATTTTCATTTCTTGACCTAATTCTCTAATAGGTCAAATCCATGACGATATTGATATTCGATCTTGAATCTTGATTTGATGGTGATCTTGAAATATGATGTTGTTGTCCATAGTTAATGGTTAGTTTCCTAGAAAGACCTAGGAATAGATCATTCATCAACCTTGAACACCATGAAAAATCAAATCAATGTTGATGCCAGGAAATGTTGAATAATGCTTAAAAGTTTGCTCAATAGTTGCTCATTTGTTGTATACAGATGAATGATCACCCCTAAGATCTAATTAGGAATCTAAACCCTAGTTTTGCGATGTTTGGATCGATGAATTTTATGTCCAAACTTGACTCTCAATACTGCATAATAGAATCATGACTCGTGATTATTGATCTTGGTTTGACTTGATCCCCCATGATCATCGTATTTGGATCTTGAGATCATTCTTGATATCTGACTAGTGACTTACATGTTCCCAAATCTTGAAATTTTGAAATTATGACTATGTTGATTCACACAATTTATGACTTAAGGGTGAGCTCCATGTGGACTAGAGTGGGACCTTCCATTTGTTTTGAGTACAAAATTATGATGTTCAAATATGATGTATATATCAATTGAATTTGGTACATTTAACCAGGATCTCCTCTGACCATTACCCTCTAATGCTTCGAATGAAGAAGGAAGATAGGCGTCCCCACCGTTTCCTTACTAAAGTCATCTGGAACAAGGAGGAGGATTTCAAAAATATGTTGGCTTCCATATGGGAAGGTACAAAAGACTTATACACCACTCTCAACTCGGCAAGACAGCAGATCGTTAGTTGGGAAAGGGACAACAAGAGAAAGAAATTAAGGAAAAGAACTCGTCTTTTACACAATATCAACACACTTCAAAATATGTTGGTTGATCTGTACAATTCCATTACTAATTCTTTATGCACTAATATGCAAGATGAGTTGTAGGAGTTTATGAATGAGGAAGAGGAGGACTGGAAGCAAAGATCGCATGTCAACTGGCTCCGCAATGGAGACAACAACACACGCTTCTACCAAGCATGGGTAAAACAATGAAAGAGAGCCAATACCATGCTGGCACTTGAAGACCAACAGGGCATCTAGATCACCGATGAAGGGGACAACATGCAAACGATAACTACTCATTTTGAAAAAGTGTTGTCCACACCGCAAGAAAGTTGTCTACCTAGGAACTCCAGGACCGAAGAGCTCATCCCAGGAGAATTCAAACAACTAAGCGTAGAGGAGGCCACTAGACTAGCAGCTAGACCAACGAACAATGAAGTACAATAGGTGTTGAATAAAATGCAGGCATACAAAGCTGTTGGGTCTGACAGAGTAAATGCAGAATTCCTACAAAGTAACTGGAGCATCATAGGCCACACAGTTACTAAGTCCATCCAGAATATGCTAGAAGGAAAACCTTTGCCAAATGAGGTCTGCAACGCAACTACTATCTTAATCCCCAAGTGTCCTAACCCAGAGAAATGTGAGCAACTGTGTCCAATCTCCTTGAACAATATCATGCTGAAACTAACCTCAAAAATCATTGTGGAAAGACTCAAGAAGTACATCCCCAACTGGGTCTAGGAGGAGCAGAGCATCTTTGTACCCGGGCGACGAATCACAGACAATATTTCTCTGGTCCAAGAGATTATATATGGCATGATGAATCCAAAGGGCGCTAAGACTATGTCAATTAAGATTGACCTAACAAAGGTGTATGATCAAATGTCTTGGGGATTCATTCAAGACACCTTAGATCACGTGGGTATCCCATACTCCATTAAAACATACATCATCAACTCAATCTCAGGAGGATATACTTTGCTGATATGGAATGGAAAGACCTCTTGTCCCTTCAAAACAAGCAGAGGGTTGCGATAGTGAGACCCACTTTCCGCGTACCTATTCGTGTTATGCATTTAGCGGCAAAGCCAAATGATCCAGGAGAGAACAGGTAGTAAGAAATGGATACCAATCAAACTTGGCAGATCGGGCATTTCTGTAGCCCATGTGTGCTTTGCGGATGATCTAATTCAATTTGCTCAGGCTAGTAAGGAACAAATGAGGTGCATCTTACAGTGTTTTAAAAACTATGAGAAGGCGTCTGGACAATCCATTTCAGCATCAAAATCTTGTATATTCTTTTCCACAAGTGTCCCCACATCGATTCAAAGAAAGATTCAATGCCTTTGTCAGTTTCAAGTCACGAATGATCTTGGGCGCTACCTTGGAGTACATGTCAAACATTCTAGAGTGGCAAAGAATATCTATGCAGACATTGTCGAGAAGGTGGAGGGTAAAGTAAGTGATGGGGCAGCACATAGCTTGTCATTCTCAGGAAGGATATGCCTCACAAAATCCACACTCACAGAAGTCCCCACTTATGCAATGCATATAGAGATTCTACCTCTAAACCTCTGTGATTGCCTGGACAGTGTCATACGTAGCTTCATATGGGGAGGTAGCAGGAACAGGTCCATCTCACTGGTATCATGGGATAAGATTACTAGCTCCAAAAGCTAAGGAGGATTGGGAATCAAAATGATGAGGGACTGGAATCAAGCCCTTTTATCTAAACATTCATGGGATCTTATAGATGGAAGGGATACCATATGGTGTAGAGTGATGCGGCAACGTCTCAAAAGATACATTGAAGGGGGAAAAGGATCTCGGTCGTGGCTGGGAAAGGCCTGCATAGCGGCACGACAATTCACGAAGGACAATACCAGGATGATCCCACTTAGCGGCAACTCAGTAAATGTATGGGATGATATATGGGTGAGGGATCACCTGAAGCTCAGAGAAGTAGTCAAATGCCCCATACCAGAAGACATAGCAGACCTCAAAGTCAAATCTCTAGTAACTGAGGAAGGGCGATGGGATATTTCTTTCCTACATGAATGGTTCGAGAGTGATACGGTACAGAAAATACTCCAAATCCATGTCCCCTTAGAGGATGACCTAGAGGACCGAAGCTTTTCGATTCACACAGGAAATGGTGCTTTCACCACAAGCTCAACATATGAGATGGTTAGAAGGCAGAAAGAAGTAGTGACTCTAGGGAAATGGGAAACACTATGGAAGCTATAGATGGCAGGAAGGATAAAGACCTTTGCTTGGCTTGCCAGACAAGATGCCCTTCTTACAAATATAAGAAGGAAATATAGGCACATGACCGAGGATGGAAAATTCCCTAGATCCGAGAAGGAAGATGAGTCATTAATCCACTCATTGCAGGACTGTGATGCATCCAAGTCCATGTGGAAGGAACACATCTTCTCAACCAAACAGCATCTCTTTTTTGAAGCAAGGAACATAGAGACTTGGCACAGATACACTGTTAAAGTTACAAGTCTTCAAGAAGAAATCTTCTGGGTGATCTTCCACGGTTTATGGCGAGCATGGAATAGTAGCATTATGGAAGACAACCACTTAAGTAAAGAACACATGTGGGCAAGTATAAGGAGGGACATCATATTACACAAGATAGCATCGGTGGTCACCCCATCTGAACCAATACGCAGCGCAGGTAAAGTATGGACACCGCCACCTCGAGACACCATCAAAGTTAATGTAGATGCAGCAGTTATAAAGCAGGGGGTAGCTGCAATTGCAATAGCCAGGAACCACAAACGAGAATGGGTTGGGCATGGGGCATGGTTGTAGCTACCTCAAATGCTACTGAAGCTGAGCTCGCTGGGATTCATCTAGCACTTGAACAAGCAGACTTGAACAACTGGCATGTAGTAATGTTGGAATCTGACTGTAAAGTGGCAGTGAAGTTAATTGAGGAAGACGATGAAACCTGGCCCAGGTTTACACTCTGGCTTATGAAAATCAGGAATAAAATCCGGACAAATACTGCAATCTGATTCAAGCGAAGAACAAGTAACGAGCTAGCAGACAACTTAGCAAAGTTACATTTAAAAAACAAGGACCACTTTCTTTTCTACTAGAGGCTGCCTAAGGAGGCCTTACATCTGTATGCCCAAGATATAGATAGGGCCAATAATAATGTTGATGTAACCAACATTTGATATGTACTCGAGTTTCCAAAAAAAAAAATGAATTCTCAATCATGGATGTATAACCCCACCTAGGCCAATGTAGATGCTAGGGCCCTAATTGATGGGAATGAAAATCATGCTTGACTCTTGATTTAAAGTGATCTATTCATTTGACCCAAAAATGTGATCTCTCCAAATCTGTGATCTATAGGATGAACTCTCCAGATTTTTGTCTCATATGACGATCTCCCCAATTCAATGATCGATGTGACTATGTTATGACAATGATGTTCGATTACTCAATTTTGGAATGAGGTGGATCTAGAAAGTAGTGGAGTAACCTTATGAGAATACTATGACGATTTTGACATTGAATAGAAAAAAAACTAGTCTAGATAGATGGATTGATTTTATTTTGGGGAAAAAAATTCTTTTAAGGTGGGGAGGCTATGCTAACCTGAAATTTCTCTCACTCAAATTATGTACCTCATGACCGATTAGATGCTCTATTGAACCAAATAACCTTCCTGATCCACAATTTGATGACCTTGAGTCTCTGTATACTCAATTGATGGGTTGGATTTGATTAAGTATCGTTGTGTACATATACATGACTTTAACTTGAGTTTTGAACTAAGTGTCATACTCATTATGTAACATCCACTTACAATCAAAATTTATCCTATACAACAAACTTTTCTTACTATCTCATAGTTTAGAGGATTTAATTACAAATCCAACGGCCCAAAAATTGCCTCAAACGGATGTATAAATTCACATGATATAGCCATTCAAACTTTGCTATTTTAACCTATATTTTTGCATCATTTTAGCTTGTTTTAACCCCTTTTGGGCACAATTGGAGGGCGCAACCCAGCAAGGTGGGTGCCTCCCTTGATCTCTCTAAGTGAGTGATCCACTTACTAGCTTGTGCTTGTACAATCTTGGCCCTGGGTTTTGTGATCTACAGATTCCATCCTCAAACTGATAGATGTTCGTCAGCTTCAAGCTCCTTTCATACTACTATAGTAGTAACTTTATGGACAACCAATAGGACCTCTCCTTGACACCTTTGGACAAAATTGGTTTTCCAACTTGCTTAAATACCTTGTTCTCTGCCCCCCTGGTTTCCCTCTTTTTCATGCCCTAGATCCCACTCTACCACTTCTCTTTCTTCTCCTCTAACCATGGAAGTGTTGGTATGTATGCCCGTAGAGCAAGTCATGTGATGATTGTAAAGGGATACTTTGTAAATGACTTGAATAATAATAAAGGCAATTTTCAATCTATATGTTTTAATTATTTCTGAGGTGATAGTGTAACATGATAGATGTCTAAAGAATTGTTTACCCTATGACATATGCTTTTAGGTTCATGACCTAAATGATGAGATCATACAGATGTTAAGAGTATACATTCTTGTTTTGTCCCTAGTCAGTTGTTATTGTGGAAATAACCATAGACATCAATAACACTAAAGACTAGATTGTGTATTGGTTGATGATGGAATCTCATTAGTCATGATATAGTGGTATCAAACCAAGCACATAGGTACTTGTTAGAGAACAAGTGTACCAGACAGACCCACCGTGAGAGTGACACATGGAACCATGATTTAGTAGTCATAGTCAGCTCTCATAGTGATGGTGGTGAGTGTAATTCTTCGACCTAAAATCACTACACTCAACACATGTCCTTGGGTACACTTTGACATCATCAAACGCAGTCCTGAAACATGGGTTATTATAAAGGTGATGATTGGGTGACTTTGACACATGGGGCTTTTGAGGGGTGAGTGATAGATATGGGATTTGTCCCTCCTTAGGGAGTTTGATGTCCATGGCCACTTGATGAGTAGGATTGAGAAAGGCATGTGCATGCATGTGTTAATCAATATGTGATATTGATGTCACACACATCTCACCTAGTCTGCTCTGAGATTAAGGAAATGGATGAACGTTGAAAGGATGATTGTACCATGCCTTGAATTCATTCAGGACATTAGTGACAAAGGAATTGTACATTCACTATAACACCATTCCCAAATTGTACGAGTGAAAGTAGTTCTCCAACTTTCTATTTCACTTGGGTAGCACTGATGTGCGACTAGGCACTGCTCTTTGCATGTGAAGTCATAAGTGTTATGGACTTTCACTACCAATGTGAAATGGCCCTACAGGGTCACACTCATAGGATTTAACCTAGAAGAGGAGTTTATCCACAAATTATGTTTAGATTGATTACTAAAGGAGTTTAGTAGTTCAATTAAACACTCAATCAATTGATAGCTCCATATCATAGTGTTCAAGGTGCTGGACTGGTTGAATAGAGTACCAGAATGATTGAAACTGCAATTGACTGATTTTGCACAGTCTGCACTCCCAACCGATCGGCTCATATGATGAACTGATCGGCTCAAGACAGGCTGAACCGACTGATTCAAGGGTTGAACCGATCCGCTCAGCTAGTCCAAATGAGCAAGTTGGGAAATTTAGGTTGGTGAGAAATTTCTCTTCATTTCACTTGTCCAATTTGATAGGAACAAGGATTGGTATTTGGATCAATTCGAAATAGAAGAGGAAAAGTCAATCGGGAACTAATCAGGACCACGAACCGAGTAGCTCATACTTGAACCGATCAGCTCAGGTGTCCCAACCGATCGGTTCAGGTGTGAACCGATCGGCTCAGGTCCCCAACCGACCGTTTTATGCTTGAAACGATAGGTTCAAGTGACGCAGTTGGTTGTTTTGTGGAAAATCTTGAACCCTTCTACTCCTACTTTAATCTTGCATTGCCCGGGGTAGAGAACCCTGCCCCATGACCCTCCTATATATAGGGGTATTGGGGGCTTCTCAAAGTACAACTTAGAACACCAGTTGCTCTGCAAAGTTGTCGTTTTCTCTGGTTGTGGTAACTCGGAGAGCATGAGCAAGCGCTACCCGATAAGGGAGGTACAACAAGGGAAAAACAACTGCAAAAAAGTGACTGGTGGTAGGAGAGTGTGTCGGTGACTAGTACACCGATAGGAGGGTGTGAATCCTTCTTATTTCTTGTAAGAAAAGGAGATCGGAGTTCTAAGCAGCCCGTATGGACGACTGCAGAGGCGGGAGACTTCTACTGCTTGGAGGACAACTATTAATCCCGACAGTCCTAGAGAGACTAGGAGCTGCACAGACACTGTCCAAGACTAGAGGTGAAGACTGTGCAAGCCACGAGGTAAAATCTCCGAGCAAGCCTCGGGACTAGGTATGTTTCTACAAACCATCTTTCCTACTATATAGATGTTGACGTGATTCCTTTATTCTGGGTTTTGAGAGAAGAAAATTTTGTTTCCACTGCCTTCTCTGATACTCCATAAAACCCAACATTGGTATCAAAGCCAGGTTATCTTCTCTATACTTTAGGATTATTGATGTGATCGATTTTAGTTTGTCACCTTTATTTATTGCATACAATGCAAATAAAATTGGCTTTATGCATGTCCAATCAACAAATCCCAAAATACATATACGATATGTAATATGAATACACTCGATACACATCACCCTTAAATGAGTTTTGTGGTGGATGTATAGTGTGGTTATGGCCAATAAACCCTATGTATGTGTGCTTGGTTGAATGTGATTGCTTGCATCTCGGACTACGCACTGATTCCCTACCTCCTTTTCTTGATGTAAATCGAGATAACTCGATATTTCTTTCCTACCTTTGCTCCCCCGAATGTAACTCGGGGTTTCTCAATTCAAATGTAAATGGAACTTTTATTTCCTATTATGTCAAAGATCAGAGGACCACCTGACAACGATAGAGATGATTGGTTCAAGGCGTGAACTGATTAGTTGACATTCTAGATGACCGGTTTGAGGAGTGACATGAGCGGGTGGCGACCTAAGGAGATGCACGACGACCAGTGAACTGATTGGCTGGAGGCGCCATTCGATCAGCTGGTGGCACCCAAGCAACTAGTCTGATGGCGAGCCGATCAATCATGGAGATGAGCTGATCAAACCCAGAAAGGCAAAGCACAGAGTTCATCTTGTACGGGTTGCATGCAATGTGGACTTAGATGACCGTGATTCCTCTTGGCTCAAGGAATCACATTAGGATGGCCAAAATCATCGCTTTTATTGTTTCACATGTTTTCTGTGGGATATAGCATGTATATGATATGTACTATGTATTGTGGTGATTGGATATGTATATGTACCTATAAAACCAAATCCCTCATTAAATCTTAAAGTTTTAGATGTCTTTCGAATGCGACACACGTGAAAAGCTTGATCGACCAAGTGTGGGCACGCCCTAGCGTGGTGCACCAGCTATCTCGTGGAAGCATGAAGGATGGATATGTGGGTCTGCTCTAGCAGGGTGCATATTCATCGTGTTGGCTTTGGTTCATACTTAACAAGGTGACCTAGATAGGATCTAGCACCTTCAGGAATGGAGGTGATCATAACAAGAAGTTGCATATGACATCTTTCAAGAGTTGCATATGATGCAATTGGCAAAAGTTTCCTACCTGGAAGATCTGAGTTGTGGGTGATAGCCCTAGCTGGTCCATAAATTAGAGGATTTTAGGATCTTGACCCACTAGAAGATTGTGTGATGCAATCTTCCAAATTGATGGTGAGGGTTGTCAATTTGATTCAAAATAGTGGGAGTGGTAATTAATTAAAGGCCTAATTAACTACTGTCAAATTTTATTCAAATAAAATCAAAAGGAGTTTTTGACAAATGCAATTTTCTCTTGTCGAATGGCAAAAGAATCATCTTTTAAAATGGGCAAATTAATTGAGAATAAATTCCATAACTAGTTGGGGATTGTGAGAAGTGTTCTTCACAATCCAGATATAGCGGTAGCATTTGAATCCACTTTGTGTATGCTTAAGAAGAAGGATAGTTCATTGATGGAGATCAATGGAACAAAGTCTAAGGACAAGCGTGAGGGAGAGAAGGGTTCTCTCACCAAACCAATGTCAAAATCTTCTGCTCTCAAAACATGGAGTGGATGGAAGGAATGATGGAAGAAGAAGTGAGAGATAGAGATCTCTACTTCTGGTGTATACATGATAGAGATTAACTTTACTACTTCTTTATCATGGGTACTTGATACTAGATGTGGATCTCACATTTTTTCAAATGTGAAGGATCAATTGAACTACATGTTTCCAATGGGGCAAGAGTTGTCGCCAGTGCCATAGGAACATATGAGTTAACTCTACCTAGTGGGCTGATAATACGGTTGAAGAACTGCTATTATGTACATGCCATAAATAGGAATATCATTTTTGTCTCCTGTTTGGACAAGGATGGTTTTGGATTTCTTATTAAGAATGGAAAGTGTTCTTTTTCAAAAGATGGGATCTTTTATGGCCGTGCCCCGATATCTTATGGACTATACTTGATAGATTTAGAGACAAGTATATACAACGTTGACTCCAAAAGGCAAAAACTCAACAACTCAAACAAAACATATCTTTGGCATTGTCGTCTAGGGCACATAAATGAGAAGCGCATCTCTAGAATCCATAAAGATGGTTATCTAGAATATTTTGATTATAAATCAATAGAGACATGTGAATCTTGTTTGTTGGGCAAGATGACCAAGAATCCCTTTTTAGGAAAAGGTGAGAGAGCTAGTGATCTATTAGGACTCATACATACTGATGTATGTGGGCCTTTTAGAACTAATTCCAGAAATGGGTGTCGGTACTTCTTTACCTTCACTAATGACTTCAGTAGATATGGCTATGTGGACCTGATGAAACATAAGTCAGAAACACCTGAAAGGTTCAAGGATTTCATGAATGAAGTACAGAACCAACTTGGAAAATGTATTAAAGCACTTCTATCCGATTGAGGTGGAGAATACTTAAGCCAGGAGTTTGAGGACCTTCTGCGAGCCCATGGTATTGTATCATAATGGACTCCGCCTGGAACACCACATCATAATGGTGTGTCTGAAAGAAAGAATCACACTTTACTGGATATGGTGCGATCAATGATGAGTTTTGCCGATCTTCCAATTTCCTTCTGGGGTCATTCTTTTGAAACCGCCGCTTTTACACTTAGCCGAGTACCATCTAAATCGGTTCAAAAGACACCATATGAGATATGGCACGTGAAGCGTCTCGATTTGTCTTTTATTAAGATTTGGGGTTGTGAGGCTTACGTTAGGAAAATGTTTCCTGATAAACTTGGACCCATGTCCGATAAATGTTATTTTGTTGGATACCCCAAGGAAATGAGGGGATATTATTTATACTACCCTACTGACAACAAAGTGCTTGTTGCTAGGACAACTATGTTCCTAGAAAAGGAATTTATTTCTAGAGGAAACAGTGGGAGGAAAATATAGCTTGAAGAGATTCAAGCCCAACAAGAAAACATTGAACTAGTATATTTACAAGAGGAACATAGAGATTTACAAGGTGTTATGGAATCTGAGTCTCCTCAAGTAATACAAGGACCTCGTAGATCTAGTAGGACATACCTTGAACCTGATAGGTTTGGATACCTTGTGACTCTGGAAGGCGGTGAGTTGATTATAGATGATGATCCAACTACTTATCTAGAGACTATGGAGGGACCAGATTCTGAGAAATGGCTTGAAGCCATGAGATCTGAGATGGAATACATGTACTCCAACAAAGTATGGACTTTAGTCAAACCACCCGAAGGGGTAAAACCCATAGGGTGCAAGTGGGTCTTCAAGAAGAAGACCGACATGAATGACAATGTGCAAACTTATAAAGGCAGATTGGTTGCAAAGGGTTTCCGACAAGTTCAAGGTGTTGACTATGACGAAACTTTTACTCCAGTTGCCATGATTAAGTCCATCAGGATCATGCTTCCTATTGCGGCTTACTATGACTATGACATTCGGCAAATGGATGTTAAAATCACATTCCTTAATGGGAATATAAATGAGGATGTGTACATGACACAACCTAAAGGTTTTGTAGATCCAAAGAATGCCAATAAAGTCTGTAAGCTACAAAGATCAATCTATGGATTGAAGCAAGCATCTCAGAGTTGGAATCTTCGATTTGATGAGGAAGTCAAAGTGTTTGGCTTTATTCAAAATGAAGATGAACCTTGTATGTACAAGAAGGCTTGTGGGAGCATGACCACATTCCTCATATTGTATGTGGATGACATACTATTGATGGGGAATGATGTCACAGCCTTAGAGAAGGTAATGACTTGGCTTGTGAATACTTTCTCAATGAAGGACTTAGGAGAAGGATCATACATTCTAGGTATTAAGATCTATAGAGATAGATCTAAAAGGCTTCTCGAGCTAAGTCAAAGCACGTACATTGACAAAGTGATGAAGCGGTTCAACATGGAGAACTCAAAGAGAGGCAACATCCACATGCTATATGGAATCACCATCTCTAGAGCTCAATGTCCCCAATCTTGTGAAGAAAGGGAGCGTATGAATGGGATACCATATGCATTACCCGTCAGATCCATCATGTACGCTATGTTGTGCACATGCCCAGATGTATCGTATGCCCTCAGCATGACAAGCAAGTACCAGTCAGATCCTAGGGATGCTCACTAGACAATCATATAGAATATCCTCAAGTACTTGCAAAGGACTAAGGATCAGTTCCTTATATATGGCGGCGAGGAAGAACTGGTTGTAAGAGGTTACACTGATGCAAGCTTCCAACCCGACAAAGATGATTACATATCACAATTAGGATTTGTATTTTTCCTAAACAATGGAGTTGTGAGCTGGAAGAGTTCCAAGCAAGAAACAGTTGTCGATTCTACTACAGAGGGCGAGTATATTGCTGCTTCACATGCAACAAAGGAAGTTGTGTGGATCAGGAAGTTCATCTCTGAACTTGGTGTAGTTCCCAGTAGTTGTCATGCAATAGATCTTTATTGTGACTATAATGGAGATATTGCTCAAGCTAAGGAGCCCATATCACATTAGCAATCCAATGACATACTGCGGTGCTTCCATCTTATACGAGAGATCGTATAGCGAGGAGATGTGTAGATTTGCAAAGTACCAACTGAAAACAACTTAGCTAACCCACTGACGAAGGCTCTTTCTCAGTAGAAGCATGATGGTCATTCTAGGTCACAATGATTGAGGTTCCTAGGTGAATGTCACTAAGTGCAAGTGGGAGTCTATTGGTATGTATGCCCATAGAGCAAGTCATGTGATGATTTTAAAGGGATACTTTGTAAATGATTTGAATAATATTAAAGGCAATTTCTGATCTATATGTTTTAACTGTTTCTGAGGTGATAGTGTAACATGATAGATGTCTAGAGAATTGTTTACCCGATGACGTATGGTTTTAGGTTTAGGACCTAAATAATGAGATCATACAGATTTTCAGAGTATACATTCTTGTTTTGTCCCTAATCGGTTGTTATTATGGAAATAAACATAGACATCAATAACACTAAAGACTAGATTGTGTATTGGTTGATGATAGAATCTCATTAGTCATGATATAGTGATATTAAACCAAGGCCATAGGTACTTGTTAGAGAACAAGTGTACCGGACATACCCACCGTGAGAGTGACACATGGAACCATGACTTGGTAGTCTAGCTCTCACAGTGATGGTGGTGAGTGTGATTCTTCGACCTGAAATCACTACACTCAACACATGTCGTTGGGTACACTTCGACATCATAAAATGCAGTCTTGAAACATGGGTTGTTATAAAGGTGATGATTGGGTGACTTTGACACATGGGGCTTTTGAGGGGTGAGTGATAGATATGGGATTTGTCCCTCCTATGGGAGTTTGATGTCCATGGCCACTTGATGAGTAGGATTGAGAAAGGGATGCACATGCATGTGTGAATCAATATGTGATATTGATGTCACACACATCTCACCTAGTCTGCTCTGAGATCAAGGAAACAGATGAACATTGAAAGGATGACTATGACATGCCTTGAGTTCATTCATGACATCAGTGAAATGGGAATTATACAGTCGCTTTAACTCCATTCATGAATTGTAGGATTGAAAGTTGTTCTCCAACTTTCTATTTCACTTGGGTAGCACTGATGTATGACTAGGCACCGCTCTTTGCTTGTGAAGTCATAAGTGTTATGGACTTTCACTGCCAACGTGAAATGGGTCTGTAGGGTCACACACATCGGATTTAACCTAGAAGAGGAGTTTATCCACAAATGATGTTTAGATTGATTACTAAAGGAGTTTAGTAGTTCAATTAAACACTCAATCAATTGATAGCTCAATATCATAATGTTCAAGGTGTTGGACCGATTGAGTAGAGTATCAGATTAATTGAAACTGCGATTGACTAATTTTGCACATTCTGCACTCCCAACCGATTGGCTCATATGATGAACCGATCGGCTCAGCTTGGTCAACTGATCGGCTCATGAGAAGAATTGATCAGCTTAGGACAGGCTGAACCGACCGGTTCAAGGGTTGAACTGATCGACTCAACTAGTTCAAATGAGCAAGTCGGGAAAGTTAGGTTGGTGAGAAATTTCTCTTCGTTTCACTTGTCCAATTTGATTGGACAATGATTGGTATTTGGATCAATTCAAAACAGAAGAGGAAATGTCAATCGGAAACTGATCAGGACCACAAACCGATTGGCTCATACTTGAACCGATCGGCTCCGGTGTCCCAACTGATCGGTTCATGTGTCCCAACTGATCGGTTCAGGTGTGAATCGATCAGCTCAGGTCCCCAACCGACCATTTCAAGCTTGAAACGATTGGTTCAGCTGACGCAGTTGGTAGTTTTGTGGAAAATCTCAAACCCTTCTACTCATGCTTTAATCCTGCATTGCCTGGGGTAGATAACCCTGTCCCCTGACCCTCCTATATATATAGTAGTATTGGGGGCTTCTCAAACTACAACTTAGAACACCAGTTGCTCTGCAAAGTTGTTTTTCTCTCTGGTTGTGGTAACCAGGAGAGCCCGAGCAAGTGCTACCCAATAAGGGAGGCACAACAAGGGAAAGACAACTGCAGAAAAGTGACTGGTGGTAGCAGAGTGTGTCAGTGACTAGTACGCCGACAGGATGGTGTGACTCCTTTTGATTCCTTGTGGGAAAAGGAGATCGGAGTTCCAGGAAGTCTGTGTGGATGACTGTAGAGATGGGAGACTTCTGCTGCTTGGAGGACAGTTATCAATCCCGACAATCCTGGTGAGACCAGGAGCTGCACAGACACCGTCCAAGTCTGGAGGTGAAGATTGCGCATGTCGTGAGGTAACGTCACCGAGCAAGCCTTGTGAAAAGGTATGTTTCTGCAAACCATCTTTCCTACTATATAGACATTGACGTGATTCTTTTATTCTGGGTTTGGAGAGAAGAAAATTTTCTTTCCGCTTCCTTCTCTAATACTCCATAAAACCCTACAGGCAGCCGCCACCCTTGACCTTTTGGGCGTTTCTCGTTCAAGTCCCCTCATGGAGATCTGAAGCTAAAATCGCCTTTGGGGCTCCAAGTTGGGAGCAGAGGATCCCTTCTACATGTACATCCACAACCAAGATCATGTTCCGTGCACTCAACGCTGACGCACAACACCGCAAATCGCCATGGCCTGGAGCTCCCACCCTCACAGCTCGAGCGACTACCCTTAGCACTGGGCGCTGATGGAGAGTGACTGAGAGGCGTACGACATCACCTTAGGGTGGTCTAGAGCATCACATAGACCCACTCGACATGCACCAACATTCAGGTGGGCTTGGGGGTTGGCATCCACTCAACTTGGAGAGCATCTGCCCAAGGCGCCCTCCCATGCCTTTAGATCTCCATCAAACGGTCCAGAATAGATCTATTCTAGGTAATGTTCAAATAATCATATCTTTATGATACTAGATTCAAAATAGGACTTCCAATATACCATTTTGATTAGAAAAACAAGCTTTATCTAATAAAAAAAATTGAGCTTCTAAATATGGTTTATATTCTATTGATATACCAAAATACATGCTTTTGATGCCTTTTTAAGATGATTATCCTAATTGAATGCATGATGTTAATATTTTACGCCCCAAGACATGATTATAGCCTAATATTAATATCATGTACATCTGTATGCATAGTGATTCTAACTTGATCCATCCTTGTACCCTAGAATGAATCTAATGTTGCATATATGACCTAAAATGGGCTTTTATGATAGAGACCACTTCTTTAATGATCAAACATGTTCAAATGTGATTCATATATCCATGGTTTTTCTAAATCAGTAGATTTCACTCTCAGTTGCTATCCTTTTCTATCATGACCCTTCTTGGACACTAATGATGACATTGTTATTCTTAATGTGCCCTAATATGGCCTTATGTGCACTTTTGTGATGGATGTTAAACTTTATGCTTTTATCAATCTAAAGATACTCAATGATGTTTATATGGCCTAAAATCAATAAACTTCAATGTCTTGTATCCTTATACAACTTTTGGAACTTTCTTGTGTGCTTATGTGGCTAAATACCCATGTCTTGGCTTGATATGTGATCTAATGTGCATGTAGATATCTAAATCTCTAATCTTGTGCATGTCTTTCTTGAAAGATCAATAATGTTATGTAATGATCTCAAATTAGAATGTTAGTGATATTATTGACTCCTAACTCAAGTAGACCCCATCTATACCCTGATGATGACATTCCTACATGTTTGTGACTCTTATGACTAATTATGCCAATATTGATGCTTATGGTGACTAAATTTTCTCAAATCTTATGGTTTCCCCATTTTAAGATCTTGGACTCTAATATATATCCCTAATCTAGTTTTGACGTGTCACCCTAAGTACTAATGAACCCATGATGTAAGATGTTGCTTGATAATGCCTATTCATGACTAGTGTGAGATATTGAAAACAATGTTGAAGGAAATGATACCTAGATCTAGGTGACACATCCAACCATTATTATGATGATTAATGATACCCTATCTTGTTGATGTTAATCCAAGTCCACTCCTTTAAAATGTTAGGATCTCTATGTTGACTCTATTTCTATGATCTAATCAAGTGCTAGTTATGATACTCTCTAATCAATGCTTAATCATGTACTCTACTCGCAAGGTACGCTTACTCTCTTGACCCTACTATGATATTGTCTTATCTGTATGTATGCTCATATGAATGCTTGGCTTGTTAGTTATTTGTTTGAGCTACTTGTTCCCTATGATTAGTACGTTCATTTTTCTTGAAATATGTCGAACAAACCTATAGCATAATTGAACTTGTCCATTATCCAAACCTCATGTACGTACATGTATTCTTGGGGTAAGGGAACAAGGTCGGGTGCCTTACTTGGGATGTCAGGATAAGGCAAGTATGTCGATAAAAAGGTTGGCTAATCTTAAGCACCCTTATGGACCCTCCCAATGGGAAGTTGGTCAATGGTCATAATATGTTGTTGAGTATAATGAAAAATACACTTAAAACACACTTTGTATAAAAGATTATTCTTAAATGTTCACGCCTTGTTCTACTTCTTGCTTATATGTTGTTCATAGCCAAGAAACATTTCTTATACTCTTAAACTATTTAAATGCCTTTTCATAGCGTACTTAATGATTTAGAATTAATATGTTTTACTTATCGATTTTGTAGTTCTCAAATAAAGATTTCCTAAGATCAAGACTCCAAGATCTCAAATGAAACACCAATGGGTATAATTAAATCAATAATGGGGTACTTGTCTCATTTCTCGTTTTTAAAATCTTTTTATGTATTACATTTCTCTTGTTTGTGGTTTTATTCGTGCATATGTTATGTGATCCATTCTATGGACAGACACCCAGATCCACTCACCTTTGGCGTTGTACCCACTAGGAGTGTGGACTTAGGATAACAAATGGTTATGTGACAATTTTCTACTAATTATATCTACTTTCTATAACCAAGGACGAGTAGATTTCCTTTTTTGGGCATGGGGGAGTAACTCCCATGTTATAACATTATTGAACACGAATTTCATTTACAATACTAGTTGTTTAAGTGTTCTAAGGTTCATCAATGTTTAATTCTTCTTACATGATTTCCTCTCTTTGTATAATCTGGGAAGATGTGCATAAGAGTATGGAGGTGTACCTTAGATGCACTACCTTGACCACGGGAGTGGCTGGGATGTGTTTGGGAACATAGGTTTGTAGTCTGAATCTAAGTATATCCACGGGAGTGGTATACAAAGTTAGGATTATTCTACACTATCAAGAGGTGGGTGTAGGATATATGACTCTCTTGTGTAATTGCTAGTGTGATTGATCTTTGTTTTTCTTCATGTTATGATGTTGATGTGAAACCTTATCCTCAAGAACCTATAATCCAAATTGATACTTAATACAATTACTTTTTGTATTTGTTCTTTTACTTTTAATTTCATAGTTAACATAACAAAACCTCTCTTATTAAAAAGATCTAGATTGTTGAAATTCATTACTCTTGCGCCTAACAATACCTTACTTCTTGGATGACCTAGATAATACTACATACACATGTATAATTGTGAGGTATTGTTTGATTTTATAAATAATAAAACTTGCACACACAAACAACACTGAGTGTGTCTACGTGCCACCAGTTCCTCTTCCCAATAGCTTGTATGGAAGATCATGGGGCTTTAGAACACATGTGAAGTCTACAAAAGTGAGTTCTCCATCCAATGCAATGATGTTTAGGAGTGGTAATGAAATTCCATCCTCACATGACTTGTAAGAGGATGCAGTGAAAGATCCCACCACCACCATGTCTAGTCCCCTAGTTCTAGAGGAGATTCCCATGTAAGAAGAGTAGGTGAAGGTTCTACTCTCTAGAAAAATAATCAACGTCAAGAAGAAGGCACCTACAGTGGAGAAGCTCCATCAGCATATCACTCCAGCCATTCAAAATGTGCCAAATTCTATTCCAGAGGGTGGTATAAATTCAATATTAGTCGAGGAGATCCCCAAGGTGCTATACATTCCTCCACATAGTCAAACAGAACAACCAAAGGTTCTAGTCCTGAATAGTCTAAAGTTAGGAATGAAGGAAAATTTCCGATGTTTTGTGGTTACCTATCTTTAGGAGCTGATGATTACAAGGTGAAATTCATATTGTCAAGTTCACCACCTTTCCGTGATAGCCCAGTCTAGAGGTTAGCATCATGTCAAGTCTAAGACATAAAACAAGGGTGCTTTGTGGGAGGAAACCCACCAATTAGAATTCTTAGATTATATTTTATTTTGATAATTTTTTATTATTTTGTTAGGATTAGATCATCTTACTTTGTAGTTTTGTGATAGGTAGTTTTAATGCTAATAAAAAATGTATTGTGATATGTGTATTCAGTGTGCATGAACTCACTGAGTCAGTACCACCGACACCTTGTCGGTGGCACCATGTTAGCCATTTTATCATTACAGGAAAACTCTAACATAAGCTCAGTACCACTGACACCACTGTCCGTAAGACTGAGTTTTCATTGTTGACATCAAGGAGGCTATAGGTTCATCTCGGCGGAACTGACCACAATGTTGGTAGCACTAAATCATATGGCGAGAAGAACCAGTAAATCTCTAGTTCACTCTCAGTAGCACCGAAGCACGCGTTGGTAGAACTAGTTCAGGAGACAACTTTTCAACAGTAACAATCTGTATTAATCTTACTCAAAGTCACCTATCACTACGTCCAAAGTTTTGTGGGAATAGTTAATTAAGAATTTTAGTAATGAAAACCAAGGTGTTGAAAGTACTGCGTGTCTAAATTTCTTAAGTTTTGAATGTTAGAGGGTAAGTCTGTTTCTGATCAAAGACATGATCTTCAACTCCTAGTTTATGAACTCTCAGATGCCGAGATGGTATTGTCTGAGAAGTTCATTGTTATGTCTATCATAGAAAAGTTCCCTAAGTCATGGGAATCATTTGGTATGTCTCTGAAACACCGCAAAGGGACACATACAATGGAAGAACTAATGATGGATATAAACATACAAGAAGAACACTTAAAGGAGAATACGGTGAAGGTGCCTACTGATGCAAACTCTACTGTTAATTTTACTACTGCTAAAACCACCAAAGATAAGAAAACTAAGAATGCACATAAATCTAAGGCTAAGATCTAGAAGAAACTGAAGAACAAACCTTGTTGGACTTGTGGATAGGTTGGCCACTGGGATAAGGATTGTCCTTCTAAGAAGGTAAAGAAAGTTGTCGCATCTACAACTGAGGAGGTTTTGGTCAACATGATGACTACATCCTTGAACCTCACTGATGGGTATGTGTCTATTAAACCTAAAATCCTATCTATTTTTGAACCACTTTATTAGATAATTGACAGTGGGGCTAATGTACATGTGTATGCTGATAAGTCCTTGTTTGTGTCTTACCAAGCCTCTCGAGCACGGTCTGTGACTTTGGGCAATTTCAGCTCTGCAGAAGTCAAAGGTGAAGGATAGGTGGACTTGAAGTTCCATTCGGGGAAGGTGTTGACTCTTCATAGGGTTAGACATGTTCCAACCATTCGACGCAATATCCTTAGTGGCATAATTTTAGTTAGGGAAGGTTATAGAGTAGACAACAAATGTAATAATGATATTATTACACGCCTTTGTGATTCTTTATATTTTGGCAAGGGATATTTATGTGATGTGGAGAACTTATTTAAGATTCATGTTGAACCTGTTTCAAATTCCATTTTAAATTTTAATGATCATAGTTTTGTATGCATGAATCTTGTATCATCCGACATTTGGCATTCACATTTGGGACATGTCAATGTTGCCTCAATGAAGCGTATGATGAATATAAATTTAATCCCTAAACTAAAATTTGCAATAATAAATGTGAAATACGTTCGCAAGCTAAACTTCCTAGGAAGCCCTTTCATTTTGTGAATTGGAATTTGGAAATTTTGGATTTAGTGCATACATATTTCTATGAATTTATTGGAATTTCTACTAGGGATAAAAAATGTTATTTTATAACTTTTATTGACGATGTGAGTAGATAATGTATGCCTTTTACTTAGAAGTAAAGATGAGGCATTGGATAAGTTTAAAATTTATAAGAAAGAAATGATTAAGGTCTGATAGGGAAGGAGAATACACCTCAAACTTGTTTTTAGAATTTTGTCAATCACATGGTATAGTTCATGAGGTTACCGCTCCTTATTCACCATAGTCTAATGGGATTGTTGAACATAAAAATTGAACCCTAATAGATATGATTAATTCTTTAATCCAGGCCTCAGGTCTACCCAACTTCATGTGGGGGGAAGCTTTGAATACGGCTTTCCATATTCTGAATACAGTTCCTCATAAACATGTAGAGAGTAGTCCGTTTGAGTTATGGAGAGGAAGAAAACCTAGTCTCAAATATCTTCGAGTGTTGGGGTGTCTTGCTAAGGTACTTGTCACTGAACACAAAAGAAAGAAATTGGGACCGAAAATGGTTAATGCCAAATTCTTGGGGTATGTAGAGACAAGTTATGTCTACAGATTATTGATTGTAAAATCTGATATCTCTAGCATTGAGGTCAATACAATTGTAGAATTACATGATGCTACATTCTTTGAGGATGTGTTTCCCATGAAATCTGGTGTGTCTAATGAAGTATCCCAAGAGGATTCATTCACCATAGGTTCCATTCTCGAGTACGTGAAGAGGATGACAAATGTGGGGGGCGACTCAGAACAAGTTATTTCTGAATCTGATGATTCTAAAGAAATAGTTGAAACAAGGAGAAGTAAATGGTCTAGGACATCTAAGGACTTTGGAAGTGAGTTTCTCACTTACAATGTTGAGGATGATCCTGTCACTTTCAAACAAGCTATGGAATCTCCAGAAGTGAAGTTTTGGATAGAAGTTGTTAATGATGAAATCCAATCAATTCTTTCGAATGGAACTTGGGAATTAGTGGATTTGCCTCCTGGTTGTTCTACAGTTGGTTGCAAACAGATCTTTAAGAAGAAACTTAATGCAGATGGGACAATCAATAAGTATAAGGCTGGGTTAGTTGCTAAGGGTTACACACAAAGGAAAGGAATAGATTATTTTGATACATATGAACATGTTTCCCGTATGACCACTATCTGAGTGCTTATAGCATTGTCTTCCATTTATAATCTATATATCCATAAATGGATGTGAAGACCACATTCTTACATGTTGATCTTCAAGAAGAGATATATATGGAACAACTTGAGGGATTTGTGGGTCGTGGGAATGAGTCCAAAGTGTGTAAACTTATTAAGTCATTATATGACTTGAATTAAGCCCCTAAGTAATGGCATGAGAAGTTTGATTATGTGATATCATCATTCGGCTTTGTTTCTATTGGTTTTGATAAGTGTCTCTACTGTAAAATTGTCAATGATGGATTCATTTTGTTATGCTTATACGTCGATGATATCTTACCTTTTGGTTCCGATATGAAAGTAGTAAATGAGACAAAGTCATTCTTGTGTAGCAAGTTTGAGATGAAGGATATGGATGTCGTTCATGTGATTTTAGGGCTTAAAATCATTAGGCCTACTGATGGTATAACTCTCGCACAGTCTACTAAAGGATATGGATGTCGTTCATGTTGAGAAGATACTGGAGAGGTTTGAGTACACATTCTAATGAATCCAAATTCATCATGATTTTTAGTCACCATTTTGGGCCCAATTCGACTAAATACATTCAATTTCATCTCCTTAAATCTTACAATGTGCAATTTTGCTTGGTTGATCAGATTATCAAGTTATTAACTAGTTTTATATGAATTTCATGCAGATTATGCAGGTCATGATGAGGTTGAACCATCAACTAGACCCCACCTCCATTTAACCCTAGTTCCACCCTCATTAATCACCCTTCATCTTATTCACCTTCCATCAATGATCATCACCATCAATTGCTTCAGAATCCACCTTCATTTTCATCAACATCATCTTTCACCACCCTCACCTCCACTCTCGATCACCTTCTCCTACACCTCGAATTCCTTCATGCGTGGAAGACAA
Organism: Alisma plantago-aquatica; assembly: GCA_963693085.1. Classification (NCBI taxonomy): domain Eukaryota; kingdom Viridiplantae; phylum Streptophyta; class Magnoliopsida; order Alismatales; family Alismataceae; genus Alisma; species Alisma plantago-aquatica. The sequence goes on from OY856413.1 coordinate 173,210,184, forward strand.
CCTATCCCATCACAGCTAAACCCTAGTGGTCTTGACCCTAGCGGTTTTGGCCTTGCGGTTTTGGCTTCTCAGTCTTAGCCATTCATTCACATAGTCTTTCTCTCCACTTCCCTAGCGGTTTGGACCATTCGGTCTTGGCCTTGCGGTCTCCACCCATGTCCATTCCGTCTCTCCTTCATGATCTTTCCTTTTCAGTCTCCTTAGTCCTCACAGTCTCAAGACCACGAGAAATCCTCATGGTCTCAAGACCACGAGAAGCCTCCACGATCCCAATACTGTGAATCCAGCAAGCTGATTTAAGACCGCGTGAGGATGCCTGATCGTTCTCCACCTGCAACTAGTTATCATCGTTTCTAGACCACATGGAGGAGCGTCATCGTACACTTGATCGTCGTCGACCTCCGGCATCATCCTCATCACCAATAGACAGCCACCGCCATAAGACCTGCGGCGACCACCATCTCCACCGACAACCACCACCGATGACCTCGTCTTCTTCTTCTTCGACACACGCAACCCTAATCCAAGAATTCCTATAGCATCTCGCTCTCGCGGTCTGGTGGATTTCAACCCCCCTCACTGTCCTAAAACCACGAGGATGACTTTGAACCCAAGATTGTTTTCACATGCACCCTGTGACGCTGCCTCCTTGCAGACCCTTTACACTTGATCATCACCCTCCTTTTCCTACTGCTCCATGCATCACCGACCACCTGCAAGGCTTCCAGTAGTGCAAGACTGAGAAGAATGCAAACTGAACAACCCAAAACTGAGAGGATGCATTTGGTCTTCAAGACCAGTTGGAGATGAAGACCACAAGACGAAATCAAATGATCGTTCTCAAAACTGTTAGGTTCCATTCAGTGTTCAAGACCGTGAGGTGGCACTCGGCTTCAAATTGTGAAAAGCACCCTCACATCTTAGATTGCATGGAGACGTTCGATTTGCAGACCGAGATGATAGGACCCTAAAGAAAATGAGATGCCTTGCGGTTTCCAAAACCATTAAGACCCCTAGCGGTCCCAAAGATCGTGAGGGAGCATTCTATTTCCCAAACCGTGACGGGTAGACGATCATGTTAGCCGAAACAGTGAAGATCCACACGATCTTAAGACTGTGAGGAGGTCCCTTGGTTTTCCAAACCATGAAGAGGTCTCTCCTAGACCATGAGAAGAACTAGACCAATTCCAAACCATTCAAAACCTGACCCAAACCTATAAATAGAACCAGCATGGTCCTCTTTTGGGGCATCGGATTTGGGATGCCGCCAGGCTGCTCCTTTGTGAGCTCAACCCCTTCTCCCTCTGATCTACACTAACAACTCCATCACCAGGTTATATCTAGCATTCTCGACCCCTGGGAAAGCTCTGCCGCCTCCGTTTATCTTCATCCTCCACTCCACCACCAAGTTGTGCCTAAGAAGCACTCGACCCCTGGTGGAGGACGATCTCCATAGCCAAGCTGAGCGGCAGGCTTGTGCATGCGTCCGTCATCCACTCCGCCTACACATCTACAACCTGCTCCTCTTACTACGAGCAAGGAGGTTGAGACGAGAAGGAAGGTGGATCGAGAAATACTGCCTGGTCTGTCTTGGTGTCCCTCGCTCCTCATCCAGATTTACCCCGACACGACGTAAAAGATTGCATCATATTCACCGAGCTACGACACTCTTATACATCATGCTCATGGCAAAATCCTCGATCTCTTTGTTCTTCTTGTTCCTTGCATCATGAGCGATTAGTTCATTTTCATTGGGGTGTGGGGACTAGCCCCGCAGCCCATGCTTTCATGTCCTTTCATTTTGACATTCCATGGCAATGAATATAACTTTTCATTTCATTGTTAATCATCGATGTTTCCTTTTAGACTGATCACATGCTTGCTTTTATCTTGTTCTTTCCTATGTTGTGAGAACTTCAATATGTAGGATAGAATGTTGATTAACGTGATTGACTCCCTGACTAGAAATAGAATGCGATTCTTTGAGGTCGTAAGTGAATGATCCGTGAGGGGACGAGCCATCTAGCTAATGGTGACGCTTCTGTGTGCCTAACACTTGTATAGGAGGTTCGTAGCTTCAGTTGGATATCTATATCTTCGGAATCGTAAGTGCATGATCCAGATGGCGAAGAGAAATCTGATGTCTAAGGTGATACTTACGCAAAATTAGATATCCCTCTCGGAGGGTTCGCAGTAGTTCTATTTGGATAGTTAGATCTTGCCTGGATGTTTGTGTTAGGATGTCTTTGCATGTATAGCGGTAGTCAAACCTGATACCACCCCAATGATCTCATCATTAATTTAGATTCAACTTTAATTATGTTCTTTACTTTCTTGCAATTAGTTTAATTTGACTCAATCAACCTTTGTTCTAAATATTAGCCTTACTTGGACCAGACTAGACTAGCAACAATTCTTAAAAATGTTGTTCCTTGGGATTCAATCCTTAACTATACTACAATAAGACCCATCTACTTGTGGGTGGTATTATTGCACAAGGTTTTAGTAAAACTCAGGGATTTGAACCGCGAGTGAATTTGTTAGTATGATAATAGACCACGTCAAATTCTAGCGTCGTTGTTGGGAACAACGAAATCAGTTCGTCAAATATAATTCTTTTGAGGCTAATCTAGGATTTTGTTTTTTCTTTTTAAACAATTGATCATCTACTTGAATTCGGTTCTACTCTGTCAATCCCACTTATGAAAAAAATCTTTCCATCCTAGGTGCCAACAAAAACTAGTGCATGCACAGCTCAAACAGTCTCGATCTCATTGCTAGCTTTGATCCTGAGATAGATAAAACTTTTCGTCATCAGAATAGAGAGAACCAACCAAGGATGGCTCAAGAGGAGGAAATAGCCCGAAGGGTTTCTCAAGCCCTTGTTGCACAAAGAGATAGGCTTATGCAAGAAGCTAGACCTATAGTTGAAACAGAGATCCAAGCAGCTCAAGTAGTAGCACAAGCAACAGAACTACAAAAACACCTTAGGGAATTCTCAATCCCTAAAGTTGTTGATGTTCATCATCATGTGCATCCTCCTCCCATCAATGCTACTAATTCCGAGATCTGAGAAAAATGGATCACCTTGCTTCAAAGCAACCACTACTACAGAAATAGCATTCAGTGTCGCTTTTCTGGGCGTCGGTTATTAAGGAAAACCGACGCCTAACATATAAGGCGTCGGTTGTTTAATAAAACCGACGTCTATATTCGAAGACCAGCCAGACACGGGTACCGCTTTGTATTAAGCGTCGGTGTTTTATAAACAACCGACGCTTAAAGTCACCCGCGAAATCCATTTTTCGATAAAAAAAATAGTGTCATTTTCAGCGTCAGTTATCCCTCTCTAACCGACGCTGAAGGTGGTTCCCGCCAAAAATTTCCATGAAAATATCGTCCAATTGGACGTCGGTTGTTTCAACCAACTGACACTAAAGATGTTTAGGCGTCGGTTGTTGTAAACAACCGACGCTATTTGCGAACTTATAACCCCCAGCGATCGCCCGACTCTTCCCCTTTCTTCTGTTTCATTGCTACCCTATTGCGGCGATTTTCCCTGTTGCGGCGACTTTTCGACGCTTCTCTGCTGCTGCTGCTCTCCGACGCTTCTCTCCGGCGCCCCATCTCCGGCGTCCTTCTTCTCCGGCGCCCTTCTTCTCCGCCGCCCCTACTACTGCTGCTGTCCGCTCGTCGCCGCCGGTCGTTGCCCACCGCCCCTGCTCTCCTGTAGTCGTCGCCGCCAGTAGAAGCAGCTACGGTGCTGTCGTCGTCACCTCCGCCCCCACCGGTAGAAGCAGCTTTACTCGTGCTGTCCTCGTGCAAGGTAACCCACAAACCTTCACCACCTTTTTTGTCCTCTGCCTTGCTTTTCTCTGCCGCCTCCAACCTAGAACTCACGCAGGCAGCGCCTAAGTAGGTGCCAGGGCATGCCTAGGGTCCCAAGCCCAGGTGCCCTGCCTAGATAGGCCTCTGGGCAGATGCTTGGGCGGCGCCAGGGCACGTCTAGGCTGCACGTCTAGTGGATTTTTTGCTAAAAGCTATTTACTGATTGTGTTTATTTAATAATGTATTGATACATATGTGATATACCAATCTGATAGTCCATGATAGAACAAAACATAATGGTGTTGACTGCAACTTTGTGTGTCATGCTATTCTTAATTAAGTGTATATTTACTTCATAATTGAATGTTTAAGTAAGTTATAGATATCTTGATGATGAACTGTAATGCACACATGTGACATGTTTGGAATGTAAATGATGAACTGTAATGCACACATGTTTAACTTATTTTATTGTTGAGTATATTGAGAATCCTAATCACCCTTCTTGCTTAATGATGAACTGTAATGCACACATGTGAATGCTTGGAATTTAAATGATGAACTTTTCCCTAAATTGCCAATCATGCTTTTAAAGACATCAATAATCACCCTAATTTGAAGAACTAGGATTTTAGGTATAAGAATGACAACACATTATTTGTTGGCCTAGAAACCCGTCCAAGATTTACTCATTAGGAGTAAATCTTGGATAGTCCCCGGTTTGGGACTGTTCTTGAACACCTAATCTCACTTAGGATGTAAGTGTATAATGTGTATTGAGTTTTCGAGAAAATTTTGGTAGCATTTCCCCGTTTGTTCTCTAAGTACATATGTACTTAGAGAACAGCGGGGAAATGCTGCCGAAATTTTCTTGAAAACCCAATACACATTATACACTTACTAGTGAGATTAGGTGTTCAAGGATGGGATAGTGGTACACATTTATTATATATAAGAATGACATCACATGTGTTTGTTGGCCTAGAATGTGAACAATCATTGTTTTTTATATTACTTGTACATTGATATAAATTAGAATGAACAATCACTAAATTATATACTGTTTGTATGGAGTCCGGCTTCATTGTAGATATCTATTATTGTGTTTGTTGGCCTAGAAACCCGTCCAAGATTTACTCATTAGGAGTAAATCTTGGATAGTCCCCGGTTTGGGACTGTTCTTGAACACCTAATCTCACTTAGGATGTAAGTGTATAATGTGTATTGAGTTTTCGAGAAAATTTTGGTAGCATTTCCCCGTTTGTTCTCTAAGTACATATGTACTTAGAGAACAGCGGGGAAATGCTGCCGAAATTTTCTTGAAAACCCAATACACATTATACACTTACTAGTGAGATTAGGTGTTCAAGGATGGGATAGGTGGTACACATTTATTATATATAAGAATGACATCACATGTGTTTGTTGGCCTAGAATGTGAACAATCATTGTTTTTTATATTACTTGTACATTGATATAAATTAGAATGAACAATCACTAAATTATATACTGTTTGTATGGAGTCCGGCTTCATTGTAGATATCTATTATTGTGTTTGTTGGCCTAGAAACCCGTCCAAGATTTACTCATTAGGAGTAAATCTTGGATAGTCCCCGGTTTGGGACTGTTCTTGAACACCTAATCTCACTTAGGATGTAAGTGTATAATGTGTACTGAGTTTTCGAGAAAATTTTGGTAGCATTTCCCCGTTTGTTCTCTAAGTACATATGTACTTAGAGAACAGTGGGGAAATGCTGCCGAAATTTTCTTGAAAACCCAATACACATTATACACTTACTAGTGAGATTAGGTGTTCAAGGATGGGATAGGTGGTACACATTTATTATATATAAGAATGACATCACATGTGTTTGTTGGCCTAGAATGTGAACAATCATTGTTTTTTATATTACTTGTACATTGATATAAATTAGAATGAACAATCACTAAATTATATACTGTTTGTATGGAGTCCAGCTTCATTGTAGATATCTATTATTGTGTTTGTTGGCCTAGAAACCCGTCCAAGATTTACTCATTAGGAGTAAATCTTGGATAGTCCCCGGTTTGGGACTGTTCTTGAACACCTAATCTCACTTAGGATGTAAGTGTATAATGTGTATTGAGTTTTCGAGAAAATTTTGGTAGCATTTCCCCGTTTGTTCTCTAAGTACATATGTACTTAGAGAACAGCGGGGAAATGCTGCCGAAATTTTCTTGAAAACCCAATACACATTATACACTTACTAGTGAGATTAGGTGTTCAAGGATGGGATAGGTGGTACACATTTATTATATATAAGAATGACATCACATGTGTTTGTTGGCCTAGAATGTGAACAATCATTGTTTTTTATATTACTTGTACATTGATATAAATTAGAATGAACAATCACTAAATTATATACTATTTGTATGGAGTCCGGCTTCATTGTAGATATCTATTATTATGTTTGTTGGCCTAGAAACCCGTCCAAGATTTACTCATTAGGAGTAAATCTTGGATAGTCCCCGGTTTGGGACTGTTCTTGAACACCTAATCTCACTTAGGATGTAAGTGTATAATGTGTATTGAGTTTTCGAGAAAATTTTGGTAGCATTTCCCCGTTTGTTCTCTAAGTACATATGTACTTAGAGAACAGTGGGGAAATACTGCCGAAATTTTCTTGAAAACCCAATACACATTATACACTTACTAGTGAGATTAGGTGTTCAAGGATGGGATAGGTGGTACACATTTATTATATATAAGAATGACATCACATGTGTTTGTTGGCCTAGAATGTGAACAATCATTGTTTTTTATATTACTTGTACATTGATATAAATTAGAATGAACAATCACTAAATTATATACTGTTTGTATGGAGTCCGGCTTCATTGTAGATATCTATTATTGTGTTTGTTGGCCTAGAAACCCGTCCAAGATTTACTCATTAGGAGTAAATCTTGGATAGTCCCCGGTTTGGGACTGTTCTTGAACGCCTAATCTCACTTAGGATGTAAGTGTATAATGTGTATTGAGTTTTCGAGAAAATTTTGGTAGCATTTCCCCGTTTGTTCTCTAAGTACATATGTACTTAGAGAACAGCGGGGAAATGCTGCCGAAATTTTCTTGAAAACCCAATACACATTATACACTTACTAGTGAGATTAGGTGTTCAAGGATGGGATAGGTGGTACACATTTATTATATATAAGAATGACATCACATGTGTTTGTTGGCCTAGAATGTGAACAATCATTGTTTTTTATATTACTTGTACATTGAAGGATTGCTAATTGATAAAATATCACAATTTTAGAGACATGTATGTTTATACAAATGCTAAATGTTTTCCTTATTCTAGTTGATACAAATGCTAAATGTTTTCCTTTTTAATGAAATTTTCAGATGGCTCACCATGATGAGAATGATGTCCATGATGAGCATGAAGTCCATGATGAGCATGCTGTCCATGACGAGCATGGCGAGGATACCAACGTAAGTTCTAAAAACATATCCCGTATTTCTATAAAATTCATTATCTTCTAGTTATGTCATATATCCTGTATTTCTATATTGGCTTAATTCAGTGTGTTTATTTTTGTCAAATTTTAGGTTGATGATGCACAGCTACCCACTGAAGCAATTGAGCAACTTGATGCGCAGCAACAAAAACTTAACAAGAAAAGGGGTATCACTCTGTTGAAAAAGTTACTTGCGCTGAGTGGCAGTGGATCCAAATTGGTTGTGGAGTTTGATAATGGAGGGAATGCAATTGGAGTGAACCGCAATAATTTTATAAACTATCTTGGGGTTGTCACTCGAAGCCATTGTGGTGTTAAGTATGATAATTGGCATAAAGTTCCTCAGGCGAAGAAAGACTTGATATGGAAAGATTTATGCGTGAGTTATTATTATTTGCAATTCTATTTTGTAGATTACAAATTCTATTATTTGCAATTATATTTTTGGTACTAGTTAATAACATTTCTATTTTACAGAATCTGTTTGCATTGGATGAGATGTTGCATCGTAAAAGTGTGATGCAATGCGCTGGAAAGATGCTTAGGAATTACAGGACAAATCTGAACAGAGAATACATAAGACAGGGTGATAAGAAGAAGAAGTCAGCCCTTTAACAATGGAACTTCTTGGACAAAAAAGATTGGGACAATTTTGTTGCTTCAAGAAAATCTGAAGAATTCAAGGTATTAGGCATCACTCCCATTTTAATTAATATACATTGTATTCACCTATTCAAGATTAACATTTAGTGCTACTAACCTAATTATAAATGTGCATACTAACTAGGCCCTCAGTGACGCACAAAAAGCAATGCGTGCACTGAATGTACATGACCATACTATGGGTCCAAAAGGCTATGCAAGCGTTCGCCAAAGACTACAGGCAGAGTCTACAGCTACTCAGGAGTCTGCGACTACTCAGGAGTCTGCGGCCACACCCTTCCCTCGCCATGATATCTGGATAGCTGGCAGGAAAAACAAGAAGGGTGAAATAAAGAAGCCCGAAACTGCTGAGGCGGCTGCAAAAATGGTAAAATACAACTCTTAGAGCAATCATTTGAATATTGATTATTTGTGGTGTTAACTTACCAATTTTTATTTATGGTGATTAGCGGGAGCTGCAGAAGCAGAGGAAACAAGGCACGTTCATCCCTCAGGGCACAAGGGATGAATTGACAGTTGCTCTGGGTAACCTAGAGCATCCTGGACGTGTTAGAGGTGTCGACGCTGGTGTGGGCATCAAAGCATTCTTTGGGCCATCCCAGCGCAAACCCAGAGCGGGACTTTCTCAAGAAGAGGTAACATATTCTATTTTTATAATGTTACTGCAAAAGGAAATTCATTAATAAAAAGCTAATATTTGTTTTATCCATGTATAGGAGAATAAGAGAGTCGAGGATATAGTTGCTAAGAAGCTCAACGATGTGGTTGCTGAGAAGGTCAAGGAAGAATTGCTGCGCTGGAAGGCATCTCAGGCTTCCAATCAGCCTATGCCGACCCACTCTTCTCCTGGTGCACAGAATGCAAGTAATCCTGGAGACCCATCGCCTAACACGTCTGCTGTAAGTATTGTTTATGACATTGTAGCTAGTCTTTTCAAGATGATATGTTTTCAAGATGATATGTATATATGTATAACATTCTTTACGTAAATTTGTAGGCATTGAAGCCATGCCGCTTAAGAATGGAAAACTATGTTGTTGCAGAGGCACAAGCTTACCAGTCCCTTCCTGGGGCAACGTTTCATGGGACTCCAATGCCGCAGGGCTACATTCGTGTGAGCCCGATACATGTATTACCCGATTGGAGGGAAGTTGAGTTGCCATATGCCCACCCAGATATTGATACACTTGGTGAGGCAGAAAGCGGGGTCATATTGTGGCCCAAAGCAGATGTCCTCTACACGACTGAAATTGTAAGATAAATTTACATTGATTTAGACTGTTAATGTGTATATATGATGTCAACTGATCTGAAATTATATATACAGGTTAAAAAGAAGACACCAGGAGCACCTAGGCCTCCACCTCCAATTCCCGCATTACCAACTTGGGTTCCAACTGACCTACAATACCCGTTAGGTCCTGCTTGTAGGGGAATGGCATGTTGGCTACGGGCACATAATATACTTTGCCCTATAATTGTTTCTTTAGATGCAGATTATGCAGGTCAATCATACGACAACTCTTTATTTATACAAGATATTATTGAGCTGTTTATGTATGATTGGTTGAATACATCAATGATAGAGACATGGATAAGGTGAGATCTTGTTTATACATCCATATACCTTGTGTAAGATCCGGTGATCTAGTTTCTTATATATTAATGCATACGTCTATATGTTTTGTAGCTACTTAATCGAAGATCATTGCAAACAATTTGCATATGATCATGTGGGATTTTTGATTCCATCATTGATTAGTATGGTAGCTAAAGACCCTGATAGTGTTCAACAATACTGTATAGATGCTTTTACAATTTTTGGTCATCAAATGAAGACGATAATAATAGCTCCATTCAATGTCAAGTAAGTTTGCTTTATTTATAATTTGGACTTACGAAAATTCCATTATTATTTTGCATTTTGAGTTATTAATTGTTAACTTTTTACCTCTAGTGGTAGACATTGGGAGTTACTAGTTATTGTCCCCGGGAAGTTCACTGTTTATTATCTAGATCCCGCAGGAAGTACATTAAACACTAAAATTGGACACGTAATGAGAATGGCATTATTCTGGTGAGAAATATTTCATTTTTTATATCCGTTAACATCTATTATTACATTACTATTTACTTATGCAACTTAGTGTGTTATATTAACATGTAGGGGTTTAGATGCATTCAAAAATGCTGGAGGAAAGGTCCCAAGGAAAAAGAACCAGCCATTGTCTTGGGAGAACGTAAAAGTAAGTTCCCGACTCCCCGACTCCAATGTATATATTATTGATGTGAATTGTGCTTAGTTGTATTATTTTGTATGTTTCAATTTATAGTGTGCTACACAAGACAATGGCTGGGCATGCGCATACTATGTGATGCGATTTATGCAGATGATTATCAAACATGCCGCATTGGACATCGATACCATACATGAGGTATTATATATAGTCTCATTAGTTAGTATGAAATATATCAATCTTATTTTTATATTATTACTTATATATATACATCATTCTCTTTGCATGTGTTTAAAACTGACCACACCATAGGAAAATGCTTAAAAAATGTACATGCTCCATATACGAGGGAAGCATTAAATGAAGTAAGAGAAGAATGGGCAATAGTTGTACAAACAGTGGCAACTGTAAGATATAATTGGGATGTTGATAGTGATGATGAATGATACTTTGTAAATGAATGTTTCTGAATGTTAAAACATGTATTTGAATGATTCTATATGTGTGAACATGACAATTGAATTGATGTCTGAATGTATCTACTTGTGTGAATCTTTTTATGTTAATTTTGCAGGTTTGTGGCCTGTTTGTAGGCTGATATCAATGGATGTCGTAAACCTGCAGTTCAGAAAACTGAACTGCAGGTTCACATCCTGCTGACCAGCCACAGCAGGCCTGCAAACAGATTTATAAAAAAAAAATAGATATAGGCGTCGGTTATTTACCGATAACCGTCAGCACAGACTTACAGCGTCGGTTTTTTGTTGAACACCGACGCCAAAAGTGTTCGCGCTACAGGAAATGGGAGTCATCTAGGACACTTTTCTGCGTCGGTTGTTTAGTATATAACTGACGCAGAAAGCGTCCTAGATGACGCTGTTTTCTGTGGCGCGGACCCTTTTGGCGTCGTTGTTTTATAATTAACCGACGCCTTTATGTTAAATAGGCGTCGGTTTTTTAACCGACGCTGAAGTGTACAACCTTTTAGCGGCGCCCACATAGGCGTCGTTCAGAAACCGACGCCAAAGGGGGTTAAACAACCGACACTAAAAGGCACTTCTGTAGTAGTGAACCCATTCTATGGTAAGCAAGGAGAAGATAGTTTGGAACATCTTCTGAGGTTCATTGATCTATGTGCTATGTCAAAGCAAAATGGAGTCTCCGACGATGCCATCTGACTCCGTATCTTCAAGTATTGACTTGCTAATAGAGCTATAAGTTGGTACAACTCATTGCAATGTGAACCCATCACCACTTGGGAAAAACTTCAAAATGTCTTTATAGAAAAGTTCTATCCTCCTTCTGTCACCTATGAAATTAGGGGACATATAACTCAATTCACTCAGGTTCCTGGAGAATCCCTTATTGAAGCATGGGAAAGATACAAAGAGCTTCTGCACAAGTGTCCACACCATGGCATTCCTAAGATTTAAATCATTGAGATCTTCTATAGGGGTGTGTATGACAATATCAAGAGGTTCTTAGACTCCTCATCTGGAGGAAACTTCATGCGTCAGAGTTATAACAGTGCATGAAAGGTTGTCACCCTTGGAGCTGAAAATCAAGCTAATTGGGTTATGTCTATAGGCAAAGGAGTGTTGAAGGTAGCTATGGCTGAAGCTACTCCTGAGTACAAGTATATCGCTAAAACCCTCAAACTCTTAGTTGCCAAGCAATACCATATCAAATTGTCTCTTGCTACCTATGAAAGAAGACACTCACCCCCTCAACAACAAGAGCAAGTCAAATCTGCCTCTCTATTTTGTGAAGCCTATAAAGGCAATGACCACTCTACTTTATCTTGCAATGTTCTATATGATGTTGTTTTAAGCAAAATCAATCGATAAGGAGATAATGGCCAGATGGAAAGCCTAAATGTTGTCAACACTATCCCTGGTCAAGGTTATTACAATCCAAGTCGGAATAGGAACCATCCCAGTTTTTAGTATGGAAATCCTTGTGGGGTGGTAAACACGCATCAACTTGGTTCAAACAATCAACAACGAGGTCCACTGGGTTACTAGTATAACCAACAACCGAATTTTGGAAACCAAGGTAACTTCAGAAGTAACTTCGAGAATAGGAATCAATTCCAAGATCCAAACCAGGCCCCTTATAAACATCAAGCTGGTCCCATTTCTCCAGATGACAAATTTTTGACCATTGAGAAGATGTTACAGTCATAGCAGATGATGATAGCTAACCAGCAAGCCCATCAGAAGGCCATTGAACCTCAACTAGCTCAACTTTTAGCTAGCCTCAAGCCACCTGCTGGAGCATTGGCTGGACAACCAGAAGACAATCCAAGGCATGTCGAACAACTTAAAGCTATGACAACTCATTCAGGCTTTGTCTTACCAGAACCCACGATCCCTATCACTATGACAAATGTCCAAGGTGTTGAGCACAACATAGTGGCTACTCAAAATGATACGACAGACAAGGTAAGTTCTGAGGGACCTATTGTTGCTGATGCAGAAGACTTGCCTAAGCCAGTTGTTCTAGTGTACAAACCTCGTGTGTCGTTTACAACTCGACTGAATTTTACCTAGCTCGATACTAGGTTCAACAAATTCAAGGAAATCATGAAAAACTTGTATGTTAATATCCCGCTCTTAGATGCCATGGTTGAGATGCCCCAATGGTCAAAGTTTTTGTAAACTCCTGCTCAGTCAGAAATATAGAACTAAAGAACATCACACGATGAAATTGGCGGAAACATCATCTTATTTAGTGATGGATAGGATGCCTTGCAAACATAAGGATCCAGGAACCTTTAGAATTAACTGCTTGATAAGCGATTCCATCAACCGACCAGTCCTAGCTGATCTTAGAGCTAGGATTTCTATCATTCCTCTCATCCTATGCAACAAACTGGACCTCACCAACTTCTTTCCCACTAGAATGTCCATAGAGCTTGCTGACTCTTCAATGATCAAGCCAGTTGGCATTATAGAAGATATTCCTATAAATCTTAGGGATCTATATGTCTCGTGTGATTTCATAGTTATGGACATCATGAAGAATCCACGCTACCCCCTCCTTTTTGGAAGATCTTTCCTCTCAACTACTAGAGCTTTGATTGATGTTGAAGATTTAGACTTGACCCTAAGGGTGGGAAACCAATCTTTTAATTTCTATGCATCCAAAAGTGCCAAGGAGCGCACTGAAGAAAAAGAGGCATATTTTGTCGATTGTTAATCAATTCACTTAGATGCAGCAAAAATTCCTTTCTTCAAAATCTGATGTTCCCCCAGAAAAAGGCCATGATGAAGAGAAGACTAAGAGTGAACCAGTCTATGTGGAGACAAAACAAATGTTGTCAACTATGGAGGAGACACCTCTCAACCCTATTGTTACGCATATCGAACCTTCTGTAGGTGCCCATGAGCCTCCTCATCTAGATACAACCATCCTTTGGAATTTACTAGTAGCCCAACAAATAAAGACTATTGATTTCATCTTCCCTCCACAAAAAGATTTGGAATGTAGTTTTTACGGAGAACATCCCCAGATCCATATCTGATTGACATCAATGATCAGCATTGCTATGATGAAGGGATAGTGCATCAAGAAATGAACTTTTCTTCCAAGCCTCAACAACACTACGTTATCAATGAAGTCGTTCAGATCCCCTACAACTATTCTCCACCTTGGATGTAGCAACAGAGAACAATTCAACAAAACTCAAGTTGTTTCCCTATGTGTTATGACAATGCTGGCTCTGTATGGGGAAGAATACAAGAGGCCAGAATCATGTCAAAGATTAATGAATGGTTGAGAAAGAAACCACCAAAAGAACATGTCAATCTAGCTCAAGCTCCACCTAGAGCCCCACCATGGTGATAATATCCACGTCGAGCCATCAACGTAAAACAAAGGCGCTTGTCGGGAGGCAACCCAATCAATAATTTTGTTTTTACTTTTAGTTTTGAATTAGAAAATTTTCTTAATTTGGTTTTTACTTTTTTAGGAAATTTTACACTGAATAAAGATCGCATCACACGATGCTATCTTAAATTCTTATTAGTCTTCATTTTTTAGATTTTCAGATGGAGGACACACGCTGATTGGAATGCAACCACATCTAGTGGTCCAACCGGCATGAATTTTCCCCTCCATCTCGGATTTAGAGTTTGCTCGAGATGAGAAAATTTCTAAGTTTTTGGTGGAGGGTGGGTGGTACGTACTTTACTTTCCACCCACTCCTATGTATCTTAGATTTAAGATTTCATCGTTGCAATTTTGATCAAAATTTTCAAAAAATTTAAGTTTTCAAAGAAATTGAATAGAAACATGATGACGTTTTGACGCTTTTCAATAATAGCCATTACCTAGCTGGCTAGTTTCTCTCTCTATGCTTTTCTTTGCATCATTATACCCTCCTTATTCAAAGTAGATCCTAACAGGGCAATTTTCTGAAAACTAGCCTACTGATTGAAATCATCTTGTGAAGCTTATGAATCCTAACATCATGATCCCTCTGCAAAAATGGCAAGTGTATGTCGAACTGATAGGGATCAAACACATTGTGCATCCTAACTAATAAGTGGAACAATAACATGGAATCTCCATTGGATCCTCATCAAGTCATTATTTGAGTAGAGTATGATAAAGAGAACCAACTGGTGCACTGAATTGTAAATTAAGTTGCATTCTGATATGAACTCTCTTCTACACTTTTTCTATCATCTTCGTACTCCTCCATCCATCAAAAAGAAACAAAAATAGCCAAAATAGTGCCAAACCCTAAGTTCAGGGTGGCATGCCACTTCCCTCTATATCCTCTTCTTCCATACCCCTTGATTAAATAGGTATTGTCAAGAAAAGATACCAATGCGCACACAAATATGCAATCTCGAGTCGAATAGAGGAGAGATTCGCAAAAAAATGCAATCAATGAAATTGCAATCATATAATAAAAAATCTCAAGTCGAATAGAGGAGAGATTTATTTCTTTCTTCCATACCACCCTTCACTCCCTTTTCTACCAAATGGCATAATGAATGCCTCCACTATCCTGACAAACACCAGTGTCAGATCAGGTGCACACTTGTTGTTCTACGGGTATCTTTGGACTCTTACAAAACTCTTAGAAATACTTGTTGTTGGAAAATGTGAGGAGGAAGTGATGTTGGAAAATAAACTCAGGAACAAAGATATGGTAAGATGTGTTTATTAATCGCAAGAAGTTGAGATGATTAGTCATGCTAAGTAGAAAGGAAACAATCGTGATGTGAAGAGGAGGCAATCAAACAACTTGAAAGTATTCATTTGGCGACTGTTTCAGATTTTGTGTTACTTGAGGACAAGCAACATTTAAGTTCAGGGTACTATGATGAATCTGAATTCTTCATGATTTTTAGTCACCATTTTGGGCCCAATTCGACTAAATACATTCGATTTCATATCCTTAAATCTTACAATGTGTAATTTTTCTTGGTTGATCATATTAGCAAGTTATTAACTAGTTTTATATGAATTTCATGCAGATTATGCTGGTCATGATGAGGTTGAACCATCAGCTGGAACCCACATCCATTTAACCCTAGTTCCACCCTCATTAATCACCCATCATCTTCTTCGCCTTCCATCAATGATCATCACCATCCCTTGCTTGACAATCCACCTCCATTTTCATCAACATCATCTTTCACCACCCTCACCTCCACTCTCGATCACCTTCTCCAACACCTCGACTTCCTTCATGGGTGGAAGTCAACATCTCCTATCACAGCTAAACCCTAGTAGTCTTGACCCTATCAGTTTTGGCCTTGCAGTTTTGGCTCCTTGGTCTTAGCCATTCATTCACACGGTCTTTCTCTCCACTACCCTAGAAGTTTGGACCATTTGATATTGGCCTTAAGGTCTCCACCCATGCCCTTTAGGTCTCTCCTTCATGATCTTTCCTTTTCTGTCTCCTTAATCCTCACGGTCTCAAGACCGCGAGAAGCCTCCACAATCCAAAGACTGTGAAGCCAACAAGTTGATTCAAGATCCTGTGAGGATGCCTGATTGTTCTCCACCTACAACTAGTGATCGTCGTTTCTAGACCGCAAGGAGGAGCATCGCCTTACACCTGATCGTCATCGACCTCTGGCATCATCCTCATCACCAACAGACAGCCGCCACCATACGACCTACGGTGACCACCATCTCCACTTACAACCACCGCCAATGACCTTGTCTTCTTCTTCTTTGACACCTGCAACCCTAATCCACGAACACCTACATCATCTCCCTCTTGCAGTCTGGTGGATTTTGACCCCCCCTTACGGTCCCAAAACCACGAGGACGGCTTCGACCCCAAGACTGTTTGTACCTGCACCCTGCGATGCTGCCTCCTTGCATACCCTCTACACCTGATCGTCACCCTCCTTTTCCTACCACTCCATGAATTACTGACCACCTGTGTAATGACCCCGCCTCCCGGTAACCCCCAATTAAGGGAGACCAAAAGGTCAGACTCGTTAACCAATAACCTGAATCAAAGGTTCAACAAATAATCAATAATAATTATGAAGTTCTACTAACTAAACAGAAAACTGGTATTAAAATAAAATTTTGCATACCTTTTAAAAACTTGGAAATCTATCTATCCAAGCTTGAATCTACTCTATCTAATCCTCCTTGCACTTTATGTTTTATTTTCACAATGTGTCACTTTATTGTTTGTTCATTTTAGGGTTATACCTAAAATGTCGACAAACAAAACGTCGGTCAGCATATCAAAATGTACTGGTTTGTGGGGACAATCAAAAGTTTGCACATATGGATAACAATCTAATTATCACAATCAAGTTAATTAACAAGTCAATTTACGCTTTTTAGTATGACATTCTCCACTTCTTTTGCCCTAACCCTGGCATACCCACCTTAGGGTTTCTTTTGCCAATGACTTGAGGCCACCTTCTCAATCCCGAGCTTGGTGCTTGGGGTCACCCTTCATAGTGCCCATTAGTCATTCAATATCATAGGCCACCTTCTCATTCCCAAGCTTGGTGCCTGGGGTCACCACTCATGGTGCCCATTGGTCTACCCATCTGGGCGTGACATTTGGCATCATCCATCAGGGTGGCATGTAGGTGCAAGAATACAAACTTTTATTATTAATGTGATAATCATAGTGACTTTATGATTTGCAAGTATGAACATCCAAACTGATAATTCACATTCAATGCGATTAACCATCCAGAAAATCCTTGAGAAACTAAGGCAATTATTCATAATTAACCACAAACATGTACATGTAGATTTGAGACAGAGTAGTCCAATCAATCCAATCAAGCAAGTACAAGATTCCTGAAATTACATCCAATTCCTTTTTATCAAAATCTATCCAAACCATCTTGCTACTTATGGTTTCTATTCCTTTTTAGGATTTCTACCTCTTTTATGGTTTACTTTGCAATTACGGATTCCCTTCATCTTTTACTATTTTAAACTCTATTTTAACGCAATTGATCACAAACCCTAATTATCTCAACATATAATCCTCAGTTTTGGATTAAAGGCATAATTAACCATTAAATAAGTTCATTAAGCCTCTTTTACATTAAAGCTACCATTTTTATCCTTTTTATCCATCACAAGATGATTATGCTCATTCATCATCAACTCAAAGTTCATTATGATCTAATTCACATATGAACTTGATTTTCCATTAATACTACCCTTTATTCATGAGAAAACCCTAATTATTACATTAAGGGTATTTATCCATAATTAGGGACTTTTGTATTCAAAATAATTTAGAACCATCATTTAACAACATATTTTCACATTTTTCAAATTAAATATGATCTTATCCTCTTTTACCCTAAATTAGGGTTTCTAAATGCTTAATCATTCTCGTATGAGGTAAAAACCCTAAATCATAGAAATTCACATCTAGATCAGGTTTGAATCTAATATTATCATTCAACAGGTTATTAGTACTTAAATTTAACCATTAAGCATACTAGATTCAACCTCTAATCCCAAATAGGGTTTTTAACTTAACTTTAATGCACTTTTCATCAACTTATTATACTTTTGTAATTAGAAACGGAATCAATCTTTAATATCATTTTTATTGGTTTCTTCTCATTCTCCTGATCAAATTTCATATTTTGTATGTTTCCATCGGAGCTACCAATAAGTAATTACGAATTTTCCAAGAATTTACCTTTTGGGCCAATCGCGAGGCGCCACGTATCCCTTTTATTTCTTTTTCTAGCGATCACTTCTTCCTTGGATCCGGCTAGCAGGGAATCTGGTTTCCCGTTCCTTGTTCTTCTTCCTCATGCGGACGGGGAGCCCGCCTTCCCTGTTTACTCTGTAACACAGAGGATCGGAGGTGGCCTCTCTTCGTCCTCGGCCCGCCAACCTCAGATGGCCAACCTTGCCGCCCCTCCTCTGCCCAGCTCCGCTGAAGGTGGTTGGGGCCTCAAATGTCCCAAAATCATTCGAAGCTAATCACTTAGCTTCTCACCCCTTCAACAGGTTCTCAGCGATGAGGGGTGCAAAGGGACGCACCTCCAGATGCAATTGCAAGAGCAAATCCCCTCGCGGATGTTCGCCGAACACAATGGGATGCTTTTGCCATTTCGTTGGGGTCCAATGCCCCCTATATATATAGGTATGTCAAAGAGGAGGTTCCAATCAGATTTGGGCATTTTACTTGGCGTCCACGAAACTTACCAAGACCTAGGTTTCCTAGGTTCAGATTCTTCTCCTGAATCCACTGGACTAATCGCCATAATGATTTGTCCATTATCTTGCAGGATATCAGTTTAGGAAAAACTACCCTCTTAGCCTCCTATTTCCTTGTCCGAATGAGGAAGGTGACAACATAGCCTCGGTTGGATCTGAATCCAAGGGCTGTGGTGTCTCACATTTATATCAAAATAGATCTAATAAAATCGTGACAAAATACTTTCCTCTACACTTTATGAATTTTGTAAAATCCATATCTGCCTAACCGAGTGTCCAATTAATCCAAAATTTTGAGGGAATCTTAATGAAGACTTAATCTACCTCTGTTCCAAATTTGGGCGCATTATATAAAATTAAACGTGCCTTTTCCTTAGGTGCAAGATAATACTCAATTATGAATATTTCTCACATATTTTCTCTGTCCTTTGCTATAAAATTATTATTGTGAGTTCCTTGAGCCTCAAGGAACCATAATGGCTCGAAATCCCCTCTTGGGAATATTTCTTTAGTCCCTTTCCTTATCTTTCATCCTTTTTCTTATTATCTTACTTTTCTTTATTAAAATATCTCTTTTTGAGGATTTCTCTTTATCTCTCTTTTATTTTCCTCATTGGTATTCCTTTTAATATTAGAAATCCTTTGGATACGAAAATCCACCAAGGATAACTCAATTATACCTCTTTCCACTTATTGTCCACATTTTATCATTATTTTTCCATTTCTTTATTAACAAAGAAATATATCATTGGTCTTTTCTTTTCTCTTTGCATTCTCTATGCAACTTTGGACTCCTTGGAACCCAAGGAACCCAAAAGGCACGAAATCCACCTTTGGATTATATTATTTTACCTTCTATAGGTTTCCACATCTTTCTTTTCTCAAAAACTCAATTATGCATTTACTAATTGAATTTCCTTGTTATTGGACCCAATAGCCAATAAAGCCCACAACACAATCATCAAGGCTATTGTAAACAAAATACATTTATTCAAAACAATTTATATCATTATTTTTTCCAATATCTTTAATATGAGAAATTACATTTATCACCAAAGGAACCCAAAAAATTGGGGTTGTAACATCCTTCCCCTCTTATAAGAATTTTGTCCTCAAAATTCCTTCAAGCAAACAAACAGTTCAGTATAAGCCTTTCATACGTCCATTAGGGCTCCCATGTGGCTTCACCCTTTCCATGGTGCTTTCAAAGAACCTTCATCATCTCATATTCTTCCATCTGAGTTCTTTCTTACCTTGGTATATTGTACCCTCATAGGTGACTCAGGACATTTCAGCCTCTCAAAAGCTGAATAGGTTCAAGGATCATCACATGGCTTGGGTACCTCACATAGTTCTCTAGATGATACTCATGGAACACGTTACTCATCATGTTATCATGAGGGGCAAGGCTAAACACAACCATCTCCACCAATCCATCTCAAATGGACCCATATATCGGGGTCTCAACTTTCTCAGTTGTAGCTTAGAGGGGTCAGGTTTTCATACTTTCCTACAGTGAATTGCATGTCAGTCTGCTTTGCATCAGCTCACGACTCATGTCCTCTCTGAGCTCTCTCTCATCCATTGCACGATCAAAGCGACTTCATCTGCACACATTGTGCTTCTTTTCTGACATTCGTGAGGCCTGCTTCACCAACATCATCTTAATGAAGTGGTGACTGACACAACCTCCCTAAAGAACTTCTTGCAGCCTGATAAAGGCTATGGTGGTTATCATCACATCTTACAATGGACAAGAACTATCTCTATGTACCATCTTGAATGAGCACACATACTCTCATCAGTCCATCTAGTATGGATCATACTAACCATTAGTTAGTAGTGATAAATGGTTCTATCATCGAGTTCTTCATGTATCTACTTCCATCTCATGGAAGTGAATCTTTAGGTAATACTCAAAAACCTTGAACTCGCTGCATGGTGTAGTTGAACCATCTCTCTCTTATAAGTAGTTCGACTAGATCTGTCCCATGACAGTACTCTTTCTTCCTCATTTCATCTAGGTAAGGCAATCTACCATAACCCATATTGCATCTTGACCTTCCATGGTCTAGGGGAGACTCACAACATCCATAGTGATGAACTCTCATTCCCTCTCGAGAACTCTTTATACTTTATATCCATGTACTAGGTTACTGGTGTTCGTCATTCACCTCTTGTCATGCATGGCAACATTCCACATGCAACTTCTTCTTAGGCATCCAAAGTACTACTGTAGTACCACGGTGTATGGCGATCTTAAAATCATGATCTCCTATATTGTCGTGATTCCTCAAGATCGATTCCTTAGAAACCCTAAACCTCTTTAGTCGGGGTCTCATCACCTTCTTTTCCAAAGAAGTGTATCTGAGGTTCTATCACCATCCTTTCATTATATCATGGACTACACTGGCTAACCAAACAATCATTTACTTGATTAACCGCTATTGATACATCTGTGTGTTAGCCAAACTTATCTCTTTTTCTCAACTGAAGGTTAGCCTAGCAATCTCAACTTCTTCTAGCTTCCAGCAAAACTAGGCAACTATATCTCAACCAGGGCATTCATTACCACTTCACCTCCTTAGGTGTTAGGTAATCTTGAAGACATACACCTCCATGTATTCCACTTATCATCTCATCTCAAACTCTATGTTTGTCTTCATCAAGAAACTCTGAGCTCATCCTCATGGTGATCAAACTCAACCTTGGTTAACTTGCAAATTCCACATAACTCATGATAAAACAAGATGATTTCCTTAATACTCTTAGTGTTTGTAAACCATCCATGTATCATTCACTCCACAAAGGTATGTTTTCATCTCTATCCTCATACCTCGTAGCAACGTTCCAACTCACATCATCTTTATCCTTGGTGTATGGCATGCATACTATCCTATCTCTCACTCCCATGACAAGAGGAAATAAGCATTTGGCTGCAGTCCAAATACAGAGTTCTTCATGTTCCAAGAGTAGAGATGGTACAGCCCACCATGCCAGTACACTTTCAAAACTTAGTTGAAATGTGCAACATATGTCTCTACCTCACAGCCATCATGATATCAAAATTACTTCCATGGAAAACTGGTCTCAAACTTACTTGGTCCAAGCACAATACTTGGTCATCTGCTTTAGGTCTATAGGGTGCCGACACTTTTGGGGTCATACCTCTTCCCTTATGCATCCACAGAGTGCCCTTCTCATCTGCCCTTTAGGTCCCATGAGTTCATTAAGGTGATCAATCTCCTAACCCATGGCCCTCAGACAATGATAGTTGTTACCTCCCGACCCTATGGTCATGTGTAGCTAGGGAATTAGGCAACTCCTACTTTCATCGGTCTTATCCCCATCTGACCCTAGGATAGACTTAGGATTCCACTATAGTACATGTCCGACTTAGAACCTTACCCAAGCCTTCATCATCTCTCTCTATATTCATGGGTTGTCTTTCATCCTTTCACATGGATCATGGCGACATGTCTACCTTGGCCAGGCCCCATACCGGTTACCTTCATGGTAACACATTCACATGCACGTAGAGATGGTTAACTATGGGTCTACATGTCCATTCTCATACCATGTACTCTTCACTTATCTTCTCAAGATCCTATGAAACCTCTTTTGGTTACCTCAAGACCAACAAAACTAGTATACACCCTACCAAAGGGTCCCTCTCCCAGGATGGGAGGAAACTACAACTCTTGACAACCAGGTCACAACTGTCCTTAGGGTTTACATTCATATGAGCATGTTAACCCAGCAACTACTAAGGCACAAGCATACCTACCAAACCATGCTAGGTCACACTTGTTCTCATCCTCAACATTAGACCAACTAAGTTGTGAGGGGTTCCTCAAACATACCCTTAACTTAAGGGGTTTCCTTTACCTCTACACATGAGGAGTATCATGCTCAAAACTATAGAAACTCGAATCTCATCATGAGTATCAGATACACTACTTCCCCTCTTAGGCCAAGGAACCCTAGGTTCTCCTTCGGGTATCCAACTGCATGCTCAATCTCTTGACCATGAATCAAGCATGTCCAAGGTATTTCATGTACTCCCATGACCCCTTTTATATGAGAAACACCTCAAAGTTGAGTCCTCCTCAAGGACAACCAACTAGGTATAAGGCCTCACAACTGGTTACTTATACCTCCTCAAGGTCGAAGGCACTCTTTATCTCATCCAGCAAGTGATCACTTATACCATAGGTACCAGAAGCATCATCCTCTATCTAGGGTTTCGTTCCTCTAAAGATAACCAAGATATCATCAGCCTCTAGGGGTCAAGCATAGGGCAACCACTATCATCCACTTAGGTCGCATCATCCTCGACCCCCCACTTTTCCTCATATATCAGAGTCTAGGCTTCTAATATGCTCAGGGTCTTGATCTCTCTCTCTCTCTAGAGCAAACCTTACAACCATCCTCACTATGAGAGGTCCTCCCTCCATGAAGGATCGAGCTCCCAGGCATACCTCTATGTGGGTGAAGCATATGCTCAACCTTATGTTTGCTCATGATTATCCATATCCCCTTATGCTTATCTAATAATCCATCCATCTTGTCCTTTTGACCTCAGTTTTAACTTACTGCTCGTACTACTGATGTACTCCGAGTGCATGCTATATCCCACTTGCAACAGCCCATACAATTTCTATAGGTTCTTCTCTAACCTCATCCATGAAGGAGCTATCCTTTGCTCAAACATGCACGACCCTTCCTAGGGTTGGTTTGCCAAAGGTACTCGATCATCAACTTATCATGGCTCATATGGTATCCAAGGCATGTCTATCCAAACACCGAGTCAACCATGACATCTAACTCATCATGTCATCTCTCTCTCTAACCTCCACTTAGGGTTAGGGTTAACATCATCCCTAGAGGATGTGCTAGGTCTCTATTGTAATGGAGATCTCTACCTCAAAGACCAACTTTCTCTACTCATCCCCCTGATAAGAAGGTCTAGCCTCAGGTCTCTCCTGAGGGCAATGACAACTTATGTCATACGACCTAAGCATGTATCTATTCTTTTACACTTACTCTATTAAGCTTATGTCCATGACATCTTATTTCCATGCTTTTTATTAATTTGGTGGAGGATTCCTTAATCCTTATCAACCCTACTCATACCTCAAGTGGGTGAGGAAAAGAGAGAAAACCATAATCCTTAAGGTCCTTAACAGAATTTGAGTTGAGAAGGGATGAACAAGATGAGAGAGTCCTAAAGGTATCTTATTTCGATTCATACCCTAAGACTTTGGCCGGGTAGTCACACGGATCCGGGAGTCCTCATATTCCGACTAGCGGTGCGGAGGAAAATATTGCCAGACCCCAGTCATGATCCTTTTCTAGACACCTCTATCTTTCAGATAATCCTCTAATAACTCCCTTGGGTTCTACAGAATTTGTAAAATTTAATAATTATTAAAGATTAAGTGAGGAACCTTCGCTCTGATACCAATTGTAACGACCCTGCCTCCCGGTAACCCCCAATTAAGGGAGACCGAAAGGTCAGAGCCATTAACCAATAATCCATATCAAAGGTTCAACAAATAATCAATAATAATTATGAAATTTACCTAACTAAACTGAAAATTGGTATTAAAATAAAATTTTGCATACCTTTTAAAACCTTGGAAATCTATCTATCCAAGCTTGAATCTACTCTATCTAATCCTCCTTGCACGTTATGTTTTAGTTTCACAATGTGTCACTCTACTATTGGTCATTTCAGGGTTGTACCTAAAATGCCGACAAATAAAGCGTCGGTCAGCATATCAAAATATACTGGTATGTGGGGACAACCAAAAGTTTGCACATATGGATAACAATCTAATTATCACAATCAAGTTTATTAATAAGTCAAATTATGCTTTTCAGTATGACATTCTCCACCGCTTTTTCCCAAACCCTAGCATACCCACCTTACAGTTTCTTTTGCCAATGACTTGAGGCCACCTTCTCAATCCCGAGCTTGGTGCCTGGGGTCACCGTTCATAGTGCCTGTTAGTCATTCAATATCATAGGCCACCTTCTCATTCCCGAGCTTGGTGCCTGGGATCACCACTCATGGTGCCCATTGGTCTACCCATCTGGGCCTGACCTTTGGCATCATCCATTAGGGTGGCATGTAGGTGTGAGAATACATACTTTTATTATTAATGTGATAATCATAGTGACTTTATGATTTGCAAGTATGAACATCCAAGCTGATAATTTGCATTCAATGCGATTAACCATTTAGAAAATCCTCGGGAAACTAAGGCGGTTATTCATAATTAACCACATACATGTACATGCAGATTTGAGACAGAGTAGTCCAATCAATCCAATCAAGCAAGTACAAGTTTCCTGAAATTACATCCAATTCCTTTTTATCAAAATCTATCCAAACCATCTTGCTACTTATGGTTTCTATTCCTTTTTAGGATTTCTACCTCTTTTATGCTTTACTTTGCAATTAGGGTTTCCCTTCATCTTTTACTATTTTAAACTTTATTTTAACGCAATTGATCACAAACCCTAATTATCTCAACATCTAATCCTCAGTTTCAGATTAAAGGCATAATTAACCATTAAATAAGTTCATTAAGCCTCTTTTACATTAAAGCTACCATTTTTATCCTTTTTGTCCATGACAAGATCATTATGCTCATTCATCATCAACTCAAAGTTCATTATGATATAATTCACATATGAACTTGATTTTCCATTAATACTACCCTTTATTCATGAGAAAACCCTAATTATTACATTAAGGGTATTTATCTATAATTAGGGACTTTTGTATTCAAAATAATTTAGAACCATCATTTAACAACATATTTTCACATTTTACAAATTAAATATGATCTTATCCTCTTTTACCCAAATTAGGGTTTCTAAATGCTTAATCATTCTCATATGAGGTAAAACTCGTAAATCATGCAAATTCACATCTAGATCTGGTTTGAATCTAACATTATCATTCAACAGGTTATTAGTACTTACATTAACCCATTAAGCATACTAGATTCAACCTCTAATAAAAAATAGGGTTTTTAACTTAACTTTAATGCACTTTTCATCAACTTATTGTACTTTTGAAGTTAGGAACGGAATAAATCTTTAATATCATTTTTATTGGTTTCCTCTCGTTCTCCGGATCAAATTTCATATTTTGTATGTTTCCATCGGAGCTACCAATAAGTAATTACGAATTTTCCAAGAATTTACCTTTTGGGCCAATCGCGAGGCGCCACGTATCCCTTTATTCTTTTTCTATAGATCACTTCTTCCTTGGCTTCACAGATCTAGTCTTGGATATGGCTAGCTGGGAATTTGTTTTCCTGTTCCCTAATCTTCTTCCTTGCACGGACGGGGAGCCTGCCTCCCCTGTTTACTCTGTAAAATAGAGGATCGGAGGCGGCCTCTCTTCGTCCTCGGCCCGCCAACCTCGTCGCCCCTCCTCCACTCAGCTCCACTGAAGGTGGTTGAGGCCTCAAATGTCCCAACATCGTTCTAACCTGGCCGCTTAGCTTCTCACCCCTTTAGCAGGTTCTCAGTGATGAGGGGTGCAAAGGGACGCACCTCCATATGCAATTTCAAGAGCAAATCCCCTCGCGGATGTTGGTGGAACAAAATGGGATGCTTTTGCCATTTCATTGGGGTCCAATGCCCCCTATATATATAGGTAGGTCAAAGAGGAGGTTCCAATCATATTTGGGCATTTTACTTGGCATCCATGAAACTTACCAAGACCTAGGTTTCCTAAGTTCGGATTCTTCTCTTGAACCCACTGGACTAATCGTCATAATGATTCGTCCATTATCTTGCAAGTTCTCAGTTTAGGAAAAACTACCCTCTCAGCCTCCTATTTCCTTGTCTGACTGAGGAAGGTGACAACATAGCCTCGTTTGGATCTGAATCCAAGGGTTGTGGTGTCTCACATTTATATTAAAATAGATCTAATAAAATCGTGACAAAATACTTTCCTCTACACTTTATGAATTTTGTAAAATCCATATTTGCCAAACCGAGTGTCCAATTAATCCAAATTTTGAGGGAAACTTAATGAAGACTTAATCTACCTCTGTTCCAAATTTGGGCGCATTATATAAAATTAAATGTGCCTTTTCCTTAGGTGCAAGATGTACTCAATTATGAATATTTCTCACCTATTTTTCACCTCCTCTTACCTCCCGGGTGGATTCCTTATCTTTCATCCTTTTTCTTATTATCTTACTTTTCTTTATTAAAATATCTCTTTTTGAGGATTTCTCTTTATCTCTCTTTATTTTTCTTATTGGTATTCCTTTTAATATTAGAAATCCTTTGGATACAAAAATCCACCAAGGATAACTCAATTATACCTCTTTCCACTTATTTTCCACATTTTATCATTATTTTTCAATTTCTTTATTAACAAAGAAATATATCATTGTTCTTTTCTTTTATCTTTGCATTCTCTATGCAACTTTGGACTCCTTGGAACCCAAGGAACATAAGAGGCATCAAATCCACCTTTGGATTATATTCTTTTACCTTCTAGAGGTTTCCACATCTTTCTTTTCTCAAAAACTCAATTATTCATTTACTAATTGAATTTCCTTGTTATTGGACCCAATAGCCAATAAAGCCTACAACACAATCATCAAGGCTATTGTAAACGAAATCCATTTATTCAAAACATATTATATCATTATTTTTTCCAATATATTTAATATGAGAAATTACATTTCTCACCAAAGGAACCCAAAAAATTGGGGTTGTAACAACCTCTAAGACCTCTAGGAGTGCAAGACCGAGAAGAACACAAACTGAACAGCCCAAAACTAAGAGGATGCATTCAGTCCTCAAGACCGGTTGGAGATGAAGACCACAAGATGAAATCGAATGATCATTCTCGACACCGTTAGGTTCCATTCTGTCTTCAAGACCGTGAGGCAGCGCTCGACTTCAAACCACGAGAAGCACCCTCATATCCCAGATCACATGTAGACGTTCAATTTGCAGACTGAGAAGATGGAACCCTACAGATCATGAGATGCCTTGTGCTTTCCAAAACCGTTAAGACCCCTAGAGGTCCCAAAGATCATGAGGGAGCATTCAGTTTCCCAAACCGTGAAGGGTAGATGATCGTGTTAGCCGAAAAACTAAAGATCCTCACGGTCTCAAGACTGTGAGGAGGTCCCTTGGTTTTCCAAACCTTGAAGAGGTCTCTCCTAGACCGTGAGAAGAACCAGACCAATTCAAAATTGTTCAAAACCAAACCCAAGCCTATAAATAGAGCCAACATGGTCCTCTTTGGGGGCATCAGATCTGGGATGCCGCCAGGCTGCTCCTTTGTGAGCTCGACCCCTGCTCCCTCTGATCTACATCATCAAATCCATCACCAGGTTGCATCTAGCATGCTCAACCCCAGGGAAATCTCCTCCGCCTCCGTTTCTCTTCATCCTCCACTCCACCACCAGGCTATGTGTAAGAAGCACTCAACCCCTGGTGGAGGACAATCTCCACAGCAAAGCTGAGCGGCAGGCTAGCACATTCACCCATAATCCACTCTACCTACGCATCCACAACCTACTCCTCCTGCTACGAGCAAGGAGGTCGAGATGAGAAGGAAGGTGGAGAGAGAAAGACTTACTGGTCTATCATGGTGTCCCTCGCCCCTCATCCAGATCTGCCACGAAATGACGTAGAAGATCGCATCATCTTCACTGAGCTATGACACTCTTATGCATCATGCTCATGGTGGAATCTTCCCTCTCTTTTGTTCTTCTTGTTCCTCGCATCATGAGCGAGTAGATCCTTTTCACTGGGGTGTGGGGACTAGCCCCGCTGCCCATGCTTTCATGTCCTTTCATTTTGACATTCCATGGAAATGAACATAACTTTTCATTTCATTGTTAATCATCGATGTTTGCTTGTAGATTGATCACCTGCTTGCTTTTATCTTGTTCTTTCCTATGTTGTGAGAACTTCAATATGTAGGATAGAATGTCGATTAATGCAATTGACTCCCTAACTAGAAATAGAATGGGATTCCCTGAGGTCGTAAGTGAATGATTCGTGAGGGGACGGGCCATCTAGCCCAGGTGATGCTTTTGTGTGCCTAAAACATGTATAGGGGGCATGCATCTTTAGTTGGATATCTGTATCTTTGGAACCGTAAGTGCATGATCTGGATGGGGATGAGAAATTGGATTCCTAAGGTGCTGCTTATGCGAACCTAAACATCCCTCTGGGAGGGTTCACAACAGTCCTATTTGGATAGTTAGATCTTGCCTGGATGTTTGTGTTAGGATGTGTTTGCATATGTAGCGGTGGTGAAACTCGATACCACCCTAGTGATCTCATCATTAATTTAGATTCAACTTTAATTTTATTCTTTACTTTATTGCAATTAGTTTAATTAGACTCAAATCAACCTTTGTTCTAAATATTAGCCTTACTTGGACCAGACTAGACTAGCAATGATTCTTAAAAATGTTATCCCTTGGGATTTGATCCTTAACTATACTGTGATAAGACTTTTTTGCTTGTGGGTGGTATTATTGCACAAGGTTTTGGTAAAACTTAGGGATTTCAACCCCGAGTGAATTTGTTAGTGTGATAATAGACCACATCAATCATGTAAACCTGTTAAGACTCCATATGATTCATCCAAGACCTTGTTCAAGAATGAGACTGGGGTTCCGGTGTCTCAATTATGATACTCTTAGATTATCATAAGTTTGATGTATCTTATGAACTGCACACGTCTAGACATTGTGTTTGCCATAAGAAAGTTAAGTAGATACACGAGTTGTCCCGACAAGACCCATTGGGAAGCTCTTGACAGAGTTTTGAGGTATATCAAGAGAACTTGTTCAGTTGGGCTGCATTATGGTAAACATCCCTCTATAGTCGAAGGATATAGTGATGAAAGCTAGATTTCCATAAATTCTAGGACTAATGGTGTCTCAGGATATGTATTGTTGTTGGGAGGAGGAGTTGTTTCCTGGAGGTCTAAGAAATAGACCATATTGTCTCGGTCCACTTTTAAAGCAGAGTTGTGTGCTTTAGATGAAACTGGATTAGAAGTTGAATGGCTACATGGACTTATGTCTAATTTACCTATGGTAATGAAGCCACTTGCTGCAATTTTAGTTCACTATGACAGCACTACAACTATTGCTAAGATAAAGAGTTCCATGTACAATGAAAATCAGTGTAGACACATCCAAGTCATATTGAAATCTGTAAGGGAGTTAGTCTCTAATGGGGTCATGGTTGTGGACTACATCGGTACCAAAGATAATACAGTTGATCCTGTCACTAAAGGACTAACCTTGGCTTTAGTGAAAAAATCCAGGTTAAGGATGGGAATGAAACCCCTATAGATTTGTAGGCAGTAGCAACCCAACCCAAAAGAAAGGAGATCTCACAAATTGGGTTCAATGTGGTAATAACTAGCTATCAGGTGAATCAGAGGACACTATGTATTATTGTTTGATGCTTCTAGCATCTATGTATCTATCTCCTAGAAACATGTTAGTGTCATGATTGCAAGTTAGTAAGAGATTAGTCTCTAAATGGTGTCAAGTCTTAGGATAGGATGTTAGCAGTACATCCTTGGAGACTCCAACTAAGTGATTGATGTTGTGTAGGATGCAATAGGAGATTTGGGTTGGTCTCTAATATCAATCATGATATTTTTTTTGTACGCATGGCCTTAATGCAATGTTTTCTTTTCTACCATATCTTTAATGTGTTGTTACCAACCTATACTCTTGTACCCAAGGTTCAGGTTCAAGAATTGTGTTCACCTAGTTCCTACGGGAGTCAAAGTTGGATAACTTAGGTAGATTCAAACCGAAAGGTGTTTGCTAAAAGCACAATATGGAGGATTGAATGGTACAACACACTACACATTGGATTTTGTGGGGGATTGTTAGATATATGGATGTAGCAGCCATGTATATAGTAAGGGTTAAGCCCAATGTAGTGCAGCTAGTACATGTGAGAAAAGTAGTTTTGTCTCTACTGTGAATGGTAAATAAGTTTTATCCCATATTACTCACTCCTAGAACTTTTATGGTTCTTATATGTAGGATCACATGGGCACTAGTGTCCAAGGGGTCCTAGGAGGAGGGTATGCTCACCTCCTTGGTGGGTGGGGTGACCACAACATGAACGCATGCACGCACTCCATGCCTTGCCTCACCTTGCCTCGCCTGACCTGGCCTGGCCAGGCCGGGCACGGGCTCAGGCTTGTGGCTTGTGGCTTGTGGATTGTGGATTGTGGAGAATGTCATCTGTCTTCTTTTTGTACTAGGATACAACTATGTAATTAATTACTCATTTAATTAATTATTTCTTTCCTCTTTGGATTTAATAATCCTTACTGGAAAGTGTATATTTTGTGGATTTTTCCACAATGTGTACAAGAGCAACTGAGTAGTCACGTCTTAATAGGAATAGAATTAGTGGGACTTGTAAGGCTATAAATAGTCCTCCGGTCATTAGGGTTAATGTGACAACCTTGATTATCTCTCTCATTTACTATACTTTTTATTTCTCTATTAGTGGCTCACATCACTCAATATGATTTCAATCCCAATACTAGAGTGTGATGAAGACCCAATTTGATCACCTTGATGACGAATTTGATGATATGTTGCTCTATTTTGAGAAATTCGACTAAGTAGCATGCTATATCATGTCACCTTCTTACATCTAATATTGAACCTCATTACTTTGTTGTTTTGGATTCCTATTATATATCATGATGTAGATTATTCAATAACGAATCCAGTGGCACAAAAATCGCATCAATCAGACATGTATAGCCCAAGTTATGGCTTTTGGAAGATGACATGATCTTATGCCTTTTGTGTTCTTCTTCTTGTTGATTTTACTCTTGGGCCGACCCACCTATGTGCTCAGCCATAGAACAACCAGCAGGATGGCTTGGCTCTCCCCTCTCCCGATCGAGAAAGTAGCGAAGGGCAGTTACTGCCTTCCTTCTTCCCTTCAAAACTGAGTAATGGAGGCGGCTGTTAGCCCTCTACGCCCCTCATCTAAACCCTAAACCCAGAGTCCTCTTATACCCCTTTGAGTTCTAAACCTATCCGCCCCTAGTTTTCACACTCCTTCTCTTCCCCACCTCCCTCAGATACATGTGGTGGTGCCCAGCAGGCTACTCACTCGACCCTACCCCTCCTTGCCCCCTGACAAGGTGCGACGACCATTGTGTTTTGCATCAGATGCACGGACGCCCCGACTAGGCCCCTAGCATCGTCGACCATACTCATCTCGGTCAGCTGGAGCCTGCTCGATCATCAAGGAGATGGGGAGCAGCTTCCCCTATTTTCTCTCTATTCCCATATACGGGAAACAGAGGCCATGTGAAATGTGATAGCAAGAGTCCGGCTAGCGGTAGGTAGGGTCTCGGGACCCTTGACAGCGGTGGGTGGCGCCTCCTGGCGGTTCGTGACTGGGAGGGACTATCTAAGGGAGTGACCCAAAGTGGTGGCCAGCGATGAAGGTCAACCAAACCAACCAAGACGCGGTGATGAGTGACCCGGACCATGGCCATTGATCCCCGATCCAAGGATCTGTGTCCCAAGGGATATAATCAAGGGTATGCTTCTTGGTTTTTCTATAGTTTGATTTATTATCTTCAAAAATTGATATCTCCCAAATCCCTTGGTCAAATTAGACAAATAAATATACCAAATTGATCGGATCGACAAGACCTACCAGTTGGGTATGATTCCAGGTCCTAATTATAATGTTTACTCCCCTGATTTCTTAAAAATGATAACTTTATCCATGTTGAGTTCATTCAATGCACCTAAGTGATAAAACTTGAACCTTTAATGATCATCTATCTGCCTAATCATGAAATCAAAACCTTTCATACATCTTTGATTTGTAGTAGGATCCTTATCACCCTTATTTCTTAAGAGTTACTCCCATTTACACTATGTGACTTGTCCTTGGACTTAATGTATGATCTTAATCAAAGTTGCTATATTTCTCGAATACGATTCATGTATCTATATCTTGCTGAGCTAATCTTGCATCTTGTCTGAATCTCATGTCTTGATGATCTGAGATCTTAGTTTCTCTATTGTGAGTCTTTTGACCCCAGAATGCATGTAAATGCCTTAAACATTGTTATGATTATAGGAAGAGCATGGAATGTCATAATGGCATGAGACTTGAACCACACCATCATGATGACCTTTAGATCAGTACAAGATCATATAATGAACCAATAAGCAACTTGGAACCCATCTCGGCCAAAATCCTAAAATGCATCTAATTAGGATTAATGATGAGAATCTAATGCATATATGTTCTTAATCAGGTTTGGCATGTGGCTAGATGATGAAGGATATGTTAGGTTATGAAATCTCTGAATAAGGTATGGGCCTTATCTAGTTATATGTCTACCACTTTCTTTCTTGAAAAGACATATATTATATGCTTGTTTGTCTATTTTCGCAAATATTGCCATGTAGTATTGCTATGTCTTACTCGATGTTTGCCTCGTCAGTTTTATAACTTGAACACATATATATGGAACTCTGTTATAATATTGTGGATAAAGGGTTAACTCTTGGTTACGTCCTTGAGGTCCCTCTCGTATAAAAGGGTTAGCTAAGCTTGAGCACCCTTACGGACCCTTCCGATGGGAAGATGGTCAAAGGCCTTAAACATACTTGATATTGTTGGTATAATGGAGTGAAATGACATAAAATATGGTTTCACATTTGTTAAACAGTTAACACATTTATTCTTGTTCGTTTAGTCTTGAAATCTTTTCAAAATTATGCAAAGCTTATATATATGTGTATCTTTCTGTCCCATACTCAACACCTCGTGTGTTGAACCATTTCTCGTATGTTGTTTTTAGGTTCAGAGATGGCTAGAAGGTTGATGGGCTTGGTGAGCTTTGCTAGGTGTACTTGTTGTAAGATCCAGATATAGTATACATGAGCAGACTTGCACAAAGTGACTCTTGAATATGTAATTCAAATCGTGTAATATAATGATGTTGCTTAATATATCTTGTTGATTGTTGAGATTATGTTGGTGCTTCCATCTTACTTTGAATGAAGATGCATGGATTGAAAACTGTATCCGGCCCAGTGATAATCTTCAGGCCACAAGCACCTTGATCGCGGTCTCTTGCTGGCATATTTGGAACTCCATATGCGAGTTCATTCATAAGCGCAAGCCCATGCATGCAACCAACTTGTGTTCTTTCATAAAAAATCGCATTGATACTATTCTCAGCCTCCCAACAGCTCCCGCAGCTAGGAGGGTGCCCCTTCGTCCTTCAATACGAAGCTTATCAACACAAGATTATTTTATCTTCGTAGATGCTGCTTTTAACCACCTTGCTGCTAACACCGTGGTGGGAATTCACGCCTTCGGAGCAGATGGCAAGTCTCTGTTCGGCAAAGGCCACCGAACCATGGCCTCCTCCGCTCTAGAAGCAGAGGTGCAGGCTTGTCTTCTCGGATTGAAAACCTGCAAGGAGTTGAACTGGTCCTCGGTGTACATCCTCTCAGACTCAAAGCAAGCTCTATCGTTCCTCACTAACGATCAGAAGACCTCAAATAAATTCAAACCACATGTTCGTTTGGCGAGCACCATTCTGGAAGAAGGCAATTCGATTGTGCTGAACCATGTGCCACGCATATGGAATACCCCTGCATACCTGATTGCGAAGAGGAGTTTAGTTTCTGGGGCTCCCTGTAACTTTAATTTTGTTATACATGACTGGCTCACGGCCTTCAGGAAGATTAATGTAAACGCTATGTTATCTGCACTAGAGGGTGGAATGAATAAAAATTGACCTCTAGTTACCCCCCCCCCCCAAAAAAAAAAAGAGATTATGTTGGTGCTTGTATCTGGTTATCTATTCATGTGTGCTAAGCTTTACGCTTCTGCAAGTTGCCTTTGGTATACATTTGGTTCATGGGATTGGGATTTCGATTCCATGACAGTTAACAAATATCTTTTCAAACACAGTCGTCAGTCGTTCGTGCGAGTGTTTTACTAGCTCTAATCTCAGAGTCTACCATCATTGCTCTGACTTGTTTCTTGGAGATCTCTCTCTTGGAAGCGACAAAGTCATTCACCTTCTTCCTTCAAGACGCAATCTGTCAGGCGGTGGTTCCTATGATTGATGGGTTGTACTAGTGGTGGTGTGCCTATTCGTCTGCAATGTTCATCTTCTACGCAAATGTGATGCTTCTCTTCAGGTTCATGACCAGGTCAACTCGGAGTACGACGCCTGTTCTGGAGCACTATGTGGTGCTGATTTCTTTAAGTAAAACTTGTTCATTTTTCAACGAATGATCTGGTCAAGTTTCTAACTCAGTTTACTTTCTCCTGCATTATTTATTCTTTGGCTTCTTATATGGATCTGGCTTGTAAATGTTAATTCATTGCATCTGTCATTGTTGCATGTAACGACATAAAAACCAAAAAAAAATTCAACAAAATAAACATACTGTCGACTGATATGCAACATGAAAAATCTTTTCTTGAACACTTGTAAGTCATTAAGTATATTTATACCAAATATGATATCAGAATAGTTAATAAGAACCAAAAGGAAAAAGATAACTCTAATGATGTATAAGTATATGTTATACAAATAACCATTAATGACTAATTATCATCTAACTACTAGTATATACACATACCATGTTTACGTGAACCAACAATTGACATCTTATATATGCTCATACCATGATCATGTGAACCAACCATTGACGTCTGAATTTTGCAAAATATGATAGATCATTTACAAAAATCTTGATGATCTCATATTTGAATAATGTTCTACATACAAAAGGTATAAGTACTTACATATGCGGATAATGAACCTGAGAAACACATGAACTGGATCGTATACTGCTAATGATCTGAAAATATTCATCAGAATAATGTTTAATCCACAGATTCATACAATGTGATAAAATACCTAGATGTAAACTTGCTATTGTGTTGTGTAACTGTAAAAACTTAGTGAACTCATATCTTTCAATGAGATATTAAAATACACTAATTCATTCAGGAAACTTGGATATGTATATAAGATGTAACTCATCAATATAAAATGGACTAGTAACTTATATTAATCAAAATTCATTAATATTAGTGAATATGCACTACATTTTTTGGATTGAACACACACACACACACACACACACACATATATATATATATATATATATATATATATATATATATATATATATATATATATATATATGGGCTCATCTTCAATACTCGCGCGGGTAGCCTGAATTTTAGCTACCCACACATCCAAAACTGTAACTATATGGTACACAAAAGTAACTCTAAGATCAAAAGAGTAACTATATTGATAAAAGAGTAACTCTAAGAACAAAAAACTAACTGTGCAGAAAAATATACAGTCTGTAAATATATGGACGTATTTTTTTATTTTGGGGGGGTAAATGATATTATTTTTGGATAAACTTTTTTGGGGAGCTAGATAAAATGCTCCTCTACAAAAGTGATTTGTTTTTAAAAATGATTGGAAGGGTGGGAGAGTAGCTACCCGGGAGGGTATTAAATAAATCCCCTATATATGTATATATATGTATATATATATATATATATATATATATATATATATATATATATATATATATATATATATATATATATATATATATATATATATATATATATATATATATATATATATATATAGGACAACAATCCAGTGAGAAACATATCTTGGTGAGACCATGAGAGGCATTTCAATAACTTTGCACAATCATCAAATTTTCACAATCCAACCATATGGATTGAAAATATACCTTATTTGTTACCTTCCTAAAAAATTTCATCATCATATGACTTGTATTGCATCCACAACAAGTGAATACTTTTCAACGCTGAATATCGAGTTTCAAGATGACCGTTGGATGTAAAATGTGTATATTGTAAATATGGACATGTAAAAGTTATTGGATTGTAATGAATTTTTTTGTGAAGGTAAATAAAATTATATTCTTTCCATCCATAAGGTTGGATATTATAAACAAGCTATAACTTTATAGTTATTCAAATAACTCTCATACTCTCACCGTAGATTACTTCTCACTGGATCGCTACCCTATATATATATATATATATATATATATATATATATATATATATATATATATGTATATAAATATGTATATATATGTATATATATGTATATATATAGATATATATATATATATATATATATATATATATATATATATATATATATATATATATATATAGAGAGAGAGAGAGAGAGAGTTATAAACATAAAGATTAAATGTTGAAAGAACTTTTCATTCTCATCTTATCTCAAACTAAAATAAATTTCACCTTCTCTCATGCATCTAGATATATAGTTTACATATTTACATATGAAATATAAGTATTTATAATTGAGATTTATCTTTACATTTACAAATTATTTGTTAACAATTATTGATGACTTAAGCATATATTGAAAAGAAAATATGATATGATGACATCCATGTGACATAGTCAATAAGCTAGGAATGACTAAAAAAGAATGTATATAAATAACCCTATTATATGAGAGAGCTAATCACTAGCAATACAATTGAACTGGTGAACATTGAACAATTATAAGACAATAATATTTTACATCTCTCTATGTTATATATATGTTATGGACAAACCTTGAAACTGAATACATGTATTTTGAACTTTCTCGACTTTTAATTCAAAGAAAGTCACAATTTTAGTTTGCAAGGTTTTTTTCCTCTTGAAAGCTTACACAATAGATAGATTGGTTGAATTTAGTTAGTTTAAAACTCTAATGTTTTTCTATAAAAGACTCTGACATTTGCATCTCTAGAATAATAGCACACCATTAACTTATCAAAAATTACATGTTGGTGTGAAGTTGAATCATGCATTCACAACTCTATGGAGAGAAAGGACATAGGATCTCTCAATTAACTAGGAAACACAACTAGTGTGTTGTAGTTCTCCATAGGAGAGAACACATGGATTCCCCAACAAAATGTAAGATTGATATGTTCCATCTATTTCAAACTTTGAATTTACATTCTTAAATTTTGATATTAAATATTTCTAATACTGAGAATACTTTTTATATTTGAAACTTACCTACATTATTTAGTTCCATGCATATTATCATTGAAAATTATTACTAGATAATTTTATACCTATTTACCTTACAAATAATGAATTGTTATGGTTCTCTTTATTGACCCTTCCTTCTGTTATTGTCCATGTGTGGATTTATTTCCTAGGGAATTCATGGATAGGTGATTCAAAGATGGCTTAGAAAAGACATGTGGGAGAAGTCCTTTGTTTATGTAAGAACTCTAGACAGATTTGTAGTTTCCATATATGTGTAGTATAAACTTTCATGTACTCTAGTTTGTATATGGTGTAACGAATTTTGATATACTCTAATAATAAATTATGAGAAAATTTTGGTCATAAAGATTGGGGTTTTACATGATGGTATCTTAATCATAAACAACCAACACTCATGCAAGACTCATGAAACAATAGGATTAGTTAAATAATAGAAATGAAATACTTGTAACACTATCCCAACTTATTAGTATATGCCTAAATATAACTAAGGATTATTGGAAAC
The DNA here is from genome assembly GCA_963693085.1 of Alisma plantago-aquatica. Classification (NCBI taxonomy): domain Eukaryota; kingdom Viridiplantae; phylum Streptophyta; class Magnoliopsida; order Alismatales; family Alismataceae; genus Alisma; species Alisma plantago-aquatica. Next base: position 173,248,788 of record OY856413.1, read on the forward strand.
TTAGTTATTCACATGTGTACCCTAATATTGCCATGCATGGAAGCTATAGACTTCCTAGAAACTAGTATTATCTATGAACATCAAGTATTATTTGAACTAGGTATAGTGATGGCAAAACCTTTACTGAAAGATAGAATATAGAAATTGCATACACGATAATATCGTCATATTTGATAATTTATAATTGAAACTCAAAAATAATTTGTGAAATATAATATATGTTGGTGGTAATAGTCTTACATAAAAGTTGTTGGAAAGTAACTTAAATATATTTAGTTGAGGATGAAAAATCATTGTTTAAATGGATAGGAATTGAGGCATCTATATAAGGCATGTTTAGTGAATGTTATTTTGTAATTTCTCCCAATACACTTAGGTGGTGATCGGATTCTTGACTTCTGAATTTAGAGAAATTCTACTATGGTGGATTAGCAATAAGTCATATATTGGTATTATGTGGTTGTGATGTGGTTCTCATAATGATTTTGGCTAGTTTTGTTTCATTTTGAAAGTTTTTCCATCAAAAGTTGTTATCTATATAATATTCTATGATAATAATTGATTTATAGAATTTTATTGATGGTCTCTTCTAGTAAAACACAATCCAAGAGGTAATAAGTATTACATAAAATCACTAAAGGAGACCGACATATATGGATGTAGAAACTTGATTTTGGTGTAGGGATATTAAATGACGTCCATTGCACTTCTCTATATATTTATTCAATTTTTTATGGGGTGAAGAGTAGTACAAGTTAGACCATGGATATGCATATGTTGGGAAAGAAATCATTTTAAGGAAGGAAGAGTTGTAACATATTAGAACCGGACCCAAAATAAAGCTGGTCATATTCTGATGACTCGTGTTCATTCACAATGAGATCCCTATTTTCAAATACCTTTCTACTGTTTGTTTATTTATCATACACTTAGGTATAATTTATCCCCATTTACCTTTTGTACTTACACCTAAACAATATTTCTTTTCATTTGAAAATATATTTTCATTTATTCCTTAATAAAATTCTCATTTTCCTCATAATGTCATTTACATTAACTCTGATACAATTTATCCAAATTAATCTTATGATGAGTTGTCTTGATAAAAATTCATATTTTAATAATTTGATAGTTTGTTGACTAGTGGAACTAGAATCCATTATTTATATTATAAAAATATCATATACTCATTATCTAGTGATTACTAATAGAGAATTAAATATTTTAGGTTAGATATTTAGGGAACAATTGGTGGTTATTTTTAAACTTAACTATACTATGATTTCTAAATCCTAGTACATAAATAAATATTTCAATGATGAATTGTAAACCCAATTCCTGCATATAAATATATAAATATAATTTTCTTAAGAGATATTAAATGGTTCCAAGAAAACTATTCCATCAAAAATTATATTAAACACCATGTTGTGGTTGTTAATCATTTTCAAATTATAAAAATGGCTTACATTCCAACTCTAAAATATCAACTTACAAATTGTAAATAAATTGATATATTATGTCAGTTCAACAATGTATTTATATATGAAGTAATTAGTTCAATTAAACACCCCTAATTATAATCTAGTTTTGGCATCCTCTTGATGACTGAATATGAAATATTTGCACATTAGACATTTTCCTTGCTCATATTTCAAAACCCATTGGAACATTCATTTTAAGTTTTATCTATGAACATTGTTTCATGACAACTTAACACATGAAATTGTCATATTAATTTGTTTAAACCTTGAAATTATCTAGTATATTCATTTTAGAAACTATTGACTTTTAAATATTAAAAAACATATCAAATTGTTTATTGACTAAATAATGAAGATACATTATATAATTACATTACAATTACAATTTATGGAGTTTATATTTTTTAAAATGACCGCAATAGATATCAAGAACTTGTTAGATATTTAAGAGCAAATGCTTTCACAGTTTAGTAGTTATGAATTTATAAAAGTTAATTCATAATCTAGATTTAAGACAATTCAATGCAATCAACATAATGCCTTTTGTGTTAATGCTTGTCGATGACTAGTAAAAAATGAATGATAAGAAAAAAATTCTCTAAACTATCAATTGCTTCACCTTCTATTGATAAGAATCCAAGACTTTGGTTACCTGGTAGGCACACCAACAATGCGCCTATATGCATTTAATTTTACATAAGAGACACCACATTTAAAGCCATATCTATTAGACAATAAATTAAAGGAAAGGACTATTGTGGAATATGATCATGTCATATCCTTCTTACTTCTATCTAGTACTCAATACTCCCTATAAACTTAGTGCCCTCGTCAATTATAAAGTTAGCAAGACGTCTCAGGCATATCACACTGAAAGACATTGCAAATCATGGCCTTGCCATGTGACGATCTGCAACATAGAAAATTTGTTGCATAGTCAGGTTTCTCATACACTAACTATCAATCTGATGTTCCTCTATAAAGTCCTCACACCTCTACACAAGGTCTAAAGGATAATCAATATTCTATTGCCATGACTGGGAATAAATGTCTTCAATGTACAGATTGACCCAAACCTAGCTACTTCCTCCACTCTGCCACCATCCCAATATCATCAAAACTATCAACACTTGAAGAACCAAAAAATCTAACCAAAGGTTGTGTATAGATCTATACATGAGGACGATGGGATAGAAGAGGTTGATGTGATCCAATTGAAGTTGCATCTTGGATGGAAACCTCCAACATGGTGAAGCTTGGATGACATGGTGGTGGTGGATGAGATGTAGACAAGTGAGACATTCTCTATAATAAGTGGACATTTTTATGTCAAGATAGAGAATCAATTGATACCTCCATGATCCTTCAAATATGAAGCCTCAGTTTCAAAAAATAGTCACAAAGAAATTAGATTGAATTAACAACCATGGAATGTGAAAGATCAAAAATGCCTATAAGTCATTATGTAAAATTCTATAAAATCAAACATTGGAATAGTAAATAAGAACTAATATGAAAAAGATAAATATGTGATTTATAAGTATATGTTATATTGATAATCAATTGATGACTAATGATCTTCTAGGTACTAGTATATATACATAATATGTTTATGTGATCCAGTTGTCATTTAAATCATGAAACATATGACAATTCTATTACACTAATCTTATTGATCTCATATTTTAATAACGCTCCTAACAACCTACATACTAGAAGTTATAAGTACTTACATACATGGATAATGAATATGAGAAATGCATAGTATGGATCGTAGATTGCTAATGACATGAACATATTTATTACAACAATGTTTAATCCATGTATTCATAAAACATAATAGTACATGTAGATGTAAACTTACTATTGTGTTTTGTTATTGTAATACCTAAGTGAATCCAACTTGGTCAATGAGATATCATAATACACAGATTGTCATTCATAAAACTTGGTCACATGTATAATATGTAACTCATCAATATAACTGAGCTCGAAAATCATGTTTATCTAAATTAGTTTGCATTAGTGAGTGTGCACTATATAAATAGGAATGATACATATATATTTGAAGAGTTATATACATAAATGATTGATTGTTGAAAGAACATTGCATTCATGTGATATTTTGATAGATAATGAAATTCACATACTCTAATGCACTGAGATAAATATTATACTTATTTTCATATGAAATATAGCTACTAATATTTGAGATTTATTTATGCATGTATAAAATATTTTATAGCACTGTATGAATAATTTGAGAATATAGTAAAAAATGTAATATAATGAATCATGAGCTTATAATCACATGTGACTTAGTTAATAATCTAGGAATAACTAGAATAAGGAAGTATATAAACAAAATTACATATGAAAAGACTAATCACTAGCAATACAATTGAACTAATGATTGAATCACTCAAAGACAATAAATATTTCTCAGTACATTATATATCTATTGTGAACGAGTCTTGGAGCTTATAACTTGCATTTTGAACTTTCTTACCTTTGAATCTGAGATAATAAATTACTATTTAAGTTTGTAAATTTTATTTTCTTCTTGAATGAATGCATAATAGATAGGTTGGAGGGATTCAATTTATTTTTAAACCCTAGTCTTTCTCTAGAAAACCTCCAATATTTATATCCCTATAATATTAGGACTATCATAAAGGATAATTTGGTTCCCATTAGTTTAGTGTAATTACGCTTCACCACTCTATGAAGATAATGGACATAGGATTCCTCAAGAAACTAGAAAAATTAGTTGGTGTATTGTCATTCTCTACAAAATAGAACACATGGATTCATAAACAAAATAGACGTGTGCTATCTATTTTAAATTTGAATTTCTAGTGTTGAATTCTTATATTTATTCCTTATATTATTGAGAATATTATTTCTATTGATACTTACCTATATTGTTAAATTATTTACCACTAGAAATTCTTAGTTGGTACTTTCATACTTATTTATTTCCAAATGATGAGTTTATACTAGTCATTTGACGGACTTGCTGTTTTCCATTTTAGTCTATGTTTGGATTTATTCCCTATAGAAATTCATTGAAAGACGAACGAAAGAAGATTTAGAGGGAACATACTAGAGAAGTCCTTTATTGATAAAAAAAGTGTAGATAGATTTGTAGTTTTCATGTAAATGTGGCATAAGCATCTATCTGATCTGATTCATTTCTGATATAAAGATTGTTAATATGGTATGAAATAAAATTATGTACAATTTTTGGTTACATAATTTAGATCCATACAATGGAGGAATTATCTCCTTGCTTTTGTAGGGTGGATCAGGCTTATGATTTTTATGCTTTTACATATTTTTGTGAGGCTTAGAGGTAAAAATGATGGAAAAAAGTGAATACAAAAGGGGAGTCATATATCATGAATTTCGTCACAATATTCTCAAAAGAGATACTTCAACCAAACTTCACAACAATGTCAAATTCGTGATGAATAAGCAAGTATGGTAAACCACATGTTTCTTATAAGCTTTGAGAAAGCCCCTAACCTTTAGGGTCTGTAATGATTGCATGCCATCGATTCAAACACAATTACAAGATAGAGGTGAAACATATGTATAAAGTCATAAGCTAATCTTGTAGAGAAATAGGCACTTGAAATTGTGAATGCACTTGACAAAGGATGATAGTTCAGTTTAAATTAGTAGAGATCAAGTTGAAACATCATTTAAAAAAAAGTTTAAACTTTCCAAAAGTGTATCAAATTGATCATTCCACATGTCAAGTTCTATCTTGTAATCATAAAAGGTGACAAATGTATTATAACAAAGAACACACAAGAAATTATCATAAATATACATGCAATGCAAAACATGATGGCATAACAAGAAGATTGGAAAAGCAATTCCAAAAAATGCAAGACATTAACTACATGCCATGCAAGTGGGTGTAATATAAAAATTAAAAAAAATATGGGTGAATAAATCAATCATCATCACAATAGGAAAGAAGTAGTAGAACTAGAATAAGAGAATAAAGATTAGAAGGGCATACCACGCCACAAATTTGTCCATAGTGTCCTAATGATAGACCACATGGTCTTTGTTCCACTCACGCTTAAGTGGATGTAAGCTGGACTAGAGAAAACTAGTATGGGACTACAATTGCTAGAAAAGCTTTGGAAATACTTCACGTGTATGGTTGGAATCCAACTCAATGATCTTCAAAGTATAGTAGAATATGACAATCTTACCATGCCTCTTCAGACATGTTATAAGTTTGTTATCCTAGAGTAGCACTCATTGGAAGTGGTGAAAACTATTAAAATAAGAAAACATAGTAAAAAATAAACTGACTAGATAATTGTAGAAATCATTGTGTGTTCCTCCACCCTGACTTTCTTACATGTCAAACACATAATAGTTATGGAAACATGCTTGAAGATGAAATATCCCAACTTGGATTCTCACATGGTGACCCCAAACTTTAGTGGATTTTACTTTCCTAACCTTCTTGTAGTCACAAACTGTGACGTCCCCGGATTTTGGCTTCTCCAAACCCTATTGGGAATGAGATGTCAGAATCTGAAGACATCGTCCAATCATATCAAAGAGCGATGCGGAAGCATAATACGCATACATGAACATACAACCATAACATTCTCAACATTCAACATGTAAATTTATACAACATGAATTTATTACACAATGGTTTACAATTACATATTGAATGAAAGTTTCTACAGTCTAAGAACATGTATGCTAAACTAGGATCTACACAATAGGTACAACCTGGACAACTGCTCACTTCCCGTATTTTATCCCAAGCTAGCTCTGAACCTAAAACATATGTGAAACAACGAATCAACACACAAGGTGTTGTGCACGTGGGTAGAAAGATACATACTAATATGCTTGCATAATTGAAATAATCTTGAGAAAGAAAGAGTAAAAGAAAACATTATTTAAAGCGATAATCAGGTAAACACATTTTAGATGGCTTTTGATGTGTTTGTACTACTAAGTGGTGTCACACTTCATTTTTCCCCGCCCCGTGGGCTATGGGGACCGAGTGTCGATCTTATATTCAGAGGGGAAAGAGAGAGATGTCGCACTTCATTTTTCCCCGCCCCTTGGGCTATGGGGACCGAGTGCTGACCTTATATTTAGAGGAAGAGAGAGAGAGAGAGCATATATCCACTCAATAGCTACAAACCATCTATATTCTTTTATGTTCTATAATGTTTTGCGGAGCATATACTACTAATACACATCCAAGAATTTATATGGAAACACAAGCATCCAAAGTACATCATATCATTATGCATTCATGAAAACTAGTCTTATACTTGATAAATCCCACGTACCTGAGTTCAGAGATTCCTATTTACATTCTGGATCATCTACATATCTAGTCATCACCTGATTAAATAACAAAATCATATACTAGCATCAGATTCTGATCATCTTAACCCTAGTCGTGTTCATTTTAGGGTTTACTTAGATCATTATGTTATTCTCATGATTACTTGTATTCTTACCTTATATTTATCTTACTGATGTCATTTTCTAGATTACAGTTCATCAAATGGATATACTCATGTGTCATATTATTATGTGGACATATTTAATATTATGTCACTTTCATTAACCATATTAGGGTTACATCACATGTATTAAGGATGCTCTTCATATAACATGAATTCTATGCATCATCATGGTCTCATAATTAAATCTGAGTTTCCAAATACAGATATAAGCTTACTCTATAAATTTCATCATTTATAGGGCATGCATGTATTTATTACATTTTATTTAGGGTTTTCAGCCCTAAATAGCCATATTGAGCAAATTATATGATTTCGTACATGACCATAACTGACATTCTATGCATTCTAAATATGGTTATGGAATTACTGACATTTTCCATAATTTTATGTCATCGTTCAACTAATTTCAACCACCTATAGAACACTCACGATCCTCAAATATCATATTGGGTATCAAACCCTAGAATTGGGGCCATCACACAAACAATGATTTGAAGTAATGGAAGTATATTTTGCCATACAAAATGTGTTAGTTGTACCCAATGGTATGTATTCTTATGTTTACCAATTACATATTTGTAAAAAATTGTGGAGAAGACCTTAAAGTACCATAAGTTTAACGTGTCAAATGACAGAGTATGAGTTCATGATCTACATATAGATCACCATTTTTATTTTATTAATTTAAGTCTCATATGTATTTATTTATGGGGACTTAATAGACACAAATATTGGGTCAATTAGTCCTACCAAACCTAGTTGATGTGGTTTTTACAAAACACTATGTGTAATACAAAATTTATTTATGTTCATCCATAAAAATATACCCATGAACTATAAGTTATAATATCAAAATAAAAAACTTGAAATAAACATCATAAAAATATGAAATTATACAGATAAATTTTTAAAATCTTATATTGTCAATGACTTATTGCCTTGATTTCTTATAATATGATCAGATTCAAGTTTTTTACATTTGAGGAAAGGAAGAAACTAAGTTAAGTAAGCTTGATCAAAATTCTTTGAAATATAATTTCTATGATATTACACTTTACATTAGAATGTTTCCATAAACAACTTGAAAAGGTTTAAGATATTGTACAGATGATAAGATTAAAAGTCAGATTCCATGTCATAATTAAAAATTCCATATTTTTTGTATTGTTTTCAATTGAGATGACAAATTGAAATGTTATTTTTCATTTTATGATGGAATCACGCTTTGTGTGTGCCATTTTATTCCACTCTCTCTGATTTCTTTGTTATCCAATCTTGCACATATCCCTCCTCTACACTTCAATTTAATCTTTAGCTATTTAAACTATGAATATTTGTGCATTGGAGTGAGAGAGAGAACCAATTGAGATATATATTTATTTTTAGCTTTTTTGTTTACTTTAACTCTATTTTCATATTTATATAAGTCTTATGTAATATGGGGATAAGTACAATAGGAAAATTTGGGTTTGGTGTGTGTATATTTGTTGTTTCCCCTCCTATTTAAAAGACAATACTATAAAAACTCCCACTTTTCTGTGACCCTCGATTAAGAAAAGACCTTAGAGTCGATGACATTACCTAAATTTGCAGGTTAAAATTTAAAAAATAATAAAGAATAGTAAATAATTTCCATAAATTTGAATAAATAATATTTACAAGATTGTATAATGGGCTCCAATAAGGAGGCACATGTATATTAAAAGAAATAACTTGTACATAGATGAGAAGAAACACTATCTGGCTAATCTTCCTTGACTTATATTTAATTTCTTCAAAGTTTCTTGATTCTTCATGTCTTCAACTAATAGATGGAGGTTAACCTAAAATGCTGACAAACAAAACATGGTCATCATATTTCTATACTGGTATGTGGGTTCACTTAAATATCACATGTACACATATATTCAACAATTGTTCAATGGAACATATAAGCTCATGATTTTGTTAGTTGTCCTAACCCATCCTTGGTATGCTATCTAAGGGTTAACACTACCCCTCCTTAAACTTGTGTGCCTTATCCCTCCATACATGTAACCCAAGATTTAGAATATCACTCTTTACTTTATGTGATAGTCATATTGTCACTATAGTTGAATAGGAATTAAATAAAAATTCAACAATTCATTTCATTCAAACTTCTAGAAACCTCAGAAACCATCAAAATTAGATAATACAAGTATTCATAATCGTAACCATGTACCTTATTGGAGAAAAATACAACATAATCTTCAAATACTTCATGTAATCCAGTCAAAAATTACATTCAAGAAAGAAAAGACACATCCAATCAATCAACATGATATGTGATTGCATACAACCCTAAAGTGTTACTATTCATTCATAACATGCTAAATAAACCTAACCTAGGTCTTAGACTAGGGTTTACGATTATATCGGGTATAGATTAATAATATGGGTATAGACCCTAATTTCATGTAAACATGACTCATAAGGGTTATAAACCCTAATTGAGCATTAGATGAACTTGAATCATTATTGTAGAATTATTATACTATGACTCCATTAAATTAAATCATGAAGTTTAAGCTACATATATTAAGATGAATCATTATGAAACCCTAATTATCTTATTAGTGACTTACAAAACCTAAAATATCATCATTATCTCTTAATTAGATTGAGATCTTAGTGCATAATTATATTTCACAAGCATCACATTAGATCAGTAAAAAATTGTATTCAATGTATATAGCATATTATCCATAATATCTAGGTTTGATATATGTTGATAACCTTATAATAAATTATTATATATAATTTTTGAACTCGATACATATTTAGAATGGAAAGTACTTTATTCAAATTTATACTCATTTTTCTGATCAAAATCATATAAAGGTTCATCATGATTGGAACTACTGGTAATTAACTGTATTATTTACAAAATTATGGTATAACTGCCAATTATAGACCAAAATGTCATCAAACCTAGATTAAGAAAGCCAACACAAATCAACTTTAGACAATGGAATTGAGCCATATCAATACCTACTCAGCATGGGTTGTTTTTTTGGGAGAGATAAATGACCCTTATACTACTTACACAGTGATCAGGACTGATCATGTAGGTAGGGAATAGGGGTACCCCCACTAGGATTGATCATGTCTCCCAATGGATCGATGTTGTTACTTCCATCCATAGTAAGGTCAACCTAAGGGTTAACTCTCGACTCATGGGCTTGGTAGTAGTATCCAACACTATATCCATCCCCGATGGATATTTCTAACTTTGACGATCCCTTATGAGGCACGACAGGTGATTAGAGGGGAGGGTTCACAATGAGTGTGGTTGACCTACAATGTGGATCTAACTAGCATGTATGGTTATGCAATTTACCTCAATTTGGAAGACTTGCACATGTTGCACATCTTCACCTTGGCTTATAGAAACTTGTTCCCTCCTTGGTTTATAGCCTGAAGTCCCTCCAAGCAATGCACCGGTGACCATGAACTATTTTTTCATGGCGCCACTCATTTAATTAGAGATCCAAGCCAGGTTGCATCCAACCAATAGCACTAAGGTCTCTGTCTAGACTCCTAGGTCATGATGTGCCATCAATTTAGCTAATGCGACCTTAAACTATGGTGGTTGTATGATTTGGTCCTCAAGAAGCATCGAATAGGGGCAAGGGTTGGAGTATACCTTGGTCACAATTGAATGGTTATCAATGCTTCTCTACCCCCAATGGTGATCCCTAGGGCCTCCTACTGGTAAGGGGATGTGAGGAGAGTTAGTGAAAGACCTTCCCTAGATTCACAGTTATCCTAGGATTTAGGCATTATCATATTTTATGGAGATAATCCCCAAAATCAGGTTCGTTGAACATGTTTTGACTTGCCAAAGATATTGGGATGATTATACTAATATTTGGAGGTCTAGAGAGAGGATTTCGGGTCATTGCTCCCCGTGAAACTCAAATAAGTCCAGGCGAAGGAGTCAGAAACTTCCTATCATGGATATCGGGATATGGAGTCCTTCCTGGGTCTGGGTTGTCCCATAGGTAAAAACCTTTTATTAATAAAATCCCCTTATCTTGTTTTAATGTTATGGAATAAATATTCACACCATTTAAACAAAAACTTTGGGATAATTTTTCCCAACCATTGTCTAGGCATATGCAAACAATAAGGCCAGTTGAACTTGATTTGATTCCCAATACTTGATATATAAGAATTAACTACATAATTCATTAAGTAATTACCTAGATCATAGGATATCTTAGAATACTATAGATTTTGAGCCATAATCCCATATTATGATTATCAATCACATAAAAATATCTTGACTATTTATCATGAGCACAAAGTACTCATTTTTTATATTTAAGTTCCAAGGACCCATATGTAAGTCTTATATGGCCCAATTGGGCTTGAGTTGACATTTTGTGGCCCACGACCCATATCTTATGCGTATAAAGGTTTATTTATATCCTTCATTATAAAATAAGGATAGTATCTCATAATATCTCAAATGAAGTCTCATATTAACAAATATATAAAATCACATTGTTTACTTAAATTGACGACTTAATATGAGTCTAGGGTTCAAAATCATCAACCAAGGTCCTTTCATTCTCTTCATTATTCCACTTGTATCTTGATATCATAACTTGAGACATTTCAAAATATTGAGGATGTAAGATTCACCCCTCCTTAAAAGGAATTTTGTCCCCAAAATTCAAACTAATCAGGTGAAGGTGAATAATAACTTAATTTTGGCTCAAATATTAGGTTGTATCAAGATTAACTTTAATAACAAAAGTTCTTGTACTACTAAGTTTGGAGACCAAATCATGTGTATTAAACATGCTCATTCATTTCATGATATTATCACTTGGTGGTTACATTTTTACTTCGTGATTCTATTTTACACTTGGTGGTTACATTTTCGCCTTGGTTTCCTAACCATTTTCATATATGATCGAGGTAACAACTCAAAACTCGAAATTATTTCATAAAACTCAACTTGGTTACTCATTCTTAGATATGAAATTTATTTATCACATGTGTGTACCTAATATCTCACACCCATAATATGATAAAATAAACATCTGGCTGCAACCCAAATGTAAAGTTCATCACATTCTAAGAGAAGAAATGGTGTATCCGCATATTATCTTATCATTAAAAGTTATGGTTGAATCATCCTTAATAGGGATTTCATGCATTGAGCACATTTTATTTCTTATAGATTTTTGAAATTTCATAATCCCATGGATGGTTCTTTTCTCAACTCTTGAGATTATGTACAACTTTCCTTATGATTCTATCTCAATCAACATTCCTTGTATATACATCTCATGTATCAGCAACCTTAGTCCTTCCCATGAGGCCTCTAGGGATATAGGTCCTTTGGAGCGATCTCCACTTGACCCCATGGGCCTTATGTGTTGGTTATCTATGCCCAGAGAGCCAATCATATGATGATTGTAATGGCATATCATGTAAAAATGATTTGATTATTAATAAAAGGCAACCTTTCAATTTATTTTATTTTATTAGTTATGAAATAATCAAATAACTTAATAAATGTCTAGAGAGTAATATTACTCAATGACGCATGTCTTCAGGTTCAAAACCTGAGAAATGAGATCATACAGATGTTAAGAGTACATTATATATATATATATATATATATATATATATATATATATATATATATATATATATATATAGATATATATATATATAGATATATATATATATATATATATATATATATATACATATATATATGTATATATATACATAAATATATATATGTATATATATACATACATATATATATACATACATATATATATACATACATACATATATATACATACATATTTATATATACATACATACATATATATACATACATATATATACATACATATGTATATACATATATATACATATATAGATATATATATATATATATATGTATATATATATATATGTATATATATGTAAATGTATATATATGTATATATATATATGTATATATATATATATATTCTCATTATGTCCCTGATCTGTTGTTATTGTGGAAGGATGATAGAAAACAATAACACAAAAGATCAGAATGTGAGTTGGTTGATGATTGAGTCTCATTGGTATGATATGGCGATATCAAACCAATCCCACAAATACATTAGAGAACAATGTATCAGACAGACCCCCCGTGAGACTGACACATGGAAGTCATAGTCAACTCTCACAATGATGGTGGTGGTTGTGGTTCTTAGACTTGAAATCACTACACTCAACACATGTCATTGGGTATACTTTGACATCATCAAACGCAATCCTAAAACATGGGTTGTTAAAACGGTGATGATTGGGTGGCTTTGACACATGGGGATTGACTATGAGTGATAGACATGGGATTTATCCCTCCTACTGGAGTGTGATGACCTAGGCCTCTTGATAAGTGAGGCTGAGGAAAGCATGGCCATGTACATGTGAGTCAATATGTGATATTGAGCTTACATATATCTTAGACAATCTTCTCTTGGTTCAAGAAACAAGATTGAATAATAATGAGGGTCACTGCTCCATGCCTCTAGTTCAATCTAGACATCAATGACAAAAAAACTATACAAATATTGCAACACCATACACAGATTGTACGGTGAAGTTCTTCCCAAACTTTTCCATTTACTTGGGTAGAAATAATGTGTGACTAGGCACCACTATTTACTTGTGCTGTCATAAATTGTTATGGGCATTCACTACCAATGTGATATGGAACCTATAGGGTCACAGACAAAGGAACTCATCTAGAAGAGGAGTTTGATCTTGAATGATAATTGAATTAAGTACTAAAGTGTTTAGGTACTCAATCCCCACAACAGATTGACACATTGGCTGACTGAACTGCCAAATGACCATCTCATTGGGTGAGACAGCCATTTGGGTATCCAGAAAGGCGTCTCAAGTGTTGAGACAACTGTTTGGGTTGTTAGGGAGATCAGAAATTGAATCGGCTTAGTTCTACCCTATGAACCAATCAGTTCAAGCTATTGAAGTGACTGGCTTGACTCGAACTCACCAAACAATTGTCTGGGTAAGTGAGACGGGTGTCTCACTTGTGTGAGATGGCCTGATTGGGATGAACGAAAGTTCTGGATTTTTTCCAAACTCATTTCAATTACACATACTTGGGGTGCAAGTAAATTAATGTATGTTATTAATTAGGAAATGAATTGCCAATTCATATCTGACTGGGAAAGCACAAAATGATCATCTCTCATCCCAGATAATAGTTTCTCTTAGCGAAATGACCATCTCACATGTGAGATGACCGTTTCGATGCACATAGGTTGTGAAACTTCTAGAAAAGTTGCAAAAATTCAAGATCTACATGTCCTTTCCACTCCCTCATTAGTTTTGCATTAGTTGGGGATTGCGAACCCTGATCCTAACCCCTCCTATATATAGGGGTATTGGGACTTCCCAAAGAACAACTACAACACAAAAAACTAAGAATTAGTTCCTCTGATAATTGTTGTCCTCTCAAGTTGTGGTAACCACAAGTGCCCCGACAAGTCCTACTCGACAAAGGAGGGACAACCACGGGTTAGAACAACTGAGATTTTTCATTGTGGGAGAGAAAATTGGTGACTAGTACACCGACCAAGAGGGACAACTCATTCATGTATGGTCCAGCAGGATGACAGTAGTTCTAGGCAATCTGTGTGGACTACCATAGAGGGGGGGAGTCGTTGTTTTCTGCTTGGAGGACAACGTCAACTGGTAGTCTGTGACAAAAGGAGATGTTGAAGAAGATGGCATTGTGGCTACAGTCTGTGGTGTATACCAAGGAGGCACTACAGTTAGATGTGTCCAGGTGCAACTATGATTCAGAGTTGTGCATCTACAACGACGACGATTGTCACGGGACTTGCTCTAGGACCAGGTATATCTCATAAACCATCCTTCTGGCATTATAGTTATTGACACGATCTACTATTTATGGGGAATATGGTTTTAAGATTTTAAATTCCACTACCTACTCTGTACCATATTTCACTATAGTTGTATCAGAGCCAATGTCAAGTTACTATATTACGGGATAATTGACATAATAAGATTTTGGTTTTTTTGTTCTATTATTGCATGCGATGTGAATAATATTTTGTCAAATCCAAACACCACAATAATCCCAAACTAATATATATATATATATATGCAATTCACATGTGTCGCCCTAAAATGGTTTTGATGGTGGATGTGTAGCATGGTTATGGCTAATAACCTCTATCTATGCATGGTTGTATGTGGATGGTTTATCCATTTATCTCAGTCTACGTACTGAGCCTCTGTCTTATCTTGTAAAGTAAAGTTAACTCTCTTCTACCTTTGTGCCCCTTGAATGTAACTCGAGGTTTCCTAATAATCATGTAAAAGTAGGACACTTTACTTTCCTGCTATGTCAAAGAGGAAGGACCTTGTAGGACATGGTGGACAAGCCAGACTGATTGCTTGGTGTACCCAACTAATCCGCCGGAGGATCCATCTGATGGTGGATAGAAGGACCAAGCTACCAGTGAGATGACCTAACAACCAGCCATGAGGCGAGCCCATTGGTTCAAGGGTTGAACCAATCAACCTAGATTGGCAAGCATAGACCTTCATCAACAATAAGTTTTTGCATGTGACATAGACCTAGATGACTATAATTCCTTGTGGCTACAAGGGATTAAATTAGGATTGGACATAACCATCACTTTCATTTATTACATATTTTCATTGTGGGATATAACATGTATACGACACGTACTATATATGTGGTGATTGGATAAAGTATATGTATAAAAAACAAACTCTCTGAATTAAATATTAAGTCTTAGATGCTTTCCATAAAATATCACACATGAAAAGATTATTGACAAAGTGTGGGCACGCCCTAGTGTGGTGTGTCATCTATCTCATGAAAGTGTGATGGTAGATATGTGGGTCTGCCCTAGCAGGGTGCATAGTCTATCGTGTTGGCTTATGGGTCAGGCTTAACTAGGTGATCTTAATTCGAATAAGAACCTAGAGGCATATAGATGATTATGGCAAAGAGTTCTACATATCATCTCTCAAGAGTTGCATATGATGCATTTGGAAAAAGTTTCCTACCTTATAGAATCAAGTTGTGGGTGACAGCCCTAGCTGGTTCATGCTTTGGATGAAATTAGAATCTTGTCCCACTAGAATACACTGTGATATTCCAAATTTATATTGAGGGTTATCAATTTGAATAAAATAGTGGGAGCAATAATTAATTAAAGACCCAATTAATATGACTTTTAAAATCAAATCAAATCGAAAAGGCTTTTTGACAAATGCAAATTTTCTCTTGTAGAATCAAATGACAAACAAATTTGCATTGCGATTGGATGAATTAAATGAGATTTATTTCCATAACTAGTTCAGGACCTTGAGAAGTGTTATGCATGATATTGAAATACCAATGCTAGTATCCACTCTAAATTTTCCTAAGACTATCATGGATGCTTATTTGAAGCATGCCAATGATGTTGAGAACATCAAGAACCTTATGTTGGGTTGTATGAACTATGAGTTGCATAAACAACATAATAATCATGAATGGTATAATGTCTCTAAGACTCTATTTGAGTGCAAGATGATAGAAGTATATCTAGTAGAATCTCATGTGCTCATCATTATTGGACATATGAAGCATCTTGATAGACTAGGATTTTCTTGAGGTCAAGAGTTGGCCACAAATATGATTTTGCATTCTTTGCCTAAACCGTATAGACAATTTATCAATTTTACCACTTGAGTAACATGGCTAGACCGCTGTCAGAGTTTTGTTACATCTTGATTGCTGTCAAAAAACAAATGAATAAGGAGAAATTTGTGATGATGATCAGTGAAGTTGATTCCAAGGACAAAGACAAGGCCAAGAAGTGTTATGTAGCTAAGCTAAGGTCCAAGTCGTCAACACTCAAAATTAGGAGATGCATAAGGGAACCTAGGAAGAAAGGGATTGAGATCTCTACTTCTGTTGTATACGTTATTGAGGTTAACTTCACTACTTCCTCATCTTGGGTAATAGATACCAGATGTGGATCACACATTTGCTCGTATGTGAAGGATCTGAAAAGAAGTAGACCTTTTGAGAAAGGTGAGGTTGAACTATGTGTTGCAAATGGCACTAGAGTTACGGTAAGCGTAGTTGGAACCTATGAGTTATCTATGCCTGGTGGGAGAACTGCTATTATGTACCTTCTATTAATAGCAACGTCGTATATGTATCTTGTTTAGACAAGAACATATTCAAATTTATTATAAAGAATGGAAGATGTTCTATTAGTAAAGATGGGATCTTGCATGGCAGTGCCCCTATGTCTTATGGTATATACTTGATAGATATAGAGACAAGTGTATATAATATAAATATGAAAAGACAAAAAATTAATGACTCAAATCAAACATACCTTTGGCATTGTCGTCTAGGGCACAAAAATAAGAAATGCATATCCAGACTAAGGATGGTTATCTGGACTCTTTTGATCTTGAATCAATATAGACATGTGAATCTTGTTTGTTAGGCAAGATGACCAAGACTCCCTTTACTGGCAAGACTGAAAGGTTTGGTGATTTATTAGGACTCATTCATATTGATGTATGTGGCCCTTTTAGAATAGATTCTAGAGGTGGGTATAAGTACTTCATTACCTTTACATATGACTTCAATAGGTATGGCTATATCTACCTTATTAGATACAAGTTGAAACTCTTGAAAAGTTCAGATAGTTTATGAATGAAGTACAGATTTAGCTTGGCAAAAGTATTAACGCACTTCATTCCCATCGAAGAGGAGAATACTTAAGCCAAGAATTTGAGGACCTTCTAAGAGCCCATGGGACTGTATCCCAATGGACTCCACCTAGAACACCATAACATAATTGTGTATCAGAAAGAAGGAATCACACATTGTTAGATATGGTGTGATATATGATGAGTTTTGTTGATCTTCCGACTTCTTTCTGGGGTTATGCTCTTGAAACCACCACATTTATACTTAACCACGTACCATCTAAATTGGTTCAAAAGACACCATATGAGAGATGGTATGGTAAACATCCCGATGTGTCTTTTATGAAGATTTGGGGATGTGAAGATTATGTTAGGAAAATGTTTCCTAAAAATCTTGGCCCTAAATATGATGAATGTTATTTGTTTGGATATCCCAATGAGACAGGGGGATACTACTTATTCCATCAAACTGACAACAAGATAGTTGTTACCAGAGATGTTGTATTTCTTGAAAAGGAATTTATTTCCAAAGGAATCAATGGGAGGAAAGTGGAACTCAAAGAAGTTTGAGACTAATGAGAGAACATAAAACTGATAGATGAATCAGAGGAACTCAGAGAATCACGAACTGTTTTGGACACTCAACTTCCTCAAGTGACATAAGAACCTCATAGATCTAATAGGACACAACTTGAACCTGAGAGATTTGGATATTTTGTGACTCAAGAAGGTAGTGAATTGGTCATAGATGATGAGCCAATATCCTATAAATATGATATTAAGGGACCAATGTCTAAGAAATGGCTTGAGGCCATGAGATCTGAGATGGAATACATGTATATCAATAAAGTATGGACTTTGGTGGATCCACCTGAAGGGGTAAAACCCATAGGGTGAAAGTGGGTCTTCAAAAAGAAGATTGACATGGATGGAAAGATCCAAACTTATCAGGGTAGATTGGTTACAAAGGGTATCAGACAAGTTCAAGGTGTACACTATGATGAAACATTTTCTCCAGTGGACATGGTTAAATCCATCGGGATCATGCTTGTTGTTGCAGCTTATCATGACTATGAGATTTGGCAAATGGATGTTAAAATTGCATTCCTTAATGGGAATCTTATTGAGGATGTGCACATGACACAACCTGAGGGGTTTATAGATCCAAATTTTGCCAATGGAGTATGTAAGCTACAAAGGTCAATCTATGGATTGAAGCAAGCATCTCAGAGCTAGAATCTTCATTTTGATGAGACAATCAAACAATTTGGCTTTGTTCAAAATGAAGATGAACCTTGTGTGTACAAGAAGGTTAGTGGGAGCATAGTGACATTCCTCATATTGTATGTAGATGACATACTATTGATGGGGAATGACATCCCTACTTTACAAAAGGTAAAGACATGGTTAGGAAATACATTCTCTAGAAAAGACTTGGGAGAAGCATTAGGGATATGAAAACTACTAGAGGGGGGGGTGAATAGATTTTTATAGATAATTTAACAATTATTGAACTCAAACAACCACAATGAAAATATTGGACAAGGAGACATAAGGTTTAGAGTGGTTCCAACTATAGCAAATACTATAGCCGTCAATCCACTACCCGGTTGCTTACCCAACCGGGATTTGAAAAGAAATTTATTTTATTACCTCGCAAGGAATTTACATAAAATACAATCTCTTTTCCTAAACCCTTCAAGCAGCCTTCACCTAGAAGTAATCACCAACCTTGAAGCAGCCTTCCCTTGAAGTAGATGCACCAACTCCCGTTGCACCAGCCTTCTGAAGTAGCTTCCCTTGCGATAGCCTTCTTGAAGTAGCTTGAAGTCCCCTTCTCCACCTGAGAAGTCAACCCTCTCCAATCCGCAGCCTCCAACCCTAGGAGTAGCAAGGAGAGTACAAAAGATAAAAAGGAACAAGAAAGAAAAAGGAAATTACAACTTATCCTTTAAGCCCAAGGCTTGATATGCCTAGATCAAGCGTATAGATCTCCTAGCCAAGTGTGTGAACTTGTGATTGCTGTGGGTAGGAGAATCTAGCCTATAGGACACGAAATTGAGCTAAGGAGAATGTAGACTAATGATCACAGTGCTCAAATTGCTTGCAACAGATTGCTCAAGTAAGCTCAAGTGTATTCTCAAGTGTAACAAGTGAATTCTAGTGTCCTATGGCTTGTCCTATTTATAGGAATGGCCTAAGTATGCTTAAGGACGTTCTAGAAAACTTCTAGGGGTTTCTAAGTGCTTAACTAGCCGTTAGGTACAAAGTTGTTGCTTTAACAACGGCTAGTTAATTTATTCTGCAGTTGCTGTCAGAGACCATCTCGGTCGACAAATGGTCGACCGAGACACCTACTCGGTCGAACTTTTGTCGACCGACAGGCTCTCTGGAACAAGTGATTTGCAACGTCTTTCTTCAACTGCCAACTAACTTGTCTGTTGTGTCTAACGGCTACTTTGGATCTTTCTCGGTCGAGAAGATTGTCGACCGAGAGTGTCTCGGTCGAGGAGTTTGTCGACCGAGAGTGATCCTGTTTCAAGGTTTCAATTTAGGCATTAATTATATGTGTGAGTGTGCATAAATGATCCTATTTAAATGGGATGACATGTCTAACTATGGTGTTTGGCTAGGGAAAATCTAACGCTTGATTTACATGCAATTCTAAGTACTTGTACATTATATATTTGTACAAGTTTTTACAACAATGATTACATTGCATGAAAATATAAACAATTTAGCTTGTGGATTTTCCCTAGTTGCTTTGCCATCCATCTTAGTCCTGCACACTCAAGTAGCTCGTTAGATTAATAAGAATGAAATGTTTGTCATCATCGAAACAAAGGGATTTATCATAATATCCAATTTATCCAACAATCTCCCCCTTTTTGAAGATGACAAACATTTCCTAAATATGAAATAAGGAAATATAAAGCATGTGAGTTTCATACCTGAAAATTACCTTTTGTAGCCATTTATGTTTTGCAAGTGAGTGCTGGCCAAGATGTTATGAAACTCATTTATATTTTTGATTTTTATATTCTTTCTCCCCCTTTGTCATTTTAAAAAGATATCCAAGTTGAATATTTTATTTTTTTCTTCTCCCCCTTAATTTTATATTATGCTCCCCCTTAAATAGATATCCTATTAGAAACATGGATTTTTTTTTTGTCTAATTTATCCACAATTTGTTTCTCAATCATTTGCAAAGGATGTTAAGCCTTGAAATGATATGAGATTCCCTTAAGCGTATGATGAATGTATATTTATTTCTCATTTATCAAAGGATGTTAAGCCCTAAATTAAATGAGAATCCTCTAATCGTAGAGTACATAAAAATGTCGCCATCCAAATGCAAGGGATGTTAAGCCCTGTTTTGGGTAGAGAGTTCCTTCAAGTACAAGATACCATTGTCAATAAATTCATAAATTTCTTTATAATCAATGAAAATTTCCAGCTACACATGGTGGTTTTTGTAAGCTTCTTCAATCAAATGGTCAAAGTTGTTTTTATGATCTCCCCCTTTGATATCCCAAATAAAAACTTAAATGCTTTGCAATATGTTTGAAGAGTGTCCATATGCATAAAAGAATACTCTGTTTCACAAATGATGTTCAACATGAATCCTTGGTTTAAAATTATTTGATGAGCAATCATTTGCAGCAGAATTATTTCAGACTTGACAGTAGAGACCTGCTCGGTCGATGATTTCTCGACCGACAGTGTTCTCGGTCGACTAGTGACTCGACCGAGAATGTTTCTGGAGAACTGTTTGTCATAGATCATTATCAATTTAGCCACAAGGTTTTATTTATTTCTCCCTTTATTTTGTATGCTATACAATAATAGTCTTTATAATCCATTTATTTACAAGATGTCTCACATGCGAAAAGATATCCATCCAAATCAACAAAAGGATAAACAATTTCATTAATAAGCATGGAACGATAGACACATCATACAGAAGTGATCCATAACAATCATTCAAAGCAAGTCATTACAACTAATATTACTCCAACACTCACTGAAAAGATTTAAGAATTACATCAACGTCAGGATCTTTCCCAATAAATGGCTCAGCTCCATAGTATTGGACCAAGGTTTTCCAATCTAGAGCTCTTGTCTTGGTTAAAGCATATGCTTCCAAGAATGTAGGAACTCGGTCAAATCGGAAATGAGCAGCAATATCTTGCAATTGCATAGATGAAAATTGAGTATGCGTTAGATCCATGGATGGTGGAGGTGGAGTTTGATAGTAGTTGTATGAAGGATTGTATGGATTGAGCATGCCTGGATTTAAAGAATATGGATATTCATCGGTTTGGTTTGGGGAAAGGGTTTGCATTCTTTGGTTTAAATATGTCATTGCATGATGATTGTAGTCTAATTGTCTACTAAGGTGATATTGGGAGCTAGCAATATAAGTAAGAGTATTTTGAATGGGGTCCTGTGGTAGGGTAGTAGGAGGAGATGGTGGTATGTCTTGATGAGATGTTTCTCCTTCTACTCTAGCCCTTTTGTGACCAAAATCTATTCCCATTTTCTCTACGGTATTCTTACTTATCTTTTGTGGTCGACGCTCCCATGTATATCCCATATTCTCAATGTTTGTTTTAAGAAAATGTTGAGTAATTTGGCAAACAAAATCCACATATGGTGGGTTGCCAGAAAACTCAATCATGTTTTTAAGAATTATACGGATGAAGTTTGTGGGAATGCGGCTTATGATGGCATAAATGAGGCACATACGGAATATTGGAACTTCAGATTTGTTGGCTCTAGGGTGAATATTTGTAGAAACAATGAGATTTACAATCCTACAGGTTGGTTTGAGATTTATAGCGTAGTAGGTTCCCCTATCTTCATGACAAGTAGTGTTGGATTGAAAAATAGCTCTTTTTATGGCACTAAGGCTAATGGTATGATCATATTGGGAAAGTAGATTTAGTGGATTTCCGGTGGTGAGATCAAGAGAATCTTGGTATTCATCTATGTCAATTTCTAGCATGTCAAGAATATCCCCTTCGGTAAATTTAAGGCTATGCCCATTGACCATGGTGTAGAAGAATGTGGTTTCATTTTCAGTATGGGATATGAGATTGGCATACAATTCGTTGACTACCTTAGTGGAATAGAAAGGAAAAGAGGGATTGATGAAGTCCTTCAACTTTTGTACTTTAAAGAGATCCTCCAAATCGACGATGTTGATGAAGTCCATGACTTCGACTGGTCATCGTGGAAGAGGAGCTTTGGAGGAAAGCTGTAGATACCGATCACCTGCATCTCCATCAACGAAGGCGATGTCGTTGATGATCGTCAGTGGTGGAGTAGCTTCCCGAGCTTCCCTTCCTTTCCTTCCGGCGACCTTCTTCTTCCCACGGGCAGCTGATGATGAGGCCATTTGTGTTACTTGAGTGTGGAGAAGAAGCAAGGAAGGTTGGAGGATGAGGATGCTGAAGAGTAGCACAAAAATGCACTAGAGAGGGACAATGGAAACAAGAGTATGCAAGTGTGAGTTGGTGACCTGTTTTTGCCCCCTTTTATAACATTCCAGCGACCAGGTCGGTCGACGATTCGTCGACCGAGCGTCTGCAACGGTCATGTTGCAGACGCGCCACTCGGCTCCCCAACGGTCAAATAACGGTCATAAACGGTCATAACGATCAGTTTACAACGGTCGTATCCAACGGCTATTTCTCGGTCGAACAATTGTCGACCGACATTGTCTCGGTCGAGCATTTGTCGACCGAAAGTTCGTCCGATATTAAGTCTGTTTAGATTCTGTCGGTCGAGAGAGGTGAGCTGACCGAGAGGGTCTCGGTCGAAGAATTCGTCGACCGACAGACTTACTGAGTAAGAATTTTAAAGCTGATTTTTTAATGTAAAAGGTAGATTATTTTTGTAGAGCATTTATATGGATATTCTTAAGGGAGTAATATTGGGATAATTTAAGGCTTAAATGATAACAAATGATTTAATTTTCAAGAAAAATTTATATTAAGATTAGGTCCAAAGAGAGAATTTCCAAATAAGCAATTTTTGTCGAAGCTTATTTTAGGTCGCCCTTGACTACGACCATAGCGCCCCTTAGTCAAGTTTTATTTTGACCAAGAGGCAAATTTTGCAGATTTTTCAGATTGAATATATTGAATATAATATCTGCATAAAATTTGAATATCAAGTTGAAGCATACTACTTAATTGGAGGCACAATTAATTATTTCAAAGATACTGAGTTAGAGATTTTGTTGCAAGCAATAACATATAAATTATTTTGCTTGCTTATATATTTTCATGGATCCATGCATACAATGATAATTCCATTTTATAATTAGTATATGAATGGACCAGAAAATACTTTTATGAAAAAAATCATATGAAAATAGGAATTTTCTTTTCATTTGATTTAGACTTTAAATCATCTAGGGAACAAACTAATATTAATTTCATTTACATTTGTAATTATGTAGAGTTGAGATAGACATAGAAATATGCAACTAATGTCTTTGGTCATATCTCAACTTGATTTTGTTCATTTAGTTTGGAGGTTTTGGAACCCAAACTAACTCTACATCTTTTCTCTTATAAGGACATGAAAATGAATAGTGACCAAGGCGCAAACAGTAATGACAACATATTGAGTCAACTTCATATCTTTTTCTATGGTTGTGTCCTATGTTGTCATTGGGTGAGGATGTCCTTTTAGGTACATATATAGATTGGGTTTGTGACTTTCTCTGACTAGGTTGTTGATGAGATTTTCCTTTAGGCTTGTAACCTAGTCCCCTTCTCCCAATTTGTTGATAGGGATTATCTAGAATTTGATCAAGAATGCCATGGTTATTCAAACTATGAAATTGTTGTTGTAGCTTGGCAATCTCATCCATTCTTTTCTTAATGTCTATATTTGCTTGGTCTAGATTGGATGACAATAAATTTCTTTCTTTAACAATAGTGTCATAATCTATATGGGTGCACAATAATGGTTGTTCTTGAAGATCGTTTACTTGATTCTGTAAGTTTGAATTTTCAACAGAAAGGAGCTTGCAATCGGCTTCCATAGATTTTAACTTAAGATCAGAAAATTTATTTCCCTCTTTAAGATCCTCATTTTCAGATGCAAGAGCAAGAAGTTTAACATTTAGATCATCATTTTCCTTATTTGATTTCTTTAATTTCTTTTTGCACTCAACATATTTATTATGTGTTTCTTCAATAATAGCAACTAGTTCTTCTTTAGATAAATCAAAAAGGCTTACCTCTTCTTCTTCTTCTTCACTAGTTGTAGCAATAAAGCATTCTTTGTGCTTATCCTCTTCCTTTGATCTCCATGGGCATCCGGTTGTTTTGTGGTTTGTTCCTAAACACCAATTGCAGCATGTAGTGGTTTCGTCCAAGCACTTTTCACCATTTCCCTCCATTCTTCAAGACCTGGTTAGGGTTCCTTGAAGCCTGCTCTGATACCAATTGAAAACTACTAGAGGGGGGGGTGAATAGAGTTTTATAGATAATTTAACAATTATTGAACTCAAACAACCACAATGAAAATATTGGACAAGGAGACACAAGGTTTAGAGTGGTTCCAACTATAGCAAATACTATAGCTGTCAATCCACTACCCGGTTGCTTACCCAACCGGGATTTGAAAAGAAATTTATTTTATTACCTCGCAAGGAATTTACATAAAATACAATCTCTTTTCCTAAACCCTTCAAGCAGCCTTCACCTAGAAGTAATCGCCAACCTTGAAGCAGCCTTCCCTTGAAGTAGATGCACCAACTCCCGTTGCACCAGCCTTCTGAAGTAGCTTCCCTTGCGATAGCCTTCTTGAAGTAGCTTGAAGTCCCCTTCTCCACCTGAGAAGTCAACCCTCTCCAATCCGCAGCCTCCAACCCTAGGAGTAGCAAGGAGAGTACAAAAGATAAAAAGGAACAAGAAAGAAAAAGGAAATTACAACTTATCCTTTAAGCCCAAGGCTTGATATGCCTAGATCAAGCGTATAGATCTCCTAGCCAAGTGTGTGAACTTGTGATTGTTGTGGGTAGGAGAATCTAGCCTATAGGACACGAAATTGAGCTAAGGAGAATGTAGACTAATGATCACAGTGCTCAAATTGCTTGCAACAGATTGCTCAAGTAAGCTCAAGTGTATTCTCAAGTGTAACAAGTGAATTCTAGTGTCCTATGGCTTGTCCTATTTATAGGAATGGCCTAAGTATGCTTAAGGACGTTCTCGACAACTTCTAGGGGTTTCTAAGTGCTTAACTAGCCGTTAGGTACAAAGTTGTTGCTTTAACAACGGCTAGTTAATTTATTCTGCAGTTGCTGTCAGAGACCATCTCGGTCGACAAATGGTCGACCGAGACACCTACTCGGTCGAACTTTTTTCGACCGACAGGCTCTCTGGAACAAGTGATTTGCAACGTCTTTCTTCAACTGCCAACTAACTTGTCTGTTGTGTCTAACGGCTACTTTGGATCTTTCTCGGTCGAGAAGATTGTCGACCGAGAGTGTCTCGGTCGAGGAGTTTGTCGACCGAGAGTGATCCTGTTTCAAGGTTTCAATTTAGGCATTAATTATATGTGTGAGTGTGCATAAATGATCCTATTTAAATGGGATGAAATGTCTAACTATGGTGTTTGGCTAGGGAAAATCTAACGCTTGATTTACATGCAATTCTAAGTACTTGTACATTATATATTTGTACAAGTTTTTACAACAATGATTACATTGCATGAAAATATAAACAATTTAGCTTGTGGATTTTCCCTAGTTTCTTTGCCATCCATCTTAGTCCTGCACACTCAAGTAGCTCGTTAGATTAATAAGAATGAAATGTTTGTCATCATCGAAACAAAGGGATTTATCATAATATCCAAGTTATCCAACAGGATAAAGATCTATAGAGATAGATCTAGAAGACCTATCAAAATAAGTCAGAACACATACATTGACAAAGTGATGAAGCGGTTCAGCATGGAGAACTCAAAGAGAGGAAACATGCATGTGTGTTATGGTTTCCCCATCTCCAGAGCTCAATGTCTCAGTTCATGTAAAGAAAGGGAATGCATGAGTGTGATTCCATATGTTTCAGCAATTGGATCAATCATTTATGCAATGTTATGTACCCGTCCAGACGTCTTGTATGCCTTGAGCATGATGATCATATATCATAAGATCCAGGTGATGCTCACTGGATAACTATGAAGAACATCCTCAAGTACTTCAGAAGGAGTAAGGATCAGTTCTTGGGATATCGAAGGCAAGAAGAATTGGTGGTAAAAGGTTACACCAATGCAAGCTTCCAGAATGATCAAGATGATTACAAATTGTAATCGGGATTCATATTTTGCCTCAACAATGGAGCTATGAGCTGGAAGAGTTTCAAGCAAGAAATAGTTGTTGATTCTATAATAGAGGTTGACTATATTATTGCATCAAGTAAAGAAAAGGAGGTTGTATGGATCAAGAAGTTCATCACAGAACTTCGATTCGTTCCAAGAATCAGCGAGGCAATCGAGCTATATTGTGACAACAATGGAACTATTGCACAAGATAAGGAACCCATATCACATCAACGCTTAAAGCATATACAAAGGCGATATCATCCATACTAGAAATCATACATCAAGGAAATGTTAAGATTTGCAAATGACCAACTGAGAACAACGATGTTGATCCCTTTACTAAAGCACTTTCACAGTAAAAGCATGATTGTCATGTAAGGTCACTCGGAATAAGATTTGCAAGTGACTGGCTCTAAGTTCAAGTGGGAGTCTGTTGGTTATTTATGCCCAGAGAACCAATCATATGATGATTGTAATGGCATATCATGTAAAAATGATTTGATTATTAATAAAGGGAAAGCTTCTAATTTATTCTTCTTATTCAGTAATGAGATAATGAAATAACATAATAAATGTCTAGAGAGTAATATTACTGAATGGTGTATGTCTTCAAGTTGAGGACCTGAGAAATGAGATCATATGTATGTTAAGAGTACATATATATTCTCATTATGTCCTTGATCGGTTGTTATTGGGGAAGGTTGATAGACAATAATAACACATAACATCAGAGTGTGAGTTGGTTGATGACTGAGTCTCATTGGTTATGATATGGCAATATCAAACCAATCACACAGATATATGTTAGACAATAGTGTATCATGTAGACCCACTATGAGACTGACACATGGAAGGCATCATCATGGAAGTCATAGTAAACTCTCACAGTGATGGTGCTGTTTGTGGTTCTTAGACCTGAAATCATTGCACTCAACACAAGTCGTTGGGTATACTTCGACATAATCAAATGCAGTCCTAAAACATGGGTTGTTATAACAATGATGATTGAGAGGCTTTGACACATGGGGATTGACTGTGAGTGATAGACATGGGATTTGTCCCTCCTACCGAATTGTGATGTCCTAGGCCTCTTGATAAAAGAGACTGAGAAAAGCATGGTCATGCACATCTGAGTCAATATGTGATATTGAGCTTACATATATCTCAGATAGTTTTCTCTTAGTTTAATAAAAATATTGAATAATAATGAGGTTGAATTCTCCATGCCTCTGGTTCAATTTGGACATCAGTGACAAAGGAACTATACAAACACTGCAACACATACACAAATTGTAGGTTGAAGTTGTTTCTCAACTTTTCCATTTACTTGGATAGAAATGATGTGTGATTAGACACCAATCCTTCCTTCTGATGTCATAAATTATTATGAACATTCACTTCCAACGTGATATGGGACCTATAGGGTCACACACATAGGAACTCATCTAGAAGAGGGGTTTGATCTTGAATGATAATTGAATTAAGTACGAAAGTGTTTAGGTACTCAATTCACACAATAGATCGACAGATGTGCTGACTG
The DNA here is from genome assembly GCA_963693085.1 of Alisma plantago-aquatica. Classification (NCBI taxonomy): domain Eukaryota; kingdom Viridiplantae; phylum Streptophyta; class Magnoliopsida; order Alismatales; family Alismataceae; genus Alisma; species Alisma plantago-aquatica. The sequence goes on from OY856413.1 coordinate 173,277,473, forward strand.
AACTGCCAAACGACCATCTCATTGGGTGATATGGTTGTTTAGGTAGCCAAACGCATGTCTCAAGTGTTGAGACAGACGTTTCAGTTGCCAGGCAGGTCAGCAATTGAATTGGCTTAGTTCTTCCCTATGAACCGACCAGTTCAAGTTGTTCAACTGAGAACTAAAACTCACCAGAAGGCTGCCCAGGTGAGTGAGACCAGTGTCTCGCTTGTTTGAAATGGCTCAGTTGATATGAACGAAAGTTTTGGAGTTTTTCAAAACTCATTTCAATTGTACATAATTGGGGTGTAAGTAAATTAATGTATGTCATTAATTAGAAAATGATGTGCTAATTCATATATGTCTAGATTAGCACGGAACGACTGTCTTTCTTACGAGATGACCATATCATATCCCAAATAATTATTTTGCTTAGTGAAAAGATTGTCTCACTTAGCAAGATGACTGTTTCATCGCATGTAGGTTGTGAAACTTCCAGAAAAGTTACTAAAATTCAAGATCTACTTGTCCTTTCCACTCCCTCTTTAGTCCCCTATTGGTTGGGGACTGGGAACCCTGACCCTAACCCCTCCTATATATAGAGGGGTATTAGGGGCTTCCCAAAGAACCAACTACAACATTAGACACCTATGAATTAGTTCCTCTGACAATTGTTATCCTCTCTAGTTGTGGTAACCACGAGAGCCCAGACAAGTCCTACCCGACAAGGGAGGGATAGCCATGGGAGAGAACAATTGAGAGTTGTCATTGTAGGAGAGAAAGTCGGTGACTAATACACCGATGGAGAGGGACAACTCCTTCTTGTCCTGTCTAGTAGGACGACAAGAGTTCTAGGCGGGAAGTTGTTGTTTGCCACTTGGAGGATAATGTCAACTGACATTCCATGACAAGAGGAGCTTCTAAAGAAGATGATGGTGTGACTACAGTTTGTGGAGTCATATGTTTCTTGGTGCAACTAGGATTTAGAGTTGCACATCTACAACGATGTGGATTGTCATTGGACTTGCTCCAGGACCAGGTATATCCCATAATCCATCCTTCATGTATTATAGTTATTGACATGATCTACTATTTATGGGGAATATGGTAATAAAATTTTAAATTTTGATGATTGCTCTATACCATATTTACCTACATTATTTGCTTGTGGATTACCTTTCACTATGACCCCTTAGGACTTTGCTACTTATACAGGGGACCATTCTCCTGACCCCATGAGCCTTAAGTACTTATGCATGTCTTTCTCATATCCCCACAAGCATTATGAACTTAAGACATGATCACCTCCTAACCTCTTAGGTATTATGTACCTTTACTCATCCCAACTTGACCCTACTGTTGACTTAGAGCTCTACCCTATCTAGGGTGTATTGAGATGTTATCATTATATATTGTTTTTCTTATTAGGTACACCTTGTCCCAAGAGAATGGTTTGTAGTATCATTAAGTTTATATGTCCCATGACTCATGTTTCCCCAGGAGAGTCCATGACTTAAATTTCCTTTGTAGGATTATATTTCAATGTGTTAACTTTTCATAATACACATTTTTTTAATATTTCTCAAACCAAAATTTTCATTTGTATATATTATTGCATCTAGGGCACTAATCAGATTACACACCCTTCTTTTCCAAACTTGGTGGTTGTAGGGCTTAAATACCTTGTGTGCATGATATCCTTCAAGGTAAATGACTTGCATTACATGTTTACCCTAGTATTTCTCTAATAAAGGTTAGCATATTTACATACATCAAAAGTATTTTTTCTAATTGACAATTTATTCTAATAAGGAAGGGGTAGAGGCTTCCATGTCTTGTGCCCATATCATCCCATCACATTCTATCCCTTAAGGGTTAGGTCCTTAGGGGACATTCATAGTTTACTTAATTCTTAACATGACATTGTTCAATCCACCTTTCTAGGGAAGGTCCTAACATAGGGTGTCTTCTTGACCTTAAGAAGGAGGTTAGTCTCTCAAGACACAACCTGAACCCATAGGTTTAAGATCATGCCTCCTCAATCGATTTTTTTCTTAATCTTAGGTTGACCCACCCTAGGTCATGACACCAACCCTAAAAGTGAATTGAGGGTATCATACTTTTCCATGTGTAATTAGTGATTCATATGTTAAACTATAATATGTTAAATACATCATATTTTCCATGCATGCATGGCTTTCATACTCCATGTACTTGTATGCATGGGAAACTATGGGTATCTAAACTAGGGTATCAAAAATGAATTACCCAAACCTATTTGGGTTTTACTTTTTCATTCACCCTACTTAGGGTTTAGTTGGGTAGGGTTATTATTTCAACTACATTACTCTCATTACCCAGGATTAGGGTTTTGGGTTAGGTTTAGGGATTACACCCTCCATTTTAGGCTTTTATGATTCCCTTGACCTCAAAGGATCTGGAATACCCTACTCAAGTCCTTTATGGATGACCAGTTTTATTACCCACAACTAGGTAGTTATGGGGCTTACCCTCACTAAAGAAAACTCAAATAGCTCATCACCTTTTTTCATAACCATGTCATTATTTTAACATTGTGTGTGAATTAATTGGAGTAGGATGTGTTAATCCCACTTCTTTTCAAAACCCTAACTTGAGATGAAAAGAGGTGTATTTACGATTTACCAAGAAAAGAGATGAGAACTGGACGCAATTTAGAGATGATGAAATTTGAGGAAACATTAATTTAGGAAAACCCTATGTTCTGTCTAGTAGGGAATCACATTGGCTAAAAGAATCTCTATATACTAACTTAATGGTGCAGAGGAAAATATTGTTAGCCCTTAAAGTCGTGACCATTTCTAGACGCCATTACGTTAAGGTTATTCCGTAATAATTTCCCTTATATTTCTAAAGATTATTTGAAATTATTAACTACTAAACATTAATTGCAAAATCTAGTCTCTGATACCAAATGTAACAACCCCCTCTTTTCAATGATAGTTAGTTAATAGAATACCTTAAATGCAAGGATCATTACCATAATTTCTAGAATCAGATTTAAAAAATAATGTTGAATAGAAAATAATTTTCATTGATATGAACAAATAATGTTTGCAAGAGTCTAATGAGATCCTTTAAGGATTTAAATGGATATTTAAAGAACTAAATTATACATAGATGAGAAGAAATATTATCTTGCTAATATTCCTTGACTTATCTTTAATATCTTTAACATTTCTTGATTCTTCGTGACTTTTACTAATGGATGCAGGTTAACCTAAAATGCCAAAAAACAAGACATGGTCAACATATTTCCATACTGGTAAGTGGGTTCATCCAACACATAGTATGCATATTTATATTCAAACAATCATTTAATGGAACATATGAGCTTGTATTTTCATTAGATATCCTAGCCCAACCTTGGTATTCTATCTCAAGGTCAACATTGTTCCTCCTTGGGCTTGTGCGCATTATCTGTTGAAGCATGTAACCCGGGGTTCAGAATATCATTCTTTACTTTATATGCGAGTTATATTGGAAACTTGAGTTTACTCTCAACTCCTAGAGTTGACAACAGTATCCAGTTCCATAGCCATCCTGATGGATCTCTCTAGCTCTGATGAGCCCTTGAGAGGCATGACAAGTGACTGGAGGGGAGGGGTCCATAGTGAGTGTGGCTGACCTACAACACAAATCTAATTAGGATGTATGGTTGTGAAATTTACCTCAATTCAAAAGAGTATAACATGGCACACATATTAGGCTTGTCCTGTAGAAACTCAAGCCCACCTTAGTTTAGCCTAAAATCCTCTCGGCAGTGCATCAGTGACCAGAACTACTTTTTTAGGGTGCCACTCATCGATTCAGAGCTCCAAGCTAAGTCACATCCAACCGACAACACTAAGGTCTCTACCTAGACTTGAATATCATATAGGTGAGATCAATTTAGCTGAGGCATCTTTAAATCTAGTGGTTGTATGATTTAGTACGAAGAAGCATCAGATAGGGGAGAGGGTTGGAAAATCCTTTAGTCATAACTGAAGGGTTATTGATTATTCTCTACCACTGATAGTGCTTCCCAAGGCGTTATATATGCAAGGGGATGTGAGGAGATCTTGTGAAAACATTGTACTAAATTCACCATTATCCAAGGATTTAGGTTTTATCATATGCCATGGAGATAAACCCCAAATTGTGTTCGTTGAACTTCTTTGTACTTCTCAAAGATAATGGGATGATTACACTATGATTTGGAGTTCAAGAGAAGGAGAGGGAGTTTTGGGGAGGTTGGGTCTCTACTACCCACATGACTGAATAGAGACTAGGTGAAGGAGACATACACCTTCTATCACAGTTTCCCAGATCTAGAGTCCTTCATGGTCTGACTCTATCCTCCAAGTAAAAAAACTTTATTTAATAAGAGCCATTTATCTTGTTTTCACTCTCTATAATAAATAATCACTTCATTTAAACCCAAACATTTTGATAATCTTTAGTAAACTATTATATAGGCCTATGCAAAGGATAAGGTTAATTGAACATATTTGATCTTTGATACTTGATATACAAGCATTAGATAGATAGTTCATTATTTAATTTCCTAGTCCATAGGATGTCTTACAATCATACAGATTTTCTACCATAATCCCATTTTATGATTATCAATCACATAAAATTATCTTGAATATTTATCATGAGTACAAAATACTCTTTTATTATATTTTAATTCCAAGTACCTATGTGTAAACCCTAAATGGCCCAATTGGTCTTGATTTGGGTTATGGGGACCACAGCTCATACCTTATCTATCTAAAGGTTTATTCATATCCTCAATTGTGAAACTAAGGCTTTGATCTCATAGTATCTCAAATGAAGCCTCATATTAACACATATGTTCAAAATCACAATATTTACCTAAATTGAAAGACTTAATATGTAATGGAGTGGACTTTTAGAATCCTAAATGTCCAATGACACAAGTGATATCATGCATGTCGAGTTGTTTTGAGAATCCCAAATGTTTTAGTAATGTTGGAGTGTTGATCGAGGTTTATATAATGATTAAGATTACTAAATTTATGCCTTTTTGAGGTATTTAACTGATTGGTCATATAGTTGAGTTATGGTACCAAATTTGAATAGGTTGTGCCTTTAGGTATGATAAAGTTGTGGTTAAATTTATATGAAGTTTAGAGCATCATATATGAAGCTATTTAGGTTTGGAAATGTGTAATGGTGTGCATTACTGATGGTTGATCGATCAAGTTTAATACACATGCGATGTCAGACATCATGTGTGTGAGCCACGGATCAACTAAGTGGATGGACCGCAAACCTTTAGATTGCCTAATCGAATGACTCTGGTTTTGCCTTCTTTGTAGCAGTAGATATGACAGTGACCAACCACGACTTGGTGGCGTGTAGGACGTGGTCTAAGAGGGGTGAAATAACCGGCCGTTTATCCTCCACTTAACGAAACGGTTTTGTAGTTTTTATCCCTATCATGGAGAGATGAGGAAGTTCCCACCTCCCAGTCCTCCCTGATTCCCAACGCAACAGAATGGGGATTACACCTTCTTTCCCCCACCACAACATCTGATGACGATGAGCTCACAGGGGATGAGCTCTAGAGCCAAACTAGGAGCCCACCTTAGTTGAGTAGGTCCTCCTAGCCTTGGCACAACCTGAGGGGGCATTAATACATGTCGAGGAGGACGACGACCCTACCTAGTGCTTACCGGAGGAGGAAGCTACCACAGCGCACTGCCTCGCTCAGCAGCAAGAAGTCTCGGGCACTGGAGAATAGAGGAATGGCTTCACGTTGGGTGTGTCCCACTACAAATTCGACACGAGAGGTCGAGCAGACGATCGAAGGAGCGCGGTTCCTCGCCGGAGTCGACCACAGTGGCAGTGCACCATGGCGGCGCAGACCCAGGCACCAGTGAGGAGGATGGACTACAGGTTCAACCTTCTCAACCGAGTCTTGGTCCTGGCCATGGGTGTAGATCTCATAGATCTAGAGCTATGGAAGATACAGACCATGGAGGAGAACCTCACCGCAGCGGCGGCGAGTAGGTGCGGGCGGAGCACTAGATGTCTAGTTGTAGACCTGAGTGTTCAACGGCGCACTAGATGATCAACCGAAGATCTGGGCGGTAGGTGATGTCCAGGAGCATGTGTCCTCTCACTCACTGAGGGCGGACCAGGCGGCGGCGGCTGTGGTACGCAGGCGCAACATCGTGTGGCAGATCACAGAGTTCGCATTGTGTGAGATCGGAAGATAAAGACACCGGGCCACATCCTGCTTAAACTGGTTGACCCAATCGTAAAGCCAGCAAATAAATCAACCTATACTCATAGGTGAAATGGCGACTCACTTGAAAACCAACAGCAGAAGCGCACTCACAAAGTGCTACGTGGCAGCTAACGATTGGTCGAAATGGTAAATCCATTCATAAATGTTCAGTTCTTTTATAAATCACAGAAAATGGATCGTTTATCAGAAAAGTACAAGTAAGATACCAAACTTCTCAGAAAAATGTGTAGAATACATTAGAATGATAATATCAGGATTTTTATGCTTAAAACACTATGATATCATGTAAGATGATTTACACTTGTTTCATGAGTAATAAATATCAAGTGATGGCCTAAATTTATGAGAAAATACCACTAATTCACAAATCATATGTTTAGTCCATCTGATGTCAGTAATCATGATGTTGATACACGAAATCTTGTAATTTACTCTATATGTCTATTTAGGGATAATAACCCTAAATAAAATGCAATAAATGCACACATGCTCAATAAATGATGAGATTTACAGAAAACCCCCATATATGTAACTGGAAGATAATATATAAATCTGAGATCAGTTATATACATGAAATTTGTATTATATGAAGAGAATCCTTAATACATGTGATGTAACCCTGATATGGTTAATGAAAGTGACATAATGTTAAATACGTTCACATAATAATGTGACACATGAGTATATCAAGTTGATGAACTATAATCTGGAATATGACATCAGTAAGATAATTCTAAGACTATAATACAAGTAATGATGGGAATATCCTAATGAACTAAGCTAAACCCTAATATGAACACGATTAGAGTTAAGATGAGATATAAGAGGATGAGAACCTGATGATAGTATATGATCTTGTCTTGATCAGGTTTAACAAAGTTATAGATGACATGAGGAATATGTGATTAGAATGATCTATCTCTTTGGAAGGTACGCCATTACCTCTTACTTGGCTTATTATACAATATGCTTGTGCTATATGGTAGAAAATACTTGGCATATGGTATTGATTGAAATGGATTGTTCTTGTATGCTATGTTGCTTGATTCTCCATACTTATTGCTATGAACACATCAAATATAATATAACTGTTCCATTATATGAAAGCACTAATTCTCTTTGGTAGCATAGTGCTGGAAAGTGATCATTCTCTTTGGTAGCAGATCACATTGTACAATGATCTAACTCATTGGTAGTAGATCATAAGGCCTTACATATGATTCTCTTTGGTAGCAGAGATGATGCATTATTCCCTCAGGTGGCAAATGCATGGATATATAATGGAAAATGTGCTTAAAATATGTGTTCTTATTTTCTAATGAATATCTTTGTGCAAGTATATGCTTTTCTTATATTCTTCTGTTATTGCCAAGTATTAGTTTTATCTTATTGCCAAGATATGATGAGAGGTAAATAAAAGACATGTAGGCGTACTCAGTACAATATTCTTGAATATTGTGCCGACATGTACCGCATGTAATCTTTTGTTTAGGTTGTGGTTATTCTCTTGAAGATCCAGGATAGTTGAGAGTTTTGTAGCGAGCTGATGTACAGGTGGACATGTTGTCTTAAGATCCTATAGTTTAGTGGTATTACATGTATATGTTAAAGTTTGTTGTTCAATATGTAATATCAAATGTTATAACAATTCATGTTGTAGTTATATGTTGAATGGTGAACATGTGTGTATGGTTTTATTATTGTTCATGTACATGTGCTACTAATTGTTTCCTTTTGACTTCCTCTGATCTTCTTCTTCTTAGCCTTGTGTGGGATGTTTAAATTGGGATTCTTGCTGAGGTGAGGGTTTCAGTTTGGACGTCACACATCAGATTAAGTTTTAGAAAATCCGGGGACGTCACATAATATGAGTCTAGCATTCAAATTCATCAACCAAGTTCCTTTAATTCTCTTTATTATTCCTTTTGTATCGTAATATCATAACATGATACATCTCCAAATTTGAGGATGTAATAAGGGATGTAATCATTTCACACTATAGAAAGATGGTTGCCTTCAACATGGTATCAGAATAGGACAAATAGATGCCTCAAGACCCCTCCTTTCTAAATTGACATAACCATTGTATCTCCTCCCATCCACACTCATCATCTTACTTCTTCTACACTATTGTTGATCACAGTAAGGGAGATCTATTTTTCTTTATAATAATATCCTCTTCTAATAATATGATCTAAGAGAACTACCTACAACCTTTCCACCGGTCTTATGCCCTAAAGATTGGTTGTCTAAAAATTCATACAACATTCTTTCTATGGTCATCTATAACCACATTATATTGGGATTTATATAGATATTATCAAATATGATTAGATCTCTCCAACATATCTCTATTTATCTTTATGATCAATAAGGTTTGCTCTTTATTTTGGATTTTTTTCAGCTAAATCTTATGTTTCTCCATCTTATGTAGTGTGCCTATTACCTAGATGGTGTGCCTCTGACCACTTCTAGGGTGAATAAGTTGTTGTTCAAATATGTCTCAAGTGACATAGCTTGCCAAATCCCAACATGATGTTTTAGAAAACTTTAGTTGTATTCTTTTGCAAGTGATACGGCGTTCTCACTTCTTGACACTGTGTATCAATAACTATCTCTCCCAATTTTTGCTCTTCTTTTTCTACTCCATTATACCTTATACTGGTATATTATGGGTTCATCTTCTTCCACTATAGGGATGTCTGGAACATACCCAAAGTGTGTAACTTCTATAAACTTAATGGCTCCAACTATACCCTATGGTCACACTCATTTTATATCTTTGCTCAATCTTCAAGAATATTGGAACATCTAATAGATCTACCTCCACTAAAGGAAGACACTTCTGACACAAAGAAACTACAAAAGAAAAATCTAATAAATTGAAGGTAGAATTTAAAAAGAGAGTTGAATATGACTCTCTAGTTCTCCCCAAGAACCTAAATAGATGTGTATCTCATACCTCTTCTAATCTTCTCTTCACCAACACAACCAAATAAGCATGGGATCACCTTGCCCAAGTGTATTCTAGAAAACGAAATGCATCTCAAGAATTTGATCTATACAAATGTTTGCATTTCCTTAACTTCACGATAACCCAAACTTCACTTCACAAATTGACATATTTAAAAGTATTTGGAGTGAAGTCAAGCTTCATCACCCCTTATCATTAGATGAAAAAGAAGCAAGAGGAAACACCACTTTTTCTATTATTGGCATCTCTACCTCCTAGTTATGAAGTTGTTCATCAATGAATTATTACATCTGAACCTTTTCTGTCCTTATATGATGTCTATCATTGATGATTTAGTTTTCTATCTTCTACTACTACTGCGGAGGATCCCGCAACCCTTTTTATTGTTGGATGAGGTGATGTTGATTGTGGTCAGGGAAAAAGTCTCAACAACAATGGAAGACAATCCTTTTCTTCCTCGTCCCAAACCAGATTTTGTAATTTCTACAAGTGCACTAATCACAATGAAGACAAATTCTAGAGTAAGTATGGGAAAACCGAATGGGAAAATAATGTGTAACCTATAAATGTTGATGGAGATTCTACCTTTATTCCTCGTATTACTAATCCTCAGATGGTGAAACTAAGTTCTTCTTACCTTAACAAACTAATTATGGCCACTTCTGTTGCTACTATTACTGCTCAAGTAAAAAATTTCAAACACTCAACTGACCCGTCATGTATTTAAGCTTCTTCCCCTTCATCAAATGTTTATTGGGTTATTTATGTGGGCACTACATCACATATGACTGGTAATAATAATTTGTTTGTTGAAGAAATTTAGGTGCCATCCTCTTGTATGTCTAGCAGATGGGACCACTTCTGCGGTTTTTCTGATAGGATATGTTAACAACAATCTCCTTACATTTGTCTTGTTCATGCCTAAATTCTCATTTAACTTGATGTTTGTTAGTAAAATTATCAAAACCTTAAACTGCAATGTAGCCTTCTTTCCTTGCATTGTCTTTATGTAGGATCTTAGGATAATGAATATGATTGGGGGGGATATGAAGGAAAAGATGTATTGTACTACCTCTAGATCTCATCAAAACCCCCTACTACTGCTCTTGAGGCCCAATATAGCTCCCTTCATCAATGGCACCTATGACTCATTCACCCTTCTCCTTCCAATTTGAATTCTTTATTTCTATCTCTATCTACTGAGAACTTTTAATGTCATACTTTTCATCTTATCAGACAGTGTTTCCTTGCCATCATAGAAATAGGAGTTTGAGTTTGTTTTTCTTAGTTCACTTTGATGTTTGGGGTCAATGTCTTATTTCTAATTTTTTTGGTGTATGGTATTTTCTAGGCTTTATTGATTTCTTATCTCAAGCTACTTGGATCTATTTGTTAAAATATCATTTATAGTTTTAGATGTTTTGTACAAATTTCTAAATGAAAAATAGACTCAATTTTCTACTACTCTGAAATTTATCCACACTAATAATTCTTTTGAATATGTGCAACATGCTTTTCAAAATATTTGTATTGCTAAGGGGATTATTCACCAAATTTCTTTTCCCTATAGCCCACAAAAAATAAAGTATTCAAAAGGAGAACATGTATCCCCTTGATGTAGCTCACATTATCCTAATTAAAATAAAAGTACCTAAGTTTTATTTTGATAATGCCATTATTTTAGCCAATTATCTCATCATTTGAATGCCTTCTTCTATGCTTCAAAATAGAATTACTTATAACCTTCTTTATGACCATGAACCTATCTTTGTTTTACTATTAAAAGTGTTTTGCTGCCTATGTTTTGTTTATATCACCAACCTGGGTATGATAAACTATCATCACATGCTTTTTGTTATTTTTTTCTTGGTTACTCTCATACAAAAAAGAGGTATAAATGTTTTGAGCATGTTACACGTCTTTTGTATGTCAATAAAGATGTCACCTTTTTGGAAGATTCATGTTTCTTTTTTGAACCTGGTAACTAGGTACCACTTCCAATTATGCCCATTTCTAACCCCACTATGTATGTATCTCTACCTGAAGTATCCCCTACTTTGGCATCTTTTGAGATTAATGATCCACCTCAAGACAATGGTAATATTACTGACTTTGTTACAACTTTTGGTTCTTACATTCCTATTATATTACAAAAGGGATGACGAACTGGTGTTGATAGTGCTCAGGGAAAAAGTCTCAACAACAATGCAAGATAATCCTTTTCTTCCTCGTCCCAAACCAGATTTTGTAATTTCTACAAGTGCACTAATCACAATGAAGATAAATTATAGAGTAAGTATGGGAAAACCGAATGGGAAAATAATGTGTAACCTATAAATGTTGATGGAGATTCTACCTTTGTTCCTCGTGTTACTAATCCTCAGATGGTGACACTGAGTTCTTCTTACCTTAACAAACTAATTATGGCCACTTCTGTTGCTACTATTACTACTCAAGTAAAAAAATTCAAACACTCAACTGACCCCTCATGTATTTAAGCTTCTTCCCCTTCATCAAATGTTGATTGGGTTATTTATGTGGGTGCTACGTAACATATGAATGGTAATAAGAATTTGTTTGTTGAAGAAATTTAGGTGCCATCCTCTTGTATGTCTAACAGATGGGACCACTTCTGCGGTTTTTGTGATAGGATATGTGAACAACAATCTCCTTAAATTTGTCTTGTTTATGCCTAAATTATCATTTAACTTGATGTTTGTTAGTAAAATTATCAAAACCTTAAACTGCAGTGTATCCTTCTTTCCTTGCATTGTCTTTATGTAGGATCTTAGGATAATGAATATGATTGGGGGGGATATGAAGGCAAAGATGTATTGTACTACCTCTAGATCTCATCAAAACCCCCTACTACTGCTCTTGAGGCCCAATATAGATCCCTTCATCAATGGCACCTATGACTCATTCACCCTTCTCCTTCCAATTTGAATTCTTTAATTCTATCTCTATCTATTGAGAACTTTTAATGTCATACTTTTCATCTTATCAGACAGTGTTTCCTTGCCATCATAGAAATAGGAGTTTGAGTTTGTTTTTCTTAGTTCACTCTGATGTTTGGGGTTAATGTCTTATTTCTAATTTTGTTGGTGTATGGTATTTTCTAGCCTTTATTGATTTCTTATCTCATGCTACTTGGATCTATTTGTTAAAAGATCATTTATAGTTTTAGATGTTTTGTACAAATTTCTAAATGAAAAATAGACTCAATTTTCTGCTACTCCGAAATTTATCCACACTAATAATTCTTTTGAATATGTACAACATGCTTTTCAAAATATTTGTATTGCTAAGGGGATTATTCACCAAATTTCTTTTCCCTATAGCCCACAAAAAAATAAAGTTTTCAAAAGGAGAACATGTATCCCCTTGATGTAGCTCACATTATCCTAATTAAAATAAAAGTACCTAAGTTTTATTTTGATAATGCCATTATTTTTGCCAATTATCTCATCATTTGAATGCCTTCTTCTATGCTTCAAAATAGAATTATGTATAACCTTCTTTATGACCATGAACCTATCTTTGTTTTACTATTAAAAGTGTTTTGCTGCCTATGTTTTGTTTATATCACCAACCTAGGTATGATAAAATATCATCACATGCTTTTTGTTATTTTTTTCTTGGTTACTCTCATACACAAAAGGGGTATAAATGTTTTGAGCATGTTACATGTCATTTGTATGTCAATAAAGATGTCACCTTTTTGGAAGATTCATGTTTCTTTTTTGAACATGGTAACCAGGTGCCACTTCCAATTATGCCCATTTCTCACCCCACTATGTATGTATCTCTACCTGAAGTATCCCCTACTTTGGCATCTTTTGAGATTAATGATCCACCTCAAGACAATGGTAATATTACAGACTTTGTTACAACTTTTAGTTCTGACATTCCTATTATATTACAAAAGGGGTGACGAACTGGTGTCAAATATTGTATCTCTCAACATGTGTCTACAAATCATTTGAATGTTGTCTTAGCTCAATTTACTATGAATTTATCTGCAATTTCTATTCCAAATAATGTTCAGAAGGCACTACTACACTCGTGGTGGAAACAAGCCATGGATGAGGAGATGGATGCACTTCACTCTCATAGGACATGGGACCTTGTTGATCTTCACGTAGCTAGTAAACATGTTGGCTTTTGATGGGTTTTTACTCTGAAATATTTGTTTGATGGGACAATTTAATGCCTAAAGGCCATACTTGTTTCTATGGGATGCACACAATAAATTGGGATTAATTAATTTGAAACCTCTTCTCCAGTTGAACATCTTAATTTTGTCTAAATTCTAATTTCTATTGCTATTAATAAAGGTTGACACTTACATCAACTAGATGTTAAGAGCACCTTTCTATATGGATATTTACAAGATACTATCTATATGTCACAACCTCTAGGTTATGTTGCTCAGGGGGCGAGCTTTGAGAAAGTATGTCTTCTAAAGAAAGCCATTTATGGCCTTAAACAGAGTCCTCGTGCATTGTTTGGCAAGTTATCACTTGTACAGTACAAATTTGGCTTCATATGATCTCAATGTGACAACTATGTGTTTTTCAAAATCACAAATCATGACATTATTGCTCTTACTATTTATGTGGATGATATCATCTTATCTGGAACTATTATTGTAGGAATTTCCTCTACAAAGAAATATCTTGTGAAGCATTTTGTAACCAAAGACCTTCGACGTCTATAGTATTTTCTTACCATTGAGGTATCACATAATAAGGATGTAGTATCTTTATCATAGGGAATGGATACTCTAGAATTACATACTAAAACTAGAATGCTTGGTTGGAGACCTACTATCTCCTCTATGGATCAAGTGCATGATCTATGGGAAAAATATACTCAGATCATAGTACAAAATTTTATCTATAGGTGTTTAATTGGAATACTTTTATGTCTTACAGTTACTAAGACAAACATATGCTTTGTTGTTGGTATTATTTACCAATTCATAGATTGTCCTAAGCAGTGTCACTAGGAAGCTGCATGATGAGTATCAAGATATTTGAACAGTACACATGGACTGTTGTATAAAAGAAATGGGTATCTAGATGTGACTAGATATTCTAATTTTGATTATATTGTATGTTAATATGATAGGAGATCCAACTCTGGATATTGTACCTTTGTAGGGGGTAACTTTGTTACATGGATAACTAAGAAACAAAATGTTGTTTACAAATCCAGTGCAGAATATGAGTATCATGCAGTGGCACACACTACTTGTGAGCTATTATGGATGATATTCTTTCTGAATTAGGGTTTCCCATCACTCATGATATTCCAATGTACTGTGACAATCATGGTGCTACTTTCATTGCTAGTAATTTTGTCTTTCATGAAAGGACCAAACCTATTAAGGTAGAATGCCATTTTATTCTAGATTATATGCTGACTAATAATATTACTACCTATTTTTTCACTACACATAAGCAAATTCCATATATTTTTACAAAGCCTCTCTCTGGAAAGAGAGTTGAGGAGCTATGTTGCAATCTTGGCATGATTGATATATGTGCTCCATCTTGAGGGAGAGTATCAAGATATATATTTATCTTTAGATATTTCATTTTCTTTTATTATGTTTTCCTTTTTTACTTAAGTATTATGTAATATGGGCCTAAGTATTATAGGTCGATTAGGGTTTTCTTGTGTGCTTCCTTGTTGTTTCCCCTCCTATTTATCTGAGAGGGTTGTACTCTTTTACCAATGCTGAAAGATAACTTCTTTCAATAGAATCAAATTAGGCTAGAGTTCATTCTTCTTAAGTGATGTATGAAACTCATTATTTTCAAATCAAATTATGAAGATGAAGATTCTAATAGTTTTATTTTATGTTTAACCTAGTTATAGTCTTGGAATTGACTAGGAGATATTGTGGTACTTAATGTCATCCACCCTAGATGTATAAACTGTTAAATATAAAACAAATCCAATAAAAATATTGAATTTGTATGATAAAGAGATATTTTTCTACATGTATATATTAAGATCACTTTCTTCATTCAGGCATGGTGGCAAGACCATAATTGGGAAGTATGAGGCTCTTCCTTGTCTAAAGTTTAGATACAAAACAATATGGTGTGGAGAGGTTATGCTATTAAGATGCATACTGAATAAGATAGGATACCAAACTATTATCACAATTTCAACTATATTAAATGGTTTCCAACTTGGTTAAATGGTTACAAATATAAAAGCATACTCTATATCAAAAGCTAGTTCTCACAAGGCATGTCTAAATAAACATAAAATACAACATGATTTCCATTAAGGAGTTGGGTGACCTTATGTTAGAGTTAAGCTACATTGGTTCTTAGGAATTAAGGGCATGTTTTGTTTGTTGTGTTTATGTGCATTTCTATGAATGTAGCATCTACAAAATTCCTAATACAACTATTTTTTAGTTTTACAAAAATCTAGAGGACCAACATTTGTGTTTGGTGTAGTTGTATTGCTGCTACAAATGGCAGACATAGGCTCATATTTTTTTGTTGCATTACAACACCAGAATGAGATGACCCTACTAGATCTTCAAAACCATTTACCACTCATATTAAGATTAAGGAAATAACAAGGCGGTCATTGAAAACCAACTCAAACGGTCAACACTTAAGCAAGGTTAACCATCTACCCAAGGCATCCAAAGAAAACCCTACTCTTCTACTCTCAATGTTACCTCAACATCCAAGGTACAACAAGGTAGCCCTAAGAATCATTCTATCTGTCATGATGTTAAAACATAGGAGGCATGTCCAACATGTGACAAATCACAAGATACACCCTCAACATGGGTTAATTACTACTTGGTCCAAAACAAGCACACATAGCATAACTAACTCAAACATCATGCAAATAGGACCAACCAGAAAACACAAGCATGTTGCATGTTATTAAAGAGCATCACATGATTATATTAAGTTTATAAGCATCTCATAATGCTAAGAAAACAAGGTTAGCCAAAAATCTAGGTCAGGGGTCTTACAACCATGAACCCCTAATAAGGATTTTTCCTCTGAAATCCTATGCAAAAATAGACGGGTACTTCATATGAATCTTGTACTCCGACTCCCATGTATCTTCCTCCACACCATGATGATGCCACAAAACCTTAACCAACACTATATCCTTCTTCTTCAACTTCTTCACCCTTATATCAAGGATCAAAAAATGACCCTCCACATATGACACATCCTCCTCCAATTCAACCTCAATAGGCTGCAACACCAACTCGGTATTAGGGTGACACTTGCACAACATCAAAACATGAAACACTGGATTTAACCTATGCAACTCTGGTGGCAAATCCAACATGTAAGACACCTTCCCAACACGTGCCACCATAGGTAAGGTACCATTAACCTGGGAGCCAACTTACCCTCTTCCCAAACCACAACACTCCTTTCTAAGGAGAGAATTTGAGATACACCTTGTCTCCCACCCAGAACTCTAATTGTAAGACCCATAACCTAACTTTATGCTTAATTCTAATTACTCATCATAATGAGATGCTTAATCCTTAATCTAATCTCTTGGTATGTCTTAATATCATGTGACATGCTTATATTTTCATTTTGGTCATATTTTATTGATGTTTGAGCTATCTTTGTAATATATGTGCATGTTTTGAATGAGATTGCAATTTAACCAAGTGAGGGTTTTCTTGCAAATTTCCCCATGTTGAGAATGCTTCTTGTGAAATAGCCTCATGAGAGAGAAGATTATGATATGGGGTGCCTTGTTGGAATCATGTTTGGTGATGTGACATCTTAGAGTGACTGTAGGGTTTCTACGGTTTGCTTAGTTGATATGTTGACTATGTTAGGGTTTGAGTGTTGCGATCACTACACCACTTTTGTATGAGTATAATGTTGTCTCAATCGATATGACCTAGAGGTGAGGATGGTTGAAACACCTTGTCCTCTAGGGGTGTGTCTCGATCATGTATATGGTGCTTAGGGTTTTGGTCGATACCAAGTGTGCATGAGATTTGTCTCGATCGAGACAATGTGGTAGCCAACGTTGAAGGTCACTATACTTTTTATGATAAATATTAACTTTTTGAGGTATGAATGTAAGTGGAGATAAGGCTATTTGCTTTGAGGGCATGTGTCGTTTGATAGTCTATTATGTTGACACCTCATAAACCTCTGCTTCCCTCCTCCTTTGGGTATATAACCACTTATCTTCACATGTAAGCAACTTTTTCAGCCTTACTCTCTTTCTCCTTCCTTGTGACTGACGTTGGAGATTTGGGAGCAAGAAAGATCTGTTCTTGAAGCTTGTATGGCCAATCCATCTTACATGTTGAAGATCTTGTGTTAGAATCAACCTTTGATGGTGATTTTGGAATTCTTCTCTTGGTAAGTGATCTTAACTCTTGATCATGCTTTCCTTCTTCTGAAACATCCATCTTGTTCTTCCTTCGTTGCCATAGACTGTGTAATATCCAAAGTGGCATTCTTTAGAGAAAACTCCTCTTCAAATAGGCCTTGTACTATGTTACGACATGGTGGTAACAAGTAAGAGGAAGTTTTCATCTCTTTCTCTTTTCTTCCTTAGTTTGGCCTAGAGATGTTTTCTCTCTTTCTTGAGCACTTATATGACCAAGGTTTTATTCTCTTTTGAGATGATCCTTTGGCCAAAGTGTTGAATCTTGGTTGGAGTTCTTAGAGCTTGTGATCTTAGAAGATTTGTTCTCTCCAAATCAGGTGGGTTATATAATTTTTCCCTATCTATTATTTGCACCATAAATCTAATCGTAGTTGCTATTCTAAATCTCTAAAAATGAATCCCTAATATGTTTAAAGATGTAATATGTTTTAGGATGTAACTCTAGAGCATTCTTGAGAAGATTGTCTTTCTTATAAATTCTAAAATCCTTGTACCCGATTTTGTAGGAAATGGAAGATTGATGTATATTATTTGGATCTTTACCTATGGAACCATTTCTATATGTTTCGTTATACTTGAATAATAGGAAGTTTTTGGTCTATTTATATGAATAAGAATATTAGTTTTCTCTCCCTGAATATAACTCTTTTAGTTCTCTTCTATGATCATAATCTAGGGTTTGATGGACATCTTGGTATAGAAAGTTATTCTCAGGTGACGTGGTGTATTCCCTATTGTTGATCATTTGTCTCAACCTTGTTTGGGCCTATTATGGTGTTGGGAATATAAATGACCTATGGTCAAGACAACCCTTGGTCTTCGATCATGGAGACACCCTTACAAGTTGTGATTTCATCTGTGACACACTAAACCCTAAAGGTGTTTTCTACACCTTACTGGTTGTAACAAAACATTGTTGCATGGTCACTCAGTCTGCTGGATGATGTTGTTGCCAAGATGGCTAAGTATGATGGTCGAGACACATGTTCAGGTTGTGTCATGAACATAACAAATCAAAATTATGTTGGTTGCACTCGTGACACCAGTGGATTTTGGTCGTAATACCTTGTGATAGTAGGATCGTGACACCCTTTGTTGAGTCACGGCCGCGACACCCCATAGGATGTATCCTAGTGTTCTGGTTGTGACACCATGCCTACATGGTATCATCCCTTGGTCGAGTCATGGCCACGACACCCAATAGGATGTATCCTAGTGTCGCATTTGTGACACCATGCCTAGATGGTATCATGGTCATAACATTTAGAGGTTGAGATGGTTCAATTGTAACATGATGTTTTTGTGTCCCAGTCATGACACTTGATGTGTGAGGTGTCAAGAAACATATATGTTGTAGTGGTCGATACATATGTGTAATGGTTGGTCATGACCATGTGGATGTCTCTCGGTCATGACGTGTTGAGAGTGGTCAAGACCCATGTGTTGTGGGTGGTCGATACACCTATATATATGTATGTACATGGTTAATATGTAATGTAATGTTCTATGTAAGGTGTTTGGATTATAAATCAATAATCATTAATAATAGTCCTTAACACTACTGCTCTCCAATAATGTGGTAGGTGATGGAATTAGGGTTTAGTGGTCGAGGGATGATATGAAACCCTAATCTTGAGATGTAAAATACATCTGTTTATATTTTTTGAATATCATTATTATATGATGGAAATTTCTATCTCCTATTTGTTTAACTCTAACTTGTAGGTGAGATGAATGTCATAGTTATGAGAATGCTATGTTGATCCCTATGTAATATAGGGTGGTGATTGTGAGTATTATTGAGGCATATTGTGATATTCAATGTCTAAGAGTTATATGCATTGGTCTAGCGACCTAGAAAGTGCCTTGTGCGTAAATTGAGGCATTGATATCCCATAGTGATGTGACATTATTGATGACCTTGTAGTGGATGTGATACAAGTGTAATGTGATGATGAGACAAGTTTTCACTTTATACATTTAATATCTTCAGAAGTTTTGTCTTATCCTTAATTTTATAGAGTTTGTTTATGTTTTATACATTGTAACTTGATTGAGCATTAAAAGATACCCAATTGGAATATCTAATCAAGTGAAACCCTAATCATGTAGTTTCCCTATATCATAGATCCATCTTCAGCATCAGTATCTAGCTGGGTGGTGAAATGAGTAACACCTGTGAGAAATTTGGAGCACATATTATTGAATATGTGGGGTCTCAGTGGAGGCATCTCCCTACATCCTTAAATTGTTGATATAGTGATATGATTCTTTTTTATGGAACATTAATGTGTGAGCGTGTTCTCTAGTGTTGCGTCATGTACCAAGGAAGGCTAGTTGTTTTACATGACCATAGCATTGACTATGAGTTTCTATCTACATGACTTTAGCTTTGACTATAAGTTTCTTTTTAGTAGTTTGACTATTATGTCACTGCATTGTGGATTCGAACTGACCGATTAGTATTGGTGATGATCATGGAGTCTGACTCTTCCATTGATCTTGTATGGTACTAATTTTGACTTAACAACGGTCAGTTGGATTTGAGTGGTACGCCTCAAATCGTCAAGGCATAATGATAAAAAGTGGTCATACATCCATGTAGTATATTTGTTTAGGATCAAATATAAATTACATTAGATGACCCTATGCCTTACTTCTTGTATTTTTTAGTTTACATGTTCTTCATATTCCTTCTAAAACCATAAGATGTTCTATTGATCAGTTTAAACTACTTAAATTGCTCAAATAAGTAATAACTACTCTATTTAACTACTCTATTATATTACTATGCTTATAATAGTTGGTGACAAATAGTTATATCTCTCGTTGGGACGTTCTATCTCACCATGTGGGTTTCACAACTTTTTAGGTGGTCATAGACAAGGTGGTCAAGGTCGTGGTGCATGTATTGAGCATCAAGGAGAGAAGTAACTGTTAGAGGTTGGATATACTACCAAAGTTTTGTAGTAGCATCCTACTTGTCATCCCTGTACTCTCGGGTCTTTGGGGAGATTTTTTTGTTTTGTATATCCACACGTAGATTTTGGCTTTGTGCCATGAGTGTATCGAAATGGAATATACATATAAATAGGTTGTAATATGTAATAGTTGTGACTTGATAGCCTTTGAACATGATATGTAACATCTTTTGGCACATATGGAATACAAATGGCCTAAGTTGAAGGCTTTTTTATGAAATACTTCCGCTTGAGATATTGCATTGCAAATGGTTTTAATTTACCCTATTTTTTGGTAATATTGTTATTAGTAATAACTTCTAGCCTTTTTGAGTAATCTTACTTTATGTGGAAAAGGGTGTCACACTAATGGCTTATGATGATTATTAGTATAAGACTTCTACCTATCATGGGCTACCTTCAACTATAGTTGTATCATCTTAATTTCTCTGTTGTTTGTTGTACAAGATCATACCCCAAAAGTTGATACTCAATTGTTTCATACGAACACCAAAAAAGACCGATAATGTCTCCCCTTTAAATCCTTGTAAGGTTCCATGTCGATACTCCTCTGGTAGTTGTTGTTGTAAGAAAACTCTATCAAACTGAGGTGCACATACCAACTACCCAAAAACTTTAAAACACAAGCTCTCAACAGATTCTCTAATGTCGGTATAGTCCTCTCAGACTGTCCATCCGTCTGTGGGTGAAACACCATATTGAACCTCAAGTACATACCCATCGCTATGTGTAGACACTCCCAAAAGCAACTGGTAAACTGAGGACCTATATCAGATTGTATCGTCACTAGAATACCATGTAAACGAACTATCTCATCAACATATATTTGTGCAAGCTTCTCTATTTTATACATCATCTTCATAGGGAGGAAGTGCACTTTCTTGGTCAACTTGTCCACTATCACCATAATGGAATCAT
The DNA here is from genome assembly GCA_963693085.1 of Alisma plantago-aquatica. Lineage (NCBI taxonomy): Eukaryota > Viridiplantae > Streptophyta > Magnoliopsida > Alismatales > Alismataceae > Alisma > Alisma plantago-aquatica. The sequence continues at coordinate 173,299,053 of OY856413.1, forward strand.
GACCTTTGTCTTTCCTAGGAATACAAACCACATAGTTTGTAATAATATGATCCCATTTCCACTACGGTATAGAAAATGGATGTAACATCCTTGTAGGTTTCTGATGCTCAATCTTGACATGTTGGCATACAGGACACCATGCCATGAACTCAGCCACATCACACTTCATGCCAGGCCACCAATACAAATTCTTCAAGTTATGGTACATTTTGGTACTACCTAAATGCATAACGTAAATTGATGAGTGAGCCTCCTCCAAAAACCATCTTCCTCAAATTAACAACAATAGGAATCACTACTCTACCATGGTAGCATAGTATCCCATCTTCAGACTCATGGAAGCCATAATGCTTCTCGCTACCAAAATCTACTTAGAAATGTTGTGTCACAATGTCTTTATGTTGTACATCTCTAATCTGCTACCTCAACGTAGGCTTCATCACTAACTAAGCCAATAAGCCAGTCAGCAAGGAAACTTTCAGCTTCACATTCATTTGGAACAGAGACACCAACATGTATTTCTTATGGCACATCAAGGAACATAATTGTACCTTATTTGTAGATGATAGTGAATAAGATTTCCTACTAAAATCATCTTCTACATGTTCGCCTTCTCTGGATGGTAGTCTATAGAGCAATCATAATCTTTGATCAACTCCATCCAGCATCATTATCATATATTCATGTCCTTCTTCAAGAAGATGTATGGTTAGTTCTTGTTAGTGAAGCTCTGACAAGTCTCTCCGTAAAGGTAGTGTCTCCAAATCATTAAAGCATGGACCATATCTGCAAGCTCTAGATCATGTGATGGGTAGTTCTAAGTTGTCACAAAGTAAAAGAAATCATGTTCTTATCTTGCATCATCACACATCCCAAACCATTCCTCAACACATCACAAAAGACAATATAGCATTTCCCTTGCTCTGGTAGAACCAACACAGGTGCATTAGGCAACTTCTCCTTCAAAAGTTAGGAAGAACGCTTGCACTTTTCATCCCAGACAATTGGCACACCTTTTCTTGTCATCTTCATTAGGGTTAACACCATGATGGTGAAGTTTTGGATAAACCTCCTATAATAGCTTGCTAGGTCTAGGAAACTGTCAACCTCTGTCGGCGTCTTAGGCTGCTCACACTTTAAAACTAATTGAACCTTCTTAGGATCCACACAAATACCTTCAGATGATATCACGTGTCCAAGAAAATCCACCTCCTTCATCCAGAACTCACACTTGCTAAACTTGGCATATAACTTCAGATGATATAACGTGTTGTTTCAACAAAATCAATGCATGTCGTAGATGTTGCATATGTTGCTGGCTGTCGTAGTATTATATCGGGATGTAGTCAATGAACACAACCACGAGCTGATCAAGATAAGGTCAGAACGCCCTGTTTATCAGGTCTATGAATGTTGTCAGTGCATTGGTTAGGCTAAATGGCATAACCATGAACTCGTAGTGACCATACCTAGTCATAAAAGCTGATTTTGGTATGTCATTTGCTTTGATCTACAATTGATGGTATCCTAATCTCAGGTCTATCTTAGAGAACACTATAAAACTTCTCAATTGATCAAACATATCATCTATTCTCAGCAACATGTACTTGTTCTTAATCGTCACCTTGTTCACTTGTCGGTAATCAATGCATAACCTCATAGATCTATCTTTCTTATTAACAAATAACATGAGAGCACCCCAAGGGAAAATGTTTAGACTAATAAAGCCCTTCTCTAGAAGATCCTGCAACTGCTTCTTCTTCTCCTTCATCTCAATTGGTACCATCATGAAAGGTGTTTGTGCTACTGGCTATGTACTAGACAAGAACCATATTGAACTCAAAGTCAGTCTCTCAAGGTGGGGGAACACCGAGAAACTCATCGGGAAACACATCATCAAACTCTCGGACCACTGGAACCTCCTAGATACTATGACATATCACCTCGATATCCATGACATGAGCCAAGAAAGCCTCAAAACCCTACTTCATCAGCCTCTCTATCATTGTTTCTGACTCCAAGCACGTCGAGAGAATCTTCTTATCTCCTTGGAAAACCCACAAAAAATCACAGTAAAAGAATGTCTCTATCTTATAACTATAGTCCAAGACCACCTGATACTTCTCCAATGTATCCATCCCAAGTATCACATCGAATCTATGCATGTCAAGTTGTATAAGGTCCACTTGAATTATGCATCTTGAGAAAGAAAGAAAGAAAGAACACAGGATGGACACACCTCCCACAACACGGAGACAACAACCAAAGGGGTTTCTAAGTGGAGACTATCAAATCTACAACTAATAGGAAAAGAAAAACTATCTATCACTTCTATGTGATAAAAGAGTATTTCGCACCCGGGTCACCTAAAATAAATATAAAATAGGAAGAAGACAAATCAGAATGAAATAACTCCATCTGACTTTTCATGACCCGCATATTAACCACTCACTTTGGGTGACTTGTGGTGTAGAATCGAGCCATTGCATGTTGTCACCTCCATCTTGTGTTGGCTTTCCCAAACAATCCTTCATGTGAGGCTTGAGTACATCCTTTGCCTCCATCACAACTGAACTATTATCATTGTCGTGAGAAACTCTGCATACCAGTTCTTCATATTAAATGTAACATCCCTGAACTGGGTTATGCTTTAACCCTATGTGTTTTGATTATGAAAGATGATTATATGCTTAATATTATCTTGTGAAAAGTAATTAGGGCTCATGAGGAACTTATGTTTCAATTTTGGACCTGTTTGAACAATGTTGAAACATTGTTTTGTTAATTTTGGACTAAAGTACAAATTACCTAAGTTGAGGGGTTAACTTGCGAATTGCACATGATAAAATTTTCCTCTGATGTTGAGACATCATAATAATGAATATGATGTAGTGGTATGGTACCCACAAGCTTGGGCACCAAAATAGAGCTTGTTGGACAATGTTTGTGCATAAAAACTTAGTTTTGATGTAATGTACAATTTACCCAAAACCTAGGGTTCAATATGAAAATTACCAATTCAATAAGGTCCCTAATATTTCTTGGAATCCTTTAGAGCAAATTAAATGAGAGGGGCGCCTCATTTGAATTAAGTTTGAGGAGAGAGAATCTTGATATTAAAATAATCAAGATTTAAGCCTAATTGAAACCCTAATTCAATTTAATGCAAAAATAAATAAAATAATTGAAGTGGCCTTCAACCAAAATTAATATGGTTGGATTCATATGTGTGTGTACATCCTTAATACTTGAAAAGGCACGAGCATATCCTAAGGAGGTGAAATTCCACTCACCATTATTATAAGAAAAAGAAATTCCACTCAAAACTGGATATTAATATTATAAGGGTTAAGGTGCTAAATTCCTTTTCCCTTTATTCTTGGATAATGGATGGGAGATAGGTGGGGGATAGAGATGAATTTTAATACAAGAAACTAAGGGTGAGATGGTGGCAATAATTTTGGAATAAAAAGAAATTTATAAAAGTATTTTCTCTCTCATTGAATTTCTTATAAAACGACCCTTTCCAAGCCAAATGAAAGGCTTTTCTATTTCCACTTCTTCTCTTTTCTTGGAAACCGACCAAGGGAGATATGGAGGACCAGGAGGACGACCCCCAACCTTTTGGTAAGGTTCTTGATCCATTTCACCTTGATTCCACGGTGGATATCGAAAATAAATTATGGATTTCTTCTTATTTCGATCTCCTCTTCAACCCTAGCTAATCTTTTCAACCAAAAGCTTGAGGACGAGCCTAAGGGGAGTTGCAGAAGCTTCATCCACCATTTTTGTCATGAGAGTAGAGCTTTGGAGCTCAATTTGAGGTGGGTTTTATAAGTCAAACCGTTAATCATAGCTATTGCATCCATTCCTATAATAATCGTTGGTTATTCTTTTCTATTTGATACTCTTTTGGTTCATTGCTGAAATTACCATGAAAAACGGTTGATGTTCTTGGTTGAATGAAGGAGTACGATGATGACATCATCTTAGATTTTTATCCAAGAAAAATCCCAGGTCAAACGGTCTCCTTAGTTGGACAAATGGTTTCCCAAACCATTTGAGAGAAAACGGTTTCAAACCGTTTCGAATGAAACAGTTTCATCAAACCGCATGGAAGGAAACGGTTTCAAACCATTTGGTGATGTTGACCAGGGTTGACCATTTGGGGATTTGTTCAAAATGATCTAGGTTAATGACCCATCAATTATAATTGATTAAATCTAATTGTATCATGAGTTGAAGGTCCAACAATCACCAAAACCCTAATCGGGTTGAATGCTGATTTCATAAGTGTTTAAGTTGGAAACTTGGGTTGATTGACCCAAACGGTCTCAAAACCATTTGGGGATCACCCAAACGGTCTCAAGACTGTTTGGTGGTCACCAAAAACCGTTTGGAGGTCTAGGGTTAGGTATGGTTGAGCAATTGAAGATCCAAAGATACTAAGTTGAAGTGTAATCAAATGTTGATTTGGTGACCAATCCTAGGATCCAAACCCTAATTGAATGACATGGTTAATGATGATGTAATGGGAAACGGTCTCAAGACCATTTGGAGGTCATCCAAACGATCCCAAGACCATTTGGGGGTCACCCAAGACCGTTTGGAGGTCTAGGGTTGACTATGGTTTGGTGTTTGAAGATCTAAAGGTTCTAACTTGTAGTGCAACCAAATACTGCTTTGGTGTTCAATCCAATGATCCAAACTCGAATTGGCTGACTTGGATTTTGATGTTGACATGGGAAAATGGTCTCAAGACCGTTTGGAGGTCATACAAACGACCTCAAGACCGTTTGGGGTCAGGTCATGTTCAATTTGGATGATGGTTCAATGGTTTCAAAGTAACTAATCTTACATTGATTAATGTTGAAGGATCATGGATTCCAAACCCTAATCCAATTGATTCAAACCCTAATTGATGATCAATTGAGGGTCAATTGAGGGTCAAATCCGTTGAAGTTTGACCTATTTATCTCAATTGAAGTATGATGATGGGTCCAATTGATGATTGGTTACATGAATTCAATGATTGAAGGAATCAACATTGGAAACTCTAATTCAATTTGATTAGTTGAGACCATATTTGGTCCATGCGGTTTTGAGGAGGTTTGGACCCAATGGTCTCCAGACCGTTTGGGACCAAACGATCCCAAACTGGTTGAGTTCATGCGGTTTCAAAAAGGTACTTTACCAAACGGTTTCAAATATGTAACCAAGACCATTTTAGGTCTGATTGGTCAAGACCGTTTGAGGTCTAAGAGTACAAGATCATTTGGAAGGTAATCAACCAAATTTTATGAACACTTAAAGTGAATAAAGTTCAATGGTTTAAGTGGTCAATTACATGATGTAAACAAATGGTTTTTATAATAATGGTATCTTTAATAACATGGGGTGATTAGTACCCTTTAAATAGTCAAGTTTTAATGATCATCGTGATAATGACATAAGCCATGATGTCAATTATTCTTCAAGTTGAGTTGACTTAGCCTAATCAAGGCTAAAGTAAACATCATCCTATAGAGGATGAGAGAGAGAAGACTTCCTACATGAATGATAATCATGAAGTGAACTTTCAATATGAATTAATGTCTAATTAGGGCATGATCCTTCATAGTGAGATCATGAAACCCTAGTTATGAAGGTTAATAAATCCTAATCCCAAATTGAAGGAATTGATATGTTAATCTTAATACATGATGATAGTATGATCATAATTCATAGTGATGACATGAGAAACCCTAATTCAGGGTACATTGATCTTCACTCCTACTTGGGGTGAATAGTAAACCCTAATATAGGGTGATGTGATGTGAATAGTAAACCCTAATCTAGGGTGATGTGATGTGAATAGTAAACCCTAATCTACGGTGAAGTGATGTGAATAGTAAACCCTAATCGTGGGTTATTGAATATAAACCCTAATTAAGGGTGATTTCATGTGTAACCCTAATTAAGGGTGAATTCTTGATAAACCCTAATTGAGGGTAATGTCATGAGAATCCTTAATTAAGATTAATCTTATGAGACACCTTAATCTAGGGTAATGTTATATGAAACCCTAATTAAGAGTAATATTATGGAAACCTTGAAGAATGATGTGAAGTAAGACTTAAATCCAGGATGATGTTATATAATGATATGTGCAGCCGTAGTCATGATATAATGGCCAATACACTAAAGTAGGATGTGGTTATTACAATCAAGTAAGATGAGGATGTTATAACCATGAAGGGTAAAGTTGATGAACTATATGAATGATAGTGTTGATACCCTAATGAATAAGAGTCTAAAGGACAAGATGATGCCTAGAACATTATATATCTAATTTCATGTATGTATAGCAATCATATACATCTTACAATGATGACGGTATGAAACTCAGAGAAGTGAAGTATGCAATATTATATAATGGAGTGAAATACATCCTAAGAGTTTACATACCTAAAATAGTTGATAATGATTTATTCTATATCAACAATGCCTAATCATGGGATAAGTCCATATCACTAAAAGATGGTTGAACAATTCTAATGTGTGACCAATGTACCATATGATGAAAGTGACAAGTTAGTGGATAAAGTATTAAGAGGGGAAATACCTTAATACAAAGATAGTTGAATTATTTAAGTAAGAAGGATATGAGAAGAAAATGATATATCAAGACATGATAAATATCACATTCAACATTTTTAGTATAGACATACCTTGATGAACCTCTTATCCAATATCCTTGGATAAGAAACACATGGAATGATTGATATGCAATTGTTACAATAAAGTTGAAATAACTCAATGTACTTTTGATCAATGTTGACTAATATACCTTGAGAATGGGGTTAACCCAAATCAATGAGTATGATGAAATCATACCATGACAAGGATGAGAAATGAACTCATGCCTTGAATTGATGATCATTAATGATATATGATGAGAATAGTGATCATAAGCAAATACTTATGATATCTATAAATACTCCCAGAGGTGTGGAGCAATATATTAGGGTTGAACTAATAATGTGAGCATGAAACCCTAATTAATGTAAGATGGGAAACACTAACCCTAATTTTGGGTAAAGGGAATGGAAAGCCCTAATTGACAGATAACCCTAATCCTGATAAAGAATGGTGGTGTTACTGATGTCTCATATGATGTGACAAATGACTTACATGATTGTTATCATGTCTATTAATCATGTAGAAATCATGATATGATGAACATAGCCATATTTGGGCTATGACATTGATATAATAAATATGTTGAATGGCCTTATGTGCCTAATGTTGTTGTTGCTTAGTAAAAGTAACAAAATGTGTATGGACCTTATGAGTTCCATGAATAAATTGTTGCTTAGTAAAAGGTGATAAAATACTTAAGGCCTTGTGAGCCATGTGAGATACTTGTGTAACAAGTACTATGTATACCTCGGTCTGAGGACCTGAAGGTAATAGTTAGCTAATAAGTGGTAAGAATGATAGTGATGAATTGAGGGTATGAATACCCAGACTTGATAAGTATGGTAATGATGTTATTGAGAGATGTGAATTTTCAAAGAAATGAAATGAGGGATTGAGATCCCAATGTCTTATAAAGACTGAAAAGTGATTGATGAAATAGTACATATTTCTTTATAGCATTTGTCTGAATAAGTTATGTTTGAGAATTTGACTGATGCTAAAAGAATATGCTAATGTACTTAATTAATCAAGTGAAATCATACCATGTAGAGCCATGGCCATATGACCATCAGTGTCAGAACTTGCTGGATGGTGAAACGGGTGCTCTGCGGCAAAACTCGGAATGCATATTTTGAATATGTGGGGGCAATGGGTGAACGTATCTTGACATCCTAATGAGGGAATTGAGGAAAGGTAAACATTAAACCTCTCAATCCTTCATTATTGTACCGGGATAGATGTACCATGAATCTCCCGATGATTGGGACAGATGCAGTACACATCTCCCAATAATATTAATGTCGGATCGATGGAGATAAACAAGAAATCTCACGATTGCGAAGAGAGTGCAGCACGCCACTGTAACTCTAATAGCAAAGTTGCCAGTATACCCTAGAAAGCTATTTAGCAGAGACACAAGATGTCTTACATTTGATCTCGTACTGATCGAGATAAGGGAGGTCTTCGTAGTCGGCTCTACCATTGACCTTGTATGGCACTAATTTTGACTTCGCAATGGTCGGTTGGAGTATGAGCGGTATACCTCAACTCCTCGGGGAATAAATGTGCTTGTAAAATGTAATAAGCAGTATAGCATGTTTGCTTAAGGATTGAATACGGAAATTCATTGGCTGATGTTATATTTTTTTTGTGCATCCCTAGTTGATAAATGTTATTCATATCTCTTTACATTCAATGCAAGTAGAGGTGTGAATTATGAATCTACCATGAGTAGATATAATGTTTTCCTTAGGAAAGGATATTACTTTACTCTGATCATATAATGAGTAATACTGATGTTAATATGAAAGAACTCTTGCTCAGTTTTACTATAATATATTGCTATAACAATGTTTTGGCGGAGAGTTATATCTCCCATTGGGGCAATTAACAATTGTCTCACCCCCGTGGGGATCCAATGTTTTTAGGTAAACGCAGAAGAAGAAGCAGGAACCCAATAGCAAGGGAAAAGCAGCAGCCGTATCTAGGACAACAGTGATAAATCAGGTGGAGGAACTGGCTGCCAAGTTTTATATAATTAGAGAGTCCTATGTGTCGTCTCTGTACTCTTAGGTCCTCGGAGTCAGTAGTTAGTGCTTTTATCATCGACTTGAGATTTTAGCTTAAACGCCTCGAAGTCATGGCTTATGTATAGTTTAGTAAAGCAACGGTTGTATGTAATCCTCGAGAAGAGATGTTACATGGAATGTAACTACAAATAGGGATGTATATGTAATACTATGGTTCTTGTTGTAAGAGTTTCTTGTGTTTGGATCTCGTTGCAAAAAGTTTAATTTTTAGTGATTTTCAGTAATCCATTGCAAATGATTCGCTTCTACTTAAGTAAATCTTGTTTTTGTGACTAGTTCGCCACAATTTAGTGGTATCAGCGCTCTAGGTTCGCTGAGTCTACAGAGACATAGGGCTAAGGTAGTAGAGTCTGTTCTAGTGTCTTCTAGTGAATCTGATTGTATCTTCTGCTCATATAGGAGAAGAAGAACTTGAAGATGACTGGGTCACATGAGGAGTTTGCTGCAGAAAGCAGCAATGTTGCATCAAGAAGGGATGCAGGGGATCAGAGTAGAAAAGAACATACACCTGCACATCCCCAATTTGACCTAGCCATGATAGAGAGTCCAACTTTCCTTTCTATGTTTGAGAAATTTAGGACAGCTATGATACATATAGTAGATCGTGCATTAGTAATGCAACCCACAATACCAGCCCCCAATGATGAAGTGTTGAACTCCAATAGGTTTCCTGCTCAGCCACAACCTGTTGGAGCAATGAATAATGATGAAAGGAATAGGATACAAACTGAAACCAGGATCTACCATAGGTGTAGGAAGCCTGAACATATCAGACCTAAATGTCCAGAAAAGGAATATAAAGGAAGAATTGAGAAAAGGCCTATCCAAACCCAAGAGCAGAGGCCTGGTAGTTCCAAAAAGAAGAAGTTTTTGGTACCACCAGTACAACCAGGGCCTAGTGCACCAAGGAAATGGCTATCCATAAAGGGTAAAGAAGCCTCTAAACCACATCTTGCACCCATAATTTGCTACCAATGTAGACAAGTTGGACATCTGGCAAGAAATTGCTCAGCCAGAAATGTTATGGTGAATCAACCTCTGAGGCAGAGTTAGCCTGAGGTAGTGAATAATCCACAAATCATGAAAGGTTAGACAAAATAAATGTCATTTTAATATGCCTTTTTATGGTTTCTTGAGTTAATCGAGAAAGTAATTGATTGAACTTTCCTTGATTAGTCCTATGAGGACTCATATTTTGCATAGCAAACATTACAAATGATTCATGTTTCTCTTACCTCTATAAGAAGAAGATGAGGTATTGAAGAGATGCCTGGATAAAATCCATTAATGTTAAGTCTTATACTTGTGATAATATGAAAAGGAAGGAATATGAAAGTATACAAGTGCATACTACCTTATCTCAGTATTTATATACCTTGGCCAGGTATACAACTATTGACGATAAAGTAAGTATGGAAACTCTTAGGTTGTTGTCTTTTTTATTTCTATGATCAAGTAGTCATTTTGAAACAATCTAATGAGTATCATGAAATAAGAAATATGGAATGAATAAATTTGTCATATCCTAAGCACAAGAAATAGAAGTTTGAGATAACCTCAAAGGAGCATGTTTGTATGAGGAATTAAAATTATAATCCTCATAAGATAAGAATGAGAATAAGGGAAATGAATCTTATCCAATAAAGTTGTAAGCATTATAAAGATCCTTTCCATAATGTCATGTAATCATCCTTATAAATTCCTATGCTGAGGGCAAGGAATTTAGGATGAGAAAAGAGGAAATGGTTCATGAATAGTTGAAAATACATGAATTAATAAGAGGAATATGATTCCTTGTTCTCTTTCCTCTCAGGGACATGTTAATCAAGTGGAATATAGGACACTTGATGTGCATAATACAAAGATGTTTATGTGATGGATACTTAGAAAGGTATCGGTTTATCTTGGGCTTTGGCTCCAAGGTAAAGATATATGTAACAAGTAATGTGCTCCAAGGTAAAGATATATGTAACAAGTAATGTCCCAAGATGAAAGGAAGATAAAGATGTGATGTGTTTTTAACACATGTATTAGGTACCAAGGTAAGAGATCCTGGTGTCTAAAGATATATTAGATGATTTATGTTGACTACCTGGAATGGTCAACCATGAAATCAGATTAACCGTGTAAAATAATATGAACATCACATGTTAGGGGTTTATGCTTTGCATAAACATAACAATTGAAGATATCTTTGAGATAAGTTCTTGGTTGATAAGTAACCCTTCCTTATGGTAAGAAAATGTATAACTAATGAGATAGTTAGTGCATGTAATAAGGAAAGCTTGTGTTGTGTCATCAGGTAAGATGACACAATCAAAGTATGAAGAGACTTATAGATCCAAGTGGGTGATAAAACATAATTGTAATATTGAAAGAGAATTGCTGAATCAACTAAGAAGTATGGGAATATGTGTTCCAGATGAACCATTCCATGATAAATTTGTGTGAAATAACTTTTTGATCAAATCTCTATGGTGTCTCCATAATAATGAGATGTTATGTCATGACATGATGATATGATGCATGAATAAGATCTGTTTCCCTATAACTGGGATTTCGGGGACGAAATCCTTGTTAGGGGTTTATAATTTGTAACATCCCTAACCTGGGTTATGCTTTAACCCTAGGTATTTTGATTATGAAAGACGATTATATGCTTAATCTTATCTTGTGAAAAGTAATTAGGGCTCATGAGGAACTTATGTTACAATTTTGGTCCTGTTTGAACAATGTTGAAACATTGTTTTGTTAATTTTGGACTAAAGTGCAAATTACCTAAGTTGAGGGGTTAACTTGCAAATTTCACATGATAAAATGTTCCTCTGATCTTGAGACATCAAAATAATGAATATGATGTAGTGGTATGGTTCCCACAAGCTTGGGCACCAAAATAGAGCTTGTTGGACAATGTTTGTGCATAACAACCTAGTTTTGGTGTATTGTGCAATTTACCCAAAACCTAGGGTTCAATATACAAATTACCACTTCAATAAGGTCCCTAATGTTTCTTGGAATAACTTAGATCAAATAAAATGAGAGGGGCGCCTCATTTGAATTAAGTTGGAGGAGAGAGAATCTTGATATTAAAATAATCAAGATTTAAGCCTAATTGAAACCCTAATTCAATTTAATGCAAAAATAAATAAAATAATTAAAGGGGCCTTCAACCAAAATTAATATGGTTGGATTCATATGTGTGTGGACATCCTTAAGCCTTGAAAAGGCACGAGCATATCCTAAGGAGGTGAAATTCCACTCACCATTATTATAAGAAAAAGAAATTCCACTCAAAAATGGATATTAATATTATAAGGGTTAAGGTGCTTAATTCCTTTTCCCTTTATTCTTGGATAATGGCTGGGAGCTCGGTGGGGTATAGAGATGACTTTTCATACAAGAAACCAAGGGGGATATGGTTGCAATAATTTTGGAATAAAAAGACTTTTATAAAAGTATTTTCTCTCTCATTGAATTTCTTATAAAAAGACCCTTTCCAAGCCAAATGAAAGGCTTTTCCGTTTCCACTTCTTCTCTTTACTTGGAAACCGACCAAGGGAGCTAGGGAGGACCTGGAGGACGACCCCCAACCTTTTGGTAAGTTTCTTGATCCATTTCACCTTGATTCCATGGTGGAAATCAAAAATAAATTATGGATTTCTTCTTATTTCGATCTCCTCTTCAACCCTAGCTAATCTTTTCAACCAAAAGCTTGAGGATAAGCCTTAGGGGAGTTGCAAAAGCTTCATCCACCATTGTTTCCATGATCTTGGTGCTTTGGAGCTCAATTGGAGGCGGGTTTTATAACTCAAACCCTTAATCATTGCTATTTCATCCATTCCTATAATAATCGTTGGTTATTGTTTTCTATTTGATACTCTTTTGGTTCATTGCTGAAATTCCCATGAAAAATGGTTGTTGTTCTTGGTTGTTATAAGGAGGACGATGATGACATCATCTTATATGTTTATCCAAGAAAAATCCCAGGTCAAATGGTCTCCTTAGTTTCTCAAACGGTTTCCTAAACTGTTTGGGAGCAAACGGTTTCAAACCATTTGGAATGAAACGGTTTCATCAAACCACATGGAGGGAAACGGCTTCAAACCGTTTGGTGATGTTGACCAGGGTTTACCATTTGGGGATTTGTTCAAAATGATCTAGGTTAATGACCCATCAATTATAATTGATTAACTCTAATTGGATCATGAGTTGAAGGTCCAACAATCACCAAAACCCTAATCGGGTTGAATGTTGATTTCATACGTGTTTAAGTTGGAAACTTTCGTTGATTGACCCAAATGGTCTCAAGACCATTTGGGGATCACCCAAACAGTATCAAGACCGTTTGGTGGTCACCCAAGACCGTTTGGAGGTCTAGGGTTAAGTATGGTTGAGAAATTGAAGATCCAAAGATACTAAGTTGAAGTGTAATCAAATGCTGATTTGGTGACCAATCCTAGGATCCAAACCCTAATTGAATGACATGGTCAATGATGATGTAATGGTAAAATGGTCTAAAGACCATTTGGAGGTCTTCCAAACGATCCCAAGACCTTTTGGGGGTCACCCAAGACCGTTTGGAGGTCTAGGGTTGACTATGGTTTGGTGTTTGAAGATCTAAAGGTTCTAACTTGTAGTGCAATCAAATATTGTTTTGGTGTTCAATCCAATGATCCAAACTCGAATTGGTTGACTTGTATTTTGATTTTGACATGGTAAAACGGTCTGAAGACCATTTTGAGTTCATCCAAATGACCTAAAGACCGTTTGGGGTCAGGTCATGTTCAATTTGGATGATGGTTCAATGGTTTCAAAGTAACTAATCTTACATTGATTAATGTTGAAGGATCATTGGTTCCAAACCCTAATCCAATTGATTCAAACCCTAATTGATGATCAATTGAGGGTAAAATCAGTTCAAGGTTGACCTATTTAACTCAATTGAAGTATGATGATAGGTCCAATTGATGATTGGTTACATGAATTCAATGATTGAAGGAATCAACATTGGAAACTCTAATTCAATTTGATTAGTTGAGACCATATTTGGTCCATGTATTTTTTAGGAGGTTTGGACCAAACGTTCTCAAGACCGTTTGATTCCAAACGATGCCAAACTGGTTGAGTTCATTCGGTTTCAAAAAGGTACTTTACCAAACGGTTTCAAATATGTAACCAAGACCGTTTGAGGTCTGATTGGTCAAGACCGTTTGAGGTTTGATTGGTCAAGACCATTTGAGGTCTAAGAGTCCAAGATCATTTAGAAGGTAATAAACCAAATTGTATGAACACTTAAAGTGAATAAAGGTCAATGGTTTAAGTGGTCAATTACATGATGTAAACCAATGGTGTTTATAATAATGGTATCTTTAATAAGATGGGGTGATTGGTACCCTTTAAATAGTCAAGTTGTAATGATCATGGTGATAATGACATAAGCTATGATGTCAATTACTCTTCAAGTTGAGTTGACTTAGCCTAATCAAGGCTGAAGTAAACATCATCCTATAGAGGATGAGAGAGAGAAGACTTCCTACATGAATGACAATCATGAAGTGGACTTTCAATATGAATGAATGTTTAATTAGGGCATGATCCTTCATAGTGAGATCATGAAACCCTAATTATGAAGGTTAATAAATCATAATCCCAAATTGAGCACATTGATAGTTGAAATCCTAATACATGATGATAGTATGATCTTAATTCATAGTGATGACACGAGAAACCCTAATTCAGGGTACTTTGATGTTCACTCCTACTTCGGGTGAATAGTAAACCCTAATCTAGGGTAATGTGATGTGAATATTAAACCCTAATCTAGGGTGATGTGATGTGAATAGTAAACCCTAATATAGGGTGAAGTGGTGTGAATAGTAAACCCTAATCATGGGTTATTGAATATAAACCCTAATTAAGGGTGATTTCATATGTAACCCTAATTAAGGGTGAATTCTTGATAAACCCTAATTGAGGGTAATGTCATGAGAATCCTTAATTAAGATTAATGTTATGAGACACCTTAATCTAGGGTAATGTTATATGAAACCCTAATTAAGAGTAATATTATGGAAACCTTGAAGAATGATGTGAAGTAAGACTTAAATCCAGGATGATGCTATATAATGATATGTGCAACCATAGTCATGATATAATGGCCAATACACTAAAGTAGGATGTGGTTATTACAATCAAGTAAGATGAGGATGTTATAACCATGAAGGGTAAAGTTGATGAACTATATGAAAGATAGTGTTGATACCCTAATGAATAAGAGTATAAAGGACAAGATGATTCCTAGGACATTATATATCTAATTTCATGTATATATAACAAACCTATACATCTTACAATGATGAGGGTATGAAACTCTAAGAAGTGAAGTCTGTAATATTATATAATCGAGTGAAATACATCCTAAGAGTTGACATACCTAAAATAGTTGATAATGATTTATTCTATGTCAACAATGCCTAATCATGGGATAAGTCCATATCACTAAAAGATGGTTGAACAATTCTAATATGTGACCAATGTACCATATGATGAAAGTGACAAGTTAGTGGATAAAGTATTAAGAGGGGAAATACCTTAATACAAAGATAGCTGAATTATTTAAGTAAGAAGGATATGAGAAGAAAGTGATATATCAAGACATGATAAATATCACATTCAGCATTTTTAGTATAGATATACCTTGATGAGCTTCTTATCCAATATCCTTGGATAAGAAACACATGGAATGAGTGATATGAAATTGTTACAATAAAGTTGTAATAACTCAATGTACTTTTGATCAATGTTGACTAATATACCTTGAGAATGGGGTTAACCCAAATCAATGAGTGTGATGAAATCATACCATGACAAGGATGAGAAATGAACTCATGCCTTGAATTGATGATCATTAATGATATATGATGAGAATAGTGATCATAAGCAAATACTTATGATATCTTTAAATACTCCCAGAGGTGTGGAGCAATATATTAGGGTTGAACTAATAATGTGAGCATGAAACCCTAATTAATTTAAGATGGGAAACACTAACCCTAATTTTGGGTAAAGGGAATGGAAAGCCCTAATTGACAGACAACCCTAATCCTGATAAATGATGGTGGTGTTACTGATGTCTCATATGATGTGACAAATGACTTACATGATTGTTATCATGTCTATTAATCGTGTAGACATCATGAGATGATGAACATAGCTAGATTTGGGCTATGACATTCATATAATAAATATGTTGAATGGTCATATGTGCCTAATGTTGTTGTTTCTTAGTAAAAGTAAAAAAATGTGTATGGACCTTATGAGTTCCATGAATAAACTGTTTCTTAGTAAAAGGTGATAAAATACTTAAGGCCTTGTGAGCCATGTGAGATACTTATGTAACAAGTACTATGTATACCTCGGTATGAGGACCTGAAGGTAATAGTTAGCTAACAAGTGGTAACAGTGATAGTGATGAATTGAGGGTATGAATACCCAGACTTGATAAGTATGATAATGATGTTATTGAGAGATGTGAATTTTCAAAGAAATGAAATCAGGGATTGAGATCCCAATGTCTTATAAAGACTGAGAAGTGATTGATGAAATAGTACATATTTCTTTATAGCACTTGTCTGAATAAGTTATGTTTGAGAACTTGACTGATGCTAAAAGAATATGCTAATGTACTTAATTAATCAAGTGAAATCATACCATGTAGAGCCCTGCCCATATAACCATTAGTGTCAGAACCTGCTGGATGGTGAAATGGGTGCTCTGCGGCAAAACCCAAAATGCATATTTTGAATATGTGGGGGCAATGGGCAAACGTATCCTAACGTCCTAATGAGGGAATTGAGGAAAGGTAAACATTAAACCTCTCAATCCTTCATTATTGTACTGGGATAGATGTACCACGAATCTCTCGATGATTGGGACAGATGCAGTACACATCTCCCAATAATATTAATGTCAGATCGATGGAGATAAATAAGAAATCTCACGATTGTGAAGAGAGTGCAACACGCCACTGTAACTCTAATAGAGAAGTTGCCAGTATACCCTGGAAAGCTATTTAGCAGAGATATAAGATGTCCTGCATTTGATCTTGTACTGACTGAGATAAGGGAGGTCTTGGTAGCCGGCTCTACCATTGACCTTGTATGGCACCGATTTCGACTTCGCAATGGTCGGTTGGAGTATGAGCGGTATACCTCATCTCCTCAGGGCATAAATGTGATTGTAAAATGTAATCAGTTGTATAGCATGTTTGCTTAAGGATTGAATACGAAAATTCATTGGCTGATCTTATATTTCTTTTGTGCATCCCTAGTTGATAAATGTTATTCATATCTCTTTACATTCAATGCAAGTAGAGGTGTGAATCATGAATCTACCATGAGTAGATACAATGTTTTCCTTAGGAAAGGATATTAATTTACTCTGATCATATAATGAGTAATATTGATGTTAATATGAAAGAACTCTTGCTCAATTTTATTATAATATATTGCTATAACAATGTTTTGGCGGAGAGTTATATCTCCCGCTGGGGCAATTAACAATTGTCTCACCCCCATGGGATCCAATGTTTTTAGGTAAACGCAGAAGAAGAAGCAGGAACCCAATAGCAAGGGAAAAGCAGCAGCAGTATCTGGGACATCAGTGATAACTCAGGTGGAGGCATTGGCTACCAAGTTTTGTATCATTAGAGAGTCCTATGTGTCGTCTCTGTACTCTCAGGTCCTTAGAGTCAGTAGTTAGTGCTTTTATCATCGACTTGAGATTTTGGCTTAAATGCCTCGAAGTCATGGCTTATGTATAGTTTGGTAAAGAAACGGTTGTATGTAATCCTCGAGAAGAGATGTTATATGGAATGTAACTGCAAACATGGATGTATATGTAATACTATGGTTCTTGTTGTAAGAGTTTCCTGTGATTGGATCTCATTGCAAAACATTTTAATTTTTAGTGATTTTCAGTAATCTGCTGCAAATGATTCGCTTCCGCTTAAGTAAATCTTGTTTTCGCGAGTAGTTCGCCACACTAAAGGTCTGGATGACTCTGTCTCGGATGTTGTTGTAATGACCCATTTTCAAATTAATCATCTAATTAGGGTTTACTTGGATGATTGTATGCTTAACTAAGAGTATCATTGTTTAAAGATTGATTAATGATGGTAGTTTGATTTTTATGTTTTGAATATAATGAGAAATTTTAATCATACTTTAATTCACATAATTAGGTTTAAGAATTGGAAACCCTAATGGGCCCAAACTAGGTTTTTGATGACATATGAATTTAGAATTTGATAAGTATAGTGTCTCACTAAATGGCATTTAGTATTTTATGTGTCATTCTGATTTCAGACAAATTTGGATATGATTTGTATATCTTAAATTTGAGCACAATTAAAAAATATCAGATTTTTTTAAGAATGTTATGACCTTTTTGTAGGTCGAGTTTCAAATTTGAACGACCATATTTTCAGATTGATATATCAGTGTGGTAATTGAATTTTATCTTTTTATTGGTATATCCAACTGATTTCAAATTTCAAATGTAGTTGGGAAACTCCATTTAGACATAATATTAAATTGTCGTAATTTTTGGATGATGTTTGATCTCTACAGAGAGGGGTGTTGGTCGAGTTTGGTGAAGGACAAACTCCACCGAACATGTTGCAGACTGCAATATAGAAGTGTGATGTTTGATCTTTAGTTATTTATTTGTAA
The DNA here is from genome assembly GCA_963693085.1 of Alisma plantago-aquatica. Taxonomy (NCBI): domain Eukaryota; kingdom Viridiplantae; phylum Streptophyta; class Magnoliopsida; order Alismatales; family Alismataceae; genus Alisma; species Alisma plantago-aquatica. Next base: position 173,317,555 of record OY856413.1, read on the forward strand.
CTTCAAATGATCTAAAAAATTTATTGTTGCTTAAAACTCAATTTCAGACATTAAGTTAAAGTTTCATAATTTTAGACAATTTTTGAATTCTAAAAAGTGTGGTGTCGGTTGAGTTTATAACTCAGTCGACCAACCAATCTAAGAAAAATAAAAATACAATGAGGGGCTTGTTTGTATTTGTTCTAAGAACCTCAATTCATTTATATGACTAACCTAAAATACAAGGATCTCTCTTAACTTGTCATTCTTGTCAAAGAAACAAAATTCTAAAGTGAGATGAGAAATCGGGTTTTGAGAAGAGAAAGTGGTGGAGATGTTGACCTAGGGTTTCTCTATCCAAGATATGATGAAATCAAGTAAGTTTAGCTTCTTTGCATAAAATTTCATGGTGAATCGTCCCTCAAATGTCAAGATTCCATCCCTCCTCTAATTTAATTTGAAATCACATCAAATCTCCCCCTTTTCTCACTCTTTCTCTTCTAATCCCCATTTCTAGGGTTTCAAGTTGATAGGAGAAAGAATTGGATTCATTTACTAGAGTTGATTGGGTTTCCAAAAATTCAGAGGTTGACCTACATTTTTAAGGTGCTTGGAACCTGATTTGAGTGTTTTTCTCCCTCCTAAGATATGTATTCATGTTGAAAGCTTAATTCTATCTGGCTAAAATAATTAGAAACCTTGATTGTATATGTATGTGATTGGATATTGATTTAGAAAAGATATTGGGGGATCCAATTCTACTAATTTTGATTATTTCTCATTTATTGGAACTTGATTAGTTCCTGAGATATTGATTGAGGATCCATGTGTAGTCTCATTGGTAGATATGTTCCTTGCCTGGTTCACTATAGGAATTCAGCAAATGGGGAGGGTCAGATTCATAGCTATGAATCTTCCATCAATGGTTGAAGGCAGACCTTCTTATTATGCTATTTCATGTGAATTTTGCCTAAAAATCAATCCAATGGCCGATATGCTTGGAATTGAATTGACATGTATAAAATCATATTTGAATTGTACTAGATTGTATTATATAAGTGTATTGTTGAATGTTAATGGAAATGAATATATTATGTGTATTAGGATTAGTATGAGGTGACCACTTATCCTGATTAGGGTTTGTGTTGAGGAAGTGAATCAAATGAGTCAATTAATCAATGTATACTTATGATTGATGAATGGAATTTGTGAAAATGGAAACCAAGGTTTCTATGTGTGTAAATAGGCCTAATGAACATCTATGCATCATTATGAAATTACTTAGTAATATGGCTCTTATGATGTGTTTAACTAAGGACGATTTCTTGAAAACCCTAGATGTTTAGTATTAAGACGAGTATGAGTGATGAAGCTAGAACTTGTATATGATGTTGTAAATGTGATGATATGTTGAATGTAAATATTAATACTTCAATTAAAGATGATGAGTCTTACTAATATGATCTAAGCCTAATGCATCCGTTTTAGTGAAATTTATGCAATAATGAGTAGCCCTCATATGAATGTGGGTCCTTTTATATGAGTTACATAACAATGATTTGTGAAGGATGATCAGAGATTATGATCTAAGAATATGTAACCTAAACCATTCTTTTAAGATAAACTGATTAGTATAATAAAGAATGATCATTGTTGATTATAAAAATGGCATTAGCTCTAGCCCTAAATCCTTGATGTGAAAGTTGATGTCCAGATGGAATAGACTCTAATGAAATGAAATATGTGAAATGTGAAATGAAAAATATGTGAAATACTATGATATGTGATATATTGTTTTGTTGGGGATGAGGATGTGAGCCTCTTTAGGCAACCCTGAGGTGGTAAGGGTCTGTTGTTGATATCTTAGGATGGCCGACAAAACCCTAAGATAGTGATAGTGAGTCGTTGACATGAGAATCAGGTGTGGTGACTTCTACTTGGTGAGTTATAAGCCAAGTAGTTTCAGAGCAAATGAATAAAAGATTATAAGCCATGTAGAACATGATTTGAATGGTTGTTACATTCCTTGTACTGCTACTTGAAGATTTGTCATTGTTGATTATGATTCTTTTTGTGGAAAGTAATCATGTTGCTATGGACATTTTCTATTTCATATTATGATATGTCATGTTGACAAGTTATAAATGATGGGATTTATATCCATTCTGAATATGAGTTGGATTTCTTTCTATTTGATAGTATTATTTGGTGGATATGTATTATGTGTACTTTAGCTTCTGGACTGCATGATGTGTTCCTGGTCCGGCTGGTGGAGTGTCACAAAGATAATGTTATTGTTATGTATTGATTCAAAATGCTTAGAACTTAATCTATTGCTCATTCAGTAGGATTCTTAATTTGAACTAAGAAGCAACTGTTGATTTGTTCATAGACACACTCTAAAAGATGTTTTTAAGTTATAATTGGTTTAAGTGATTACCTTATATGTTGGATTAGATTACCATTCCAAGATAGATTTGACTTATGATAGAACTATCAGATACACTTTTCAAAATATACATGTTTTTTCAAAAGTTTAGTATACTTAATCTGATGATCATGCATGTACCTAGCTTGAGTGGGAGGTATCCACTCACTGCGGCTCTATATGAGTCTCATGAGGTTGTTTCACATGTTTTTTAGGTATAATTCTATCCAGCGGAGAGGTTGTAACAAAGAAGATATAAATAGCATAATCTAGATAGATTAGAATGTCCTTGTACTCTCTCTAGCCCAGGATGGGTTGTAGACTAAGTTTGTTCATCAATGTGCATGTATCTAATGTAAATTGAACCGCATATGAGAATAAGATTTGATTCTGGTTTTAATGGAGTTGAATAAGATTTGAGATATATCAATGTGATGTCCTTGATGTGACATTGATTTATGAATTTGTGAAGAAAGAAAAAGAAAAAAAATTACCTGTGATTTTTGTATATTGTTTCAATCGCCTTTATCGAGAATTCATTGTTTAATTTGATAATATGGGATTTGGTTTTGGGATTATCTCTAATGGTTGGTATTTATTCTGATCAAAAGAGTGGGTCCTAACAGTTGTGTCACCTCCTCATCCTTTAATGGGTAAAACAACATCAAATTTCCCTACTATCCACACCTATAACATGTCCTTGTGTCAAACTGAAGCCTAGATGGCCTTGTCACTAAAATTGACGCCGCACTGTGAGCTCCTGTAGGCAGAAAGCTACAACCTCTACCCTTGCTCGATGACCATTGATACTGAACTACTAACCTCTACTATGACAAATGTTCTAAAAACCTACACTTATTGAAGCCTCCAGAACACTATTCCTAAAACTATGTTGGTCTCTTCTTGGCATTAGCTTCACAGTTCTCTATATCTGACCACTCTATCCTTCTCATCGACTCTATAAACATGGCAAACTTCTCCCTGTTCTCTAAAGATGACATTTTTTATCATCAACTCTATGCTCAAACCCTTCTCAAAATGTCAAATCCTCTCCTTGTCTACTAATTCCATGTGAGGTCAAAACCTCAAGATCTTCGTAAACTTTGCCTCATACTCATTTATCGTCATAGATCCCAATTGAATCTTATTAAACTACTATATATTCTCATCAAGGTACATCTTTTGGAAGTATCGGCTCATAAAATACTGCCTAAACTCCTTCCAACTAATCACCACTCCATATGTCTTCTCTTCCTCAATGACCCACAAATGGCCAACAAAACCCTTCCGCAGATACACTGCATGCTTCACCTCATCCTCCTCAAGGAAATTGAGGATCTTAAAGGCCTTCTCCATCTCTATCAGCCACATATCTGCATTGGTTGGGTCCACCAAATGCACATACTCCAACACTCCAAAACATCACAACCTCTCAAAGGTCTTCCTCGAACCCTGGGATTCCACATTGGGGATAGTTACCCTTGCTTGAGGTATGGGAACCCTACCTACCATATGTGAAATCGTAGCCATAAACTGTCCAAACATGGACTAAAAGGTGGGTTTGGCTACAGTTTATGAATCGATATGAGGCACTTCAAGAATTCCATCTACTCAACCCTGCCTCCCTGGTACAGTAACACTACTCTTGGCATGCTCTCCAAACATATCTTCTTTATATTCTACATAAGCAGAAGTTACAAACAGATACATTGGAAAATGTAAGAACATACACAAACCTAGTCCTATGTCCCTTTAGAATCAGTAAACTTAAATCTCTGATACCAACCTAACTTGTGATGACACGGCTCCACAAAAGTGAGATTACTTAAAACAAAGCATGGATTTATAAACAAACAACTGCATTACCACAAAACAACATCAATTAAAACTGATTTGATATAACCATCTCAAGAGAAAACATAAACATCAAGGTTCACAACTTGCCATCACATATATTACATATCATACCATAAAGGTGTATACATCATTGTACAGTGGCCATCAAGCCACAACTTAAAACCTGTTATAAAAGATGACTTGTTCACATATACAAGCCATACATGTACAACCATGGCATACTTACAAGAAACTCATATCGAAATAAAACATCTACAAAGCACCCCCAAGGACCTTAGAGTACATGGATGACACATAGGACTCTTCTAAAAAATACTAGCAACATATTCAACCTTCAACAACTACTGATCTCATTGCTGCTCTCCCTCAACCACACAATCTCTACCACAACGAGCACAACCACCTAAAAGATGCGGAAACCCACAAGGTGAGACCAACATCCCAGTGAGAGATATAACTCTTAGCCAACAACTATTATTAACATAGATAGATTATAATAGATTAAGCATTAAGAGTAGACTCAGCTAAATGTACAAGAAAAATTGATAACACATATTAGGAAGATTAAGAAGCTAAAACTAATCAATAGAACTTTATATACTTTTAGAAGGAATATGAAGAACATGTATAACAATTATCAACTAAACATGATAAGAAATAAGAGAAGGCATCAACCAATGTGACTCATGTTTATCCCTAAGTAGATATACTACACATATGTATTACGTCTTTTATTATGCCTCATGGAGATGGGGTATACCACTCATACTCCAACTGACCCCTACTAAGTCAAAATAGTGTCATACAAGATCTAGGAGAGTCGGTCTCCTACAATATCCCACACCCTCAGTCAGTACGAGTGTGCCATAGTGACATATAGAGTCCAACTTCATAACACCCTAGTACGCCTTAGAATATAGGCACGACAACTAGTAAATAGGGTATACAAACCCAATCATCTGAGGTACAACCACAATTGTCCTCTATCACATCATACATACTGAGTTATGACCTAAGTCATTCTCTTGCCAAGGCATGACCAAAATATCGGCTACTATGACCCTTTCTGACTCTATCTCAGGTTATTTGTCACCTCCTCAACCTTCATTGGATGAAAACCTTAGATGCCCCTATTTCCCAGACCTGTAATAGGTCATTGTGTCAAACTGTGGCCTAGAAAACCCTATCACTAAAACTGACATCGCATTGTGAGATCCTGATGGTGGAAAGCTACGACCTCTACCCTTGCTCGGTAACCACTGAGACTAAACCACTAACCTTTGTTGTGACTGAGGTGTTGAAAACATAGGCTTCTTAAGGCCTCTAGAAGACTGTTCCTGAAATTGTGTCTTGTCTCTTTTTGGTGTTAGCTTCACGCTCCTCTGTCTTCGACAACTCTATCCTTCTCATTAATTCCACAAACGTGGCAAACTTCCCCTTGTTCTTCAAGGCTGGCACATTGTTGTCAACTCTATGCTCAAACTCTTCTCAAAATGTCAGATCATCTCCTTGTCTGTTTCAACCATGTGAGGACAAAACCTCAAAAACACCATAAACTTCACCTCCTACTCATTGATCATCATAGCTCATTATTGTATCTTTTCAAACTATGAGATATTCTCATCAAGGAAAGTATCAGGGAAGTATCGACTCATAAACTCCCGCCAAAACTCCTCCCAACTGATCACCACTCCAGGCCTCTTCTCTTCCTTAATGGCTCACCAATGGCCAACACTTCCCTTTAGTAGATACACCACGCACTTCATGTTATCCTCTTTAGTGATATTGAGGATCTTAAAGGTCGTCTCCAACTCTATCATACACATATCTACATTGATCAGATCCATCACACCCACGTACTCCAACGCTCCAATGTGTCACAACCTTTCTAAGGTCTTACCAGAAACCTGAGATTCTGCATTGGGGTCATCTGCCCTTGCTTGAGGTACGGGCACCCTATCCGCCATATGTGAAATCGTAGCCAAAAACTGTCCCAACATGGATTGAAAGGTAGCATTAGCTACAGTTGATGGGTCGATCTAAGGCACTTTAGGGACTCCATCTACTCTACCCTTCCTCGTGGCACCACCTCCTAGTGAATCAAATATATTGGACAGTGCAAGAATACACACAAACCTAGTCCTATGTGCCTGTAGACTCTATGAACCTAAAGCTCTGATACCAACCTAACTTGTGAAGACCCACCACCACAAAAATGAGATTACTCTAAACAAATCATGATTATCAACTAACAACCACATTACCACAAAATAGGGTAAATTAAAAATGATCTGAAATAACCATCTCAAGCGAAAACATAAACATCAAGGTTCACAGCCTACCATCACATATATCGCATATCATACCATAAAGGTGTATACATCACTATATAGTGGCCATCACGCCATAACCTGAAACATGTTACAAAATATAACTTGTTCACATATACAATACATACATGTTCAACCATGGAATACTGCCAAAAACCTCATATCGACATACAACATCAACAAAACACCCCCAAGGACCTGAGAGTACTGGGATGGCACATAGGACTCTACTACAATACAATAGGAACATATCCAACCTTCAACATCTACTGATCTCCTTGGGGTTTTCCCTCAACCACACGATCTCTGCCACGATAAGAACGACCACCTAAAAGATGTGGAAACCCACAAGGTGAGACCAACGTCCCAGCGAGAGATATAACTCTCTGCAAACAACTATTGTTAACACAGATAGATTATAACAGATTAAGCATTAACAGAATAATCAGCTAAATGTATAAGAAAAACTAATAACACAAATTAGGTAGATTAAGAAGCTACAATAGATCAATAGAACATCATATACTTTTAGACGGAATACGAAGAATGTGTATAATAGTTATCAACTAAACAATATAAGAAACAAGGCAAGGCATCAACCAATGTCACTCATGTTTAGCCCTAAGAAAATATACTACACTATTGTATTATGTCTTTTATTATGCCCCATGAAGATGAGGTATACCACTCATACTCCAACCGACCACTACTAAGTCAAAATCAATGCCATATAAGATCTAGGAGAGCTGGACTCCTATGATCCTCCATACCCTCAATTAGTACGAGTGTGCCATAATGACTTATAGAATCCAACTGTATAACAACCTAGTTATCCTTGGTATATAGGTACAACACTAGTGAATAGGATATACAAACCCAATCATTTGAGGTACAACCACAAATGTACTCTATCACATCATATATACTGAGATATGAATCCAGTCATTCTCATGCCAAGGCATGACCACAGTCATAATCCAAACATGAAATTTTGGATGCAAGGATATACCCTCAACTTGCACCCCCGCATATTCAATAATATGCACTTTCTAGCAAGTCCTGATACTAGAATGGATCTATAGCTCAGGGAAACTACATGATTAAGGTTTCACTTAGTTAGTTATTTCCAATTGGGTATCTTTTATAGCATTAATGAAGTTACAATGTACAAATCCTAAACATATTCTATAAAGATAAGGTTATATTGCAACTTCAGAAGATATAAAACATATTAAGCATAAAGCTGATCACATCACCACATGATATTATCTCGCTGCCATACACAAGGCTATTACTATCATCAAATTACTATGAAATAACAAATCATTTATCCACCACTATAGGATATCACCTAAAATTAGGAACTAAGCCTCTACTAAGGTCACAAGACCTAGTCACATCATCGTTGTCTTACCATGCCTCATCAAGGCTCATAATCATCCCCGAACCTTCGACCACTTGGACCATATTACGAAGATCATCAAGAGAGAAAAAACCATGTGTCAAAACGTGATAAAAACAAATAGGTTACCAACAGAGTGAGATACTTCATGGAAACATAATCCAAAACCCTAAAATTTTATCACTAAAACATTGAAAAAACCAAACCATGATCACGAGAAAAACCAAAATTTCAAAACATCACATGCTTCCAAAAACTCCATCACTAAGAGAGAGAAAACAAAACCAAGATGTGGGGAAAACCATCATTCAAAAGGTTTCATGTAGGAGTCAACATTTGCACCATCCATTAAATATTGAGAACAAGAATTAGGATCCACAAAAAAGATTTAATCTATATAAGATTAATACATAATCACAAACCCTAAACAAGATATCATCAACAAGTATCTTAGAACCACGTTTTTAGAAATAAGATAAACTAGCACGTATAGTTAAGGTACAACAATAGTAGAGAGGAAAGTTATATAACCTATTGGATCCTAGATGGGTGATTAGATGCTCTAGAGGGGGGGTGAATAGAGCTGAAAGCACTTAAACAAAACTCATTAAACCTTCAAGATATATGACAAGATAAGGTTGCTAAATAGGTAATTTGTGTGCAACTATAACATACATAGCAAGGGAGAGAGAGATTGAACATGCACCAATTAGACAAACTATTTAGAGTGGTTCCACACTTCAAACTAGAAGTGTGTCAGTCCACTTACCTAGATAGGTCAACCTCTAGGACTTCCAAACTATTGCACTCTTATATTAATTCATAAGACATACAATGCATGACCAAACAAAAGACTTACCTATCCAATACAAAGAGTCTTCAACCTTACCAAGGACTTACCCACTTTGCAATAGTCTTCTGCCTTTCTTCCAAGGACTGACCTACTCTTGCCCAAGTCTTCAGCCTTGCAGGAATTACCCACACTTCTTGGATCTTCATCTTTTGACTTCACCTTCACTCAGAGAAGCTTCCACCAAGGTCTTACCCATTTGAGCTTGAGTCTTCTGCCTTCTCCAAGGGCTTACCCACTCTAGCTCCAAGTCTTCAGCCTTGATCTTCACCAAGGGACTCCTTCCCTTATTCTTCTTCACCTCTCTTGGACAAGAGAGAGAACTTTCATCTTCATGATTGAAAAGATAGATAGGGAGGTGGTGGAAATGAGATCCTCACAAGATATACATGTAGGACTAGCTCTCTTACAGATTTCCTACTCACTCTAATGGATGTAGCAAGTGATTAAGCTTAGACAGAGAGAGGAGGTTGTAGGAAGCACTCAGCTATAGAATAGGAACCTCACATAGAGTTTGCAATGAATGCTCAACCTTGGAATGAAGCCCAAGGGCTCCTATTTATAGCTGGGGATGCCTCTTAGCCTTTGGGAACACTTGTGAACGAAAAATAGTTGTTTTGTGGCTTGCGACGGATCTATTTTCACTTGTTGCAACTCCACAATGGCTAGAAGCACTTTTCTACACTTTTTCGTACAGTGCAATCGGTCGAGTTTCTATAAGGTAACTCGACCGATAGAGTAAAAGACAAAGCTGATATTCAAACCATCGGTCGAGTTTGTCCTGAGGAAACTCGACCGACCAATGAAAATCAATTTGGTCAGTTACTCCATCGGTCGAGTTCTGTGTAAACACAACTCGACCGATGCAATCTTCAGAAAATTGATCAAGGATGATCGGTCGAGTTTTCAGGCTGGGAAACTCGACCGACAAAGTGCTTGTAATCAATTTTCAAAGTTGCATCTAAAGTGCTCTAATATTCGATCTAAGTGGTCTTGATATTTTTCTAAGCTTAATTACAAGTCATACAATCATTACAAGTGATTTACAACATGATTCTAATAGATATACATCATATTACAAAAACGTGCACTTGTATTGACTTTGACTTGTCTTTTCTCCAATTTGAGATGCGCAAGTTAGGGAAATTGGAGTGTGTCTGTACCTAATCTGAAATCACTCAAGTAGAGACATTAGACACCAATATGTGGAATGGTTAGTCATCATCAAAACATGGGTTTAGTCAATTTAGACGTGAGTCAACATTGACCTAATTGACCTTGAGTCAACAATCTCCCCCTTTTTGAAGATGACAAACCATTCCATAAATGTATTGAAAGCTTTAAAGTAAAATCATAACTTTGGAGAAACCTAGGGGTTTCAAAAGGATTGAGATCATATGCCCCCCCTCAATTGATGTACATGGAGTTCTCATACTCCCCCTCAATTGATGCTATTTCTCCTGCATGGTTAGATTTCATAACATTTATATAAACTATGTCTTCTACTCATATATGTTCTACACATATATGTCTTCTCCCTTTTTTACCTTCTCCCCCTTACATGGACATACTTCTCTTCTTCATGTAGGACATGCCTTCTTCCTCTTTTAAAAGATGACATACCTTTCTCCCCCTTTGTCATTTCAAAAAGTGGGGTTATGAAGAAAATAAGAAACATCACTTGTTAAAGAGAAAGAAGATAACACAAATATATATAAGTAGAGTAGAAGAGCACAGATAGGGGCTTGTCCAAGCATAAAAAGAAAAGCAAGTTAAAGCATATACTTGAACAACCCAAAAAGCAAGACAAGGTGCTGCAGAAAAACAATAAAACATAATTTTGACCCTCAGGATGACAGAATTTGACCAAAAACCATCAGAGCTCATCGCAAAGCATGAGTCTTACTCAGAAGGTCGTTTATGCATGAAAAACACTAGTCTTGCACCAAAAACTGAAACTGGAGTAAAACATGCATAAAATCCAAAACAATACTCCAATTTCTACATATAGTGTAGATCTATGTACCCTACATCACAATGTTATGCAAGAAACTCAAGATAGTAGATATGCAATTCAAGGAACAAGCTTGAGCATGTATGAACAAGATATAAGCATAGCATATAGATGAGAAAATATGTCGATCATAAACAAGGTTATAACTACATGTATATGAACTACTAGTAGATGATATCACAAGTTAGGACTACTAGTAGGATCTAGATCATAGCAAGAGATACCAAAAGATACACAAGATAAAGCACACTATGAGTACATGTAGAGATATATCCAAACAAAGAGATAAGCAATTTTAGAAGCATGAAAGGATATAACTCACTAGATATGCATCCTTACCATAAGATGATTACCCCTAAGAACCTCAAGGTTGTATCAAAACAAGATATACACCTAGATAGATGTATCAAGTTAGAGTACAACAGAAGCAATTTAAGACACAACCAAGAGATCCAAAGAGATCATCATCAAAACCTGTAAAACAACTCTAAGCAAGTAATTGCAAGATATAGGTATATCAATTTAGAGCAATTTGAAAGATAGAGTTGTAAGAAGGATAGGCAATTTAGAACATGGCAATATGCATATATAAAGGTACCAAATGAGAGTGCCAACAAATAAGGCTATTGGTTGAGAAAATCTAGTTGAGAGGGAAATTCTCACTCAATAAGCTAAATGTATATTCTGTGCACAGTGTTATCGGTCGAGTTCTGTGTATTGACAACGCGACCGATGACAGTTGTTGGCAACACCCATTGGTGCCTATCGGTCGAGTTTCAATAGGACAAACTCGACCGACAGAGAAGCTGTCAAAAAGCACATATATTTCATAATAACATATTTAAAGGCATGCTAAATATACAAACCATATCCAAACATGTCTAAGCAAGTTAGTAATGCACTATAGAAGCATTAGAAATAGTTTTTGAGCAAGAGTGTGAAGAGAAACACAAAATGCCACTTTTGACTCAAAAACCATATGTATAGTGCACACTAACTTGACAAAAACAAGTTAGAAATGGTTATAAGCAATAAAACTTTTACCTTTGTGCTTACCATTGCTTTTTCCACTTATTGTCACCCTCTACACATCTCACCTTTCTTCTTTTATGTGGATTTCCAAGTCAATTTGCAATTCAATAGCTCAAGTCAATCCATTTGCAAGTACCTACAAGAAGAAAGATGGAATAGTCCCCAATCATATCTTTGGGTCCGGAGGGGTTAGTTTAGCAACCCAAATCTGATTGCTTTTGGGTGGTTTCCTAAAAGGACAACAAGTAGAATAATGACCAATTTCATTGCAATAGTTGCATGTGCCCATAGTCTTGGAACTAGAGGATTCTCCATGGAATATAGGAGGTCATTTATCTTTGTTGTTCCCTTGACTACTATCATACCCTAAACCATGTCTACCAATTTGTTTAGTAGAATGGTGTAGGATGTCATTAAGACTCTTTTTACCAACTAAGAATCTTTGCAAAGAAGATCTCAAATTATCATTATCATGCATAAGAGAAGTAATAGTAGAAGACAAATGATTGATATTATCTCTAGCATGCAAAAGATCATTTTCTAAGAAAAGAGCTTTAGTTAAATAAGAATCTCTATCAATATGAAGAGCAGCAACATCATTCTCTCTATTAGTAGAACTAGAACAAGATTCATGCCCATTGATTTTAGCAAACAAGGAGGCATTTTCTATTTCTAATTCATGCAAAACATAATCTTTGTCCTTGTTTTCAGATTTAAGAACATCAATATCATGCATGAGAGAATCAAAAATTAAGGTATGCTTTTCATTAGAACTAGGCATGAGAGGTTGAGCTTCTAGAAATATAATCTTATCAAGCAAACTAGTATTTTCAAGTTTAAGAGAGTCTACTTGGCTAAGACAATCATTTTTATCATTAAGCAAGCAAGAATTAGCATGTTCAAGATCATCTAATTTTACATGCAAATTATCAACAATTTTAGCAAGCTTTTTCCTTTTCCTTTTAGAAGACTTAAGAGAGGCACAAATATCTTGAATAATAGCAATCAAAGATTCTTTATCTAAAGAGTTTAGATTTACCTCACTTAAGTCTTTACTTGTTTATGCTATAAGAGCAAAATGGCATTCTCCTTCATCACTAGAGCTTGAGCTTGATCCTTCACTTGAATCTTCACTTGAGCTTGAGTGCCATTTCTCCTTCTTCTTGTGAAGATGGGTCTTTTCAACTTGTGGGCAATCTTCCTTGTAGTGACCCTTCTTTCCACATGTGAAGCACCGTATGGAGGAGGACTTGCCTTTGTAGAATTTACCCTTGGAGTACATGGCATCTTCTTTAGCTTGAGAGGATGGAGAGACTTTTTCCATGATAGCTTCAATTAGAGCCTTCATTTTAGCTTTCTTCATTCTCTTTAGCTCTTTCTTCTCTTGTCTTTCTACTTCCTCCCTCTTGTCAAGTGTAGCTTCATGTGCTTGTAGATTTTCAATGATCTCTTCAATAGGAATATCCCTAAGAGACCTTGCTTCTTCAATTGAAGTCACCTTGGGTTCCCACCTCTTGGGGAGAGTTCTAAGGATCTTTGAGTTGATCTCTCCACTAGACATAGGATGTCCTAGAACAGCAAGACCATTTACAATGGTGTTGAGCCTTGAGTACATGTTTTCTATGCTCTCCTCCTTTCCCATATTGAAGTTCTCAAGAAGCCCTTTGAGCATGTACACTTTGCTTTCCTTCACTTGATCCGTCCCTTCATAGGTGATGCATAGCTTTCTCCATACCTCATAGGCTGTTTCACATGAAGAAATCCAGTTGAACTCGGTGGGGGTTATGGAGGCATAGAGGATGTGCATGGCTCTAGAATTCAAGGTTGCTTTCCTCAAGGTATCTTCATCCCATTCTTCAATCTTTGTCTTTGGTAGCATGTATGGGTTGTTCACCATTTGCCACATCTTAATACTTGATCCTTGGATGTAGAATAGAAGCCTTCTTCTCCAATAGAGGAAATTGCTCCCATCAAAGATTGGAAGGCTGGTCGAGAATCTCCCTCCTAGGTAGTCACCCATCTCCTCCTACTTGTGGAAGTATGCTTGGAGAAGACCCGCTCTAATACCAATTGTTGGATCCTAGATGGGTGATTAGATGCTCTAGAGGGGGGGTGAATAGAGCTAAAATCACTTAAACAAAACTCATTAAACCTTCAAGATATATGACAAGATAAGGTTGCTAAATAGGTAATTTGTGTGCAACTATAACATATATAGCAAGGGAGAGAGAGATTGAACATGCACCAATTAGATAAGCTATTTAGAGTGGTTCCACACTTTAAACTAGAAGTGTGTCAGTCCACTTGCCTAGAGAGGTCAACCTCTAGGACTTCCAAACTATTGCACTCTTATATTCATTCATAAGACATACAATGCATGACCAAACAAAAGACTTACTTATCCAATACAAAGAGTCTTCAACCTTACCAAGGACTTACCCACTTTGTAAGAGTCTTCCGCCTTTCTTCCAAGGACTTACCTACTCTTGCCCAAGTCTTCAGCCTTGCAGGAATTACCCACTCTTCTTGGATCTTCAGCTTTTGACTTCACCTTCACTCGGAGAAGCTTCCACCAAGGTCTTACCCACTTGAGCTTGAGTCTTCTGCCTTCTCCAAGGGCTTACCCACTCTAGCTCCAAGTCTTCAGCCTTGATCTTCAGCGAGGGACTCCTTCCCTTGTTATTCTTCACCTCTCTTGGATAAGAGAGAGAACCTTCATCTTCATGATTGAAAAGATAGATAGGGAGGTGGCAGAAGTGAGAGCCTCACAAGATAAACATGTAGGACTAGCTCTCTTACAAATTTCCTACTCACTCTAATGGATGTAGCAAGTGATTAAGCTTAGAGAGAGAGAGGAGGTTGTAGGAAGCACTCATCTATAGAATAGGAACCTCACATAGAGTTTGCAATGAATGCTCAACCTTGGAATGAATCCCAAGGGGTCCTATTTATAGCTGGGGATGCCTCTTAGCCTTTGGGAACACTTGTGAATGAAAACTAGCCATTTTATGGCTTGCAACAGATCTATTTTCACTTGTTGCAACTCCACAACGGCTAGAAGCACTTTTCTGCACTTTTCTGTAAAGTGCAATCGATCGAGTTTCTATAAGGGTAACTTGACTGATAGAGTAAAAGACAAAGCTGATATTCATACCATCCGTCGAGTTTGTCCTGAGGAAACCTGACCGACCAATGAAAATCGATTTGGTCAGTTACTCCATCGGTCGAGTTCTGTGTAAACACAACTCAACCGATGCAATCTTCAGAAAATTGATCAAGGATGATCGATCGCGTTTTCAGGTTGGGAAACTCGACCGACAAAGTGCATGTAATCAATTTTCAAAGTTGCATCTAAAGTGCTCTAATATTCGATCTAAGTGTCCTGATATTTTTCTAAGGTTAATTACAAGTCATACAATCATTACAAGTGATTTACAACATGATTCTAATGGATATACATCATATTACAAAAACGTGCACTTGTATTGACTTTGACTAGTCTTTTCTCCAATTTGAGATGCGCAAGTTAGGGCAATTGGAGTGTGTCTATACCTAATCTGATATCACTCAAGTAGAGACATTAGACACCAATATGTGGAATGGTTAGTCATCATCAAAACATGGATTTAGTCAATTTAGACATGAGTCAACATTGACCTAATTGACCTTGAGTCAACATAACCTACCTTGAGGTGAAGATCAACTCCCAAGCCATGAAGCTCCAAGTGAGAGAATAAAACCACAACTTGGATCAACTCCATGGCAAAGAAAGATCCCCTCAAGAGAAGAAGAATAAACCAAGGTGAAAGGTAGCTCAAAGAGAAGAGGATAAAAACTCTTGGCCAAAAAAGAAAGGAAAAAGAGAAAGAGGAAAGAGGAGATCCCCATATCACATAGGTACTGCCATGGAAAACCATGGATTCAACCACATAGACAGAGGTTCCCCAAGAGTGCCACCATGGAGGACCATGGGTTCGGCCAAGAGAAGAAGGAATGGAGGTAGGGTTGAAGAAAATGAAACTAAGGAGAGTAGATCACTTACCAAGGTTATGGAACACCAAAGATCAGCAAAAGAGAGTTTCTCTAACTCTAGATTACCACATGCAAGCTTCATCCTCCTTGTTCCTAGGTTGGGCTCCTTCTCTTCCAAGCACCAAAGAGGGACGAGCTTCAAGTAAGAGGAGAGTAAGAGAGGATGTAAAAGTATCATCTTCATGTAAGGAGGGAGGTATATATATCCAAGGGCAGGAGAGAGGTAAGGAAGGATAGGTGTATAACTAAACATGCCACTTGTCCATCATAGAAAAACCATGCAACCACTAAAACCATTCATGCAACAATGATAGTTTAAACAAAGGTAGATCAGTGACCTCACTTGGTCCAAAGCACCATCGGTCAAAGAGGATTCTAAGTGACCATCACAACAAAACCCATCGATTGCTTAGATCTCGACCCTAGATCCTTAAGCGAAAAAGGAAGAGGTCTAGAGCTCATAAATCAAAAGATACAAGGCACATACAAAACTCATCAACCTCTGATATCAAGGTCAAGGAAACAACAAGGTGGGTCACTGAAAACCAACGCAAGCGGTCAACACTCAAGCATGGTCAACCATTGACACAAGGCACCCAAAGCAACCCCTAATCATCTACTCCTGATGTCACCTCAACATCTAAGGTACAACAAGGTGGCTCTAAGCATCATTCACTCTCTCTGATACAAGAAATAGGAGGCACATCCAACATGTGACAAATTTCAAGATACACCATCAACAAGGGTAAATTGCAAGTTGGTCTAAAATAGGCACACATATAGCATTACCAACTCAAACATCATGCAAACATGACCATAATGAAAACATAAGCACATCACATGTTATTAAAGCTCATCTCATGATTAGATTAAGTATCTAATAATATCATTATGCTAACCAAACAAGGTTATCCAAAAATCCAGGTCAAGGGTCTTACAATCATCATCATCATCATCATCATCATCTAAGTCTCAATTCCAATCATGTTGGGGTTGGCTACATGGATCCTTCTTTTCTAATCATCTTTGTCATGGTTCATACTTTGATCATGTAAAGATATAAAATCTCTCTTTATAAACTATTTCCAAATTAATTTAGGCCTTCCTCTACTTCTTATAATTGTGATTGACTCAATAATCTTGTTTTGAATAGGTACATTTGTCATTTTACGTTGTACATGTCCACAAAATTTTTTTCTATTATGATATAATTATTAATATCATCGATTTCTTTGGGTGTTACTTATTTTAAACAGAATCATTTAGAATAAGTATTACTATTAGTAACAACGATCACAAAAAGGGTTGCTTTTCATTCCATGATATAGTTTTCCTTTTATACCACACTCCCAACATAATGGAAAGGCATCTATTCTTCTCCTCCCAATTTTGGATATGCTTGTTCACCTGTTACCAAACTTATTATTATCCGTTATGATTTATATTTCTTAACTGGTGTAGTTTTATTCCATTGTGTATTGAAAGTTCATATAACTAGGAATCCATGAAATATAATGAAATTCTTAATGAACAAAATGTTTCATTAAACTACTCATTGGTCAAGAAGGAAGTGGACATAATATTGGATGGTGTGATGATAGATAAACTTTTGAACATGAGTCTCAAAGTGTAACCGTCATGCTCAATTTTAAAAGAAGACACAAAATAATTTGTAAATAAATTTTGCATTATGACCCTAAACCTCAAACATGTCATCAAAAATGCATACCAAATAAGTTGCCATCAATTTTTATGTATGAAGTTTTAGTCTAAAGACCTATGACTTATAACAAATTGACTTGATGGACAATATTGTTATGACCCACACTAAAGATAACTAATAAGTATGATGATCATAACATTAATAAGTTAATTAAGTTAATTAAGTTGGGTTAAGTACACACAAATGCAATTAGTGCTTTGACCAGTTGTGGCAAGCTAATAAGCATAATTTCTTGCTTCGAGGTTGTAGTGGATTCTGTGATTTAAGTTTTGTAAAAAGAATCATTCGATTTGGACCCTCGAGACAAAAGTTATAGCCTTTTTATTTTCCTTGGACCTAATTTGCAATTTTCCCATTTTTTTTTTGCTTTAATACCCTTTTCACCTTCCTTTCCCTTATCTCTTCACGATCGATCTACAGAGCAACAGCAGTGTGACCAGGGTGAGCTAGGGCGGGCAGTTCTTGGCCCTTAGCTCCGATCCAGCTGCGCCCCTACCTTCTCTTCCTTTCCTCTTCCTCTTCCCTTCTTCTTTCTCCCCCAACCGCAGCTACATCTAGCCACTAGGGCGGCCGTTCAGCAGGGACGCGACTAAGCTGCTGTTGTAGCGGCACTGTCCAAAAGCCCCCTTTGGGTGCACGAAACCTTCGGGAAAGGTTAGCTTGACTTCGTCCTTGAGGTTAGAACACGATTCTGCAGCCATAGCTGCGTCTAGCACCAAGAATAGCTCTCCCCTTCAACCTGTTCATGGGGAAACGGCTGCTTGCAGTAGCAGGTCCAAACAGGTCCAAATCGGAGTTCGATTGGCGCACGAAAGAGCTACGTAAGACCAGCACAGAGCTCGGTTTTGAAATCCGTAGCATATAGAATTGATTTGGCATTTTATTGGGCTTTCTCCTCAATTGGTGGGTCTGTCCGGAGGTAGAAGACACCCTAGTGGATGCCCGAAAACTGGTCTCTGGACGCAATTCCAGACGAATTCGGACATCCCGAATTAGGGTGAGTAGGATTTCACTCAGATTTAACTCTGCAAATCAGAAATTTTTGGTAAATTACGCGTTTTTTGCTGATAACAGGCGTTGGGAAGTATTTGACGTCGCCTGACTTTTTATTTCATAAATCGTTTCTTTATGCTTTAATATGATTTGGATTAGCATCTGATCAGTGTGGATTGGACTAGTGAATTTATATAGTTCATCGGAACCTAAATTGCTAAGTGTGAATGTTGAAATTAGTAATACACGATCGATAATGGTACAGTTTGGGTATAAACCCAGACAATACAAATTTTTGTAAATTATCAGATGCACGACTTCAGAGAAAGTATGATAACATAAAAATATGTAATAAAACCCTAGTTGCACGCTTCCTCTTATGTTAATGTGTGTGAATTAACATTTACATGAATTGGCACATTTCTCTGAGATATTACTAGAAATTCTCAAGTATTGTTAATAATTCGAGTTGTGATACGTAAGTAACTCTTAATTGAGTTATGTGATGCACAAACCAGGATTAGGGTTAATGTGCACGTTCTTCGAGAAATTTCAGATAATTGATAAATATTACGGATGATTTCTTATATGTGAAGTAATTTAGTCTTATCAGTGCAATAAGATGTTCAATTGCATGAATTCAGAATGTATGTGCCAAATTAACATGAGTTTGGGTTAATTATGAATTTTCAATCTGCCTACATGCATTATATACAGATTACTCAGTATTTACAATGATTTTGAGTATACTGCTCTGTCAGTTTTAGAATGATATCGTATTGTGATTTGAACTGCAATCAAATAGATGGGGTAACTGAAACCCGAAGGATATGGTGTTGTCATGTGATAAGTGAATGAGGTAACTGAAACCCTAAGGATAGGGTGTTCAATGATTCAAGTATCTTGATATCAAAATTCTCAGTATGAGATGTGGTGATGCTTAACAGTTCAATTTCATGATTTTAGTGTATAAAGTGCCAAATTGACATTCATTCTATTTATTTAAAAATTTCAGTCTGCTTGCATGTATAGTATGATGATTATTCAGTATATTATAGTGTTTTGAATATACTACTTTGTCAAATTTAGAATGATACTCATGTCGTGTTGTAATGTTCAAGTAAATAGACTCGGTACCATAGAGATCCCAAAGTCCAGAACAAGTAAGAGAGAGATGCAATGTAGTAAGAGCCTTTCTAAAATAATAAAATATTAGAATAAGGGCCCTCACACCGTAGAACCCCTTTGAGAGGTATGTGCCTTAGGGGTGAAACAACCTAACCCTGGCGGTGCACCTAGTAAGGTCGGAGACTCGTGTACAACACTAACCGGACATCTCGGTGGCATGAAAGTACAATTTGTAGTGTCCAACACTAACCAGACGTCCTGGTGGCACAAGAGAGCAGTTTACATTGTCCAACACTAACCAGACGTCCTGGTGGCATTGAGGTATAGAAAAGCGTGTCCAACACTTACCAGACGTCCTGGTGGCACGACTTGACTCTCCGCCTATGTACTCAGCTCAGAGGAGTCCAGTTTACAGCACCAAAAGGATGCCAAGGCTAGAGAGCCAGAGTTCCTGCAACAGACCCAGACTGAAGTCAGACTTAGCTATCCCGGGGTGTCGGCTAAGTCTTGTATGGTGGGATCGTAGTTCGCTACGAATCTTCATATGTAGAGTACACTGTATATGATCAGGTCATAAGATAAAATATGTTCATATAGGTTCACAGAGTTGTTATAAGTTAAAGAATTAAGAAAGATATGAGTTAGCTTCACAGCAGTTGTTCTTTAAGTGGAATTTTAGTATTTTCTGTTAATTAATTGTATTTACAGCTTTGCATCAATTATTATCATAATGAAATGTTGACATCTTCTATTGTTTCAATTAAATTGCTTAGACTTGCTCAGTGTAGTATTTCTTGCATATTATTCTAAATAATAAACATAAATGAGTTATCTGTGATGGTTGGTGAAATTCTATTCACTAAGCCAGTAGCTCACCAACCTACTGAAACATTTTTCAGGCCAACGTCAGCACAAGGAGGCTGAATGATCATATCACCCGAGTACATATAAGGTAGTTAGTAGTTAGTTAGAGGTCTCTTAGTCCTTTCCCCTCGGTCCTTGGGCATATGGTGGGTTAGAGGGAGAATGTGGTGAAATATGTAGTTAGTTTTCAATTATCTACTGTGTTTTATAGTCTGCATGAGAAATGTAATATGTCATGTAAGCTTGTTTTTCTTCTTAGTAAGGTTTATGGAAAGCCGCTTCCGCAGTTTTATTATAATTTGATGCTATACAAGTTTTATGATTTTTATTTAAATTAGTCTAAGTGATCAAGAAAAGAAAAAGTTAAGAGTAGTTTACCAAGGGTGACTCCCCGGTCTTCGGGGTCATTAGAGATGGAACGGAGGTCGGGGGCTCACAACAGCTTTGGTATCAGAGCATAGGTTGAGTACATGGTTACTCTAAGTCAAGGTCAGGGGACGACAAGAGACCAATATGATTAGGACTTAGGTGTCTTCCTTCTAACTGCAATTTTCTAACAAGAAATGTTATGTTATACTATTGCAGATGGCAGGAAGAGGATGTGGTCATAAGAACCAAGTAGAGAGATGAGACTGAGTCGTTAGGGACTATTAGGATCAAAAGATAGAGTTATAAGTGAGGTAGATAGGAAGTGATGTGTCTTTAGCTCTGGGAGGTCTGAGTATTTAGATACCCTGGTCAGGTATCTGAGTACTTAGATTGACCAGTATCAAGCTACTCTGTCCATTCTTCTCTGGATGCCCTGGCCAGGTATGTAGAGGAAGGATGGGCTAGAGAGAAACCCTAGAAATCATAGGGTTAAGAAACTGGAAATTTATGTAGGAGTAAGAGATTAAACATAGGATGTGATACAACTCTTGCCTTATATTGCTTATTTGATTGAAAATCACTAGAAATGCTCTTATATGTATGGATATAGATTTTCAGTTTGTAAAATAAATATGATTCTTTTATATTGTTGTGTGTCATGAAGTGATTTATTTATTGTTTATATTCTTTGTATTAAGTAGACCAGATGTTATAACCCCAATTTTTGGGTTCAATTGGTGAGAAATGTAATTTTTCATATTAAAGATGTTTGAACAAATAATCATATATTTAGTTGAGAATAATTGGATTTCGTTTAAAATAGCCTTGTTGTTTGATTTGTGGGCTTTATTGGCTATTGAGCCCAATAACAAGATAAATAACAAAGAAAATTCAATTAGTAAATGGATAATTGAATTTTAAGAAAAGAAATATGTAGAAACCTCTAGAAGGAAATTCCAAAGAGGATTTCGTGCCTCTTGGGTTCCTTGGGTCCCAAGGAGTCCAAAGTTACATAAAGAGGCAATAAGAAAAGAAAAGTTTAATTAAGTATTTCTTTATGAAGAAAGAAATTGGAAAATAATGATATAATGTGGAAAATGAATGGAAAGAGGCATAAATGAGATTTCTTGGGGAAATTTCGTATCCATGAGGTTGTTAATATTAAAAGGAATACCAATGAGGAAAATAAAAGAGAAATAAAAAGAAATCCTCAAAAAGGAATATTTAAATGAGAAATAAACTAGAATGTGAAATATTGCATAATAATGCATCTAGAAGGATAATAAGTATCCTTAAAAAGTAATTTCGAAATAATAGAGTTTCTTGGGGTACAAGGAGCCCCAATGAAGGAAGAGGAAAGAGAAAATACCAAAACTTGCAAAATAAAAGATAATATGATACTTTATTAATATTTTTGGTGGAATTATTAAAAAGGAAGTAACTTCTATTAAAGGAAATAGAAAATTTGTGGCTAATGAATTAAAGGGCAAGTCTAATGAGATTAAGAGAGAGGTTTTTCTTATTCCTATTTATCCATGGAATAATGTTTATCAAAGGAGATTATTAGGAGAGAGAGAGAGTGTTACACCCCGATCTCACAATTTACTCAAATCATGAGATTAGGGCATAAGATAGGATTTATATGTAACACAAATAACACCCTTAACTTTTTGCTTTTCTTTAAAACTCTTGTTTCCCCGCATTGAACCACATATCATCCTAACAAAGGAATCTGAACATTTCTTTTACTAATCAGACTTCAATAGTAAAGATGCATGTATAAGCATTCACGATGTCTTTCACACATTATGCACATTAAACTTGCTAATTAGCATACATATCAAAAGGAACAATATTACACATTGTAATTACAACTCTCTCTCTTAACTCTTACTGAGGACCTAGAGTGACAAGGACCGACTGACTCAACTAATCTCGTACTTGACTCCTGTGGCAGATCTACACTGATGCTCTGACCATCTTCAAGTCCACGCGGTTAACCCTAAAAATGTTTGAGTAGAGGGGTGAGCCTACTCACTCAGTGAATGAGTACTTCATGGAAACAAACTAATGCATAATGTGATTACAGATATAATTTGAGTAAACAATATGAAATTTAACAACAATAAATACTACACTGAGCAGTTCTAAAACAATATAATTGAAATGACAAAGAATGTAAATATTGCATCCAAAGAATAACTACTAGAAGACTATGCTTCTAGTCTTCCTTAACTCTTTCATTTATAAAGAACACTGTGAACCTATGTGATCATATTTTAGGTTATGCCCTGATCTATGCAGTGTACTCTGCATAGAGACTCGCAGTGCACTACGACCACACCGTACAAGACTTAGCGACACACCCGGGAAATGCTAAGTCTGACGCCAACCCTGTTCTGCTACAGGACCACAGGCTCTCCGGCCTACAGGCTCTCCGACGTCAATGCACTACTCTGAGTGCTCTAGACTCCTCCTCTAACCTGAGTACACAGGCGGAGAGTCTCACTGGGTTACCACCGTGACTCCGCACAGATTAATGTTGAATAACCCCTATTTCTCCAGTGCCACCGTGACTCTGCACGGATTATTGTTGAACACTGCCTCTATTTCCTCGTGCCACCATGACTCTGCACGGTTGATGTTGGACACGAGTTTCACCCCTAAGAAGTAGATCTCTCAAAGGGGTTCTACGGTGTTCAGGGCACCTAAGTCTAACATTAACATTATAGGTACATGTAAAATAGAAATCATAACTCATTTTACATTTCTCACAAGGCTCACACAGCCTGCCATATCATATCATAAGAAACATCATAACTCATGTATTCAACATATATCATGTCTCAGTAACATCCCTTTCTAGGGCATGTCATATCTCATCACCTGCAATTTATGAGATATGTATTGAAAATAAGAAGCCCTGCAGTATGTAGATATCATCTCAAAGAGAACAAGCATATAAAGTTAAATGCACTAGAAACATACAATTCAACAATTAAGCATCAGCACATCTCATATCGAGACCTTTCATATTATCATAACATAATTCATTGAACACCCTATCCTTAGGGTTTCATTCGCCTTATTCATTCATCACATGCCAACACCCTACTCTTAGGGTTTCATTTGCCTCATTCACCTTTTCATTTACCTCATTCACTTGTCACATGGCCCTTATAATGATCTCATAAGATATAAGCATTCACTAAATAAAGATTGTTTCCAACAAATCATATACAATCAATATAGATATGAAATCATGGAAACTTAACTAAATTTAGATTTTCCATATCATTTACTGAGATACCATGTATCAAGAATAAAATTTAATTAAGATAACCCATGAGATACATCCTAACCACTTATAGGATTACTAGTCCTTTTCAATAAGGTTGAAACACTAGTGATGTCTCAATTAGGTTAAACCCTAATTACATCATTTGATATAAATCTAAAAAGCATTCTCACTAGGAAGTGTTGTATACGTTTCTGATATGAATCTACCATTTAGGAATCATTCAAACAGAGAAGTAATCCACATCATATCAATTTGCAACAATCTTAAATCAAACGGACATTTTAGGTTTTAGAATCACATACTAAGCAATTAGGGATTTGGATGCTATAATCAAATTCGTGCATTACACTGTTTAGAGGAAGAACCCACTCACCCTAAGGTGTGAAAACACCTCAAAACTGCAGCTCAACTTAGGGAATCTCGAACTCACATCAAATCCCTAGCAAATCTCCCAATTCTTCTTCCATTCAACTCGGGAACCTTGAAAATGAGGGATTATGAAGAAAGGTTGAGAAAAGAGGGAATTTCGACATCATCTTGGATCAAATCAGAGCATGGACGGAATCTTGACATGAGAGAGAAGATTCACCATAAAATTCTATACAAAGGATCCAAACTTCTTTGATTTCACCCTTCCTGGAATCGCAAAACCCTAATTCAGCAATTCCCCCACTTTCTCCACTCAAGCCCTAATTCTCCCTCTCTCTCTAGGAGCTCGTTTCTCTGGAATGAAATGACAAAGAATGAGATCTGTGTGTGTGTGTGGTCGATTATATAAGCTAAATTGAGCTGCTTGGGTCAATTGCATATTGACCCAACACTTAACTTTAATTATATTGGCTGAATATTCAGTTATACAAAAGTTACTGTAATTCGTTTATTTAAGAGACCAAACATTCTCCAAAAATTATGGGAATTTAGAACATTGTTTATAATGGATCTATAAAGCTTCAGTTAAAATTTGAGATCATTTGTAGTTACCAATAAATAATTAAAAATAGAACAGTGCACTTCTATATTGCAGTCAGCAATATATTCGGCCGAGTTTGTCCTGCACAGAACTCGACCGACACCTTTACTGTAGGGATTCAAAAGTCATCCAAAAATTATGACAATTTAACAGAGTGTCTAAAACTATGTTTTTCAAGCACAGTTCAAATTTGAGATCAATTGGATATACCAATAAAAAGATAAAATTCAATTACCACACTTCTGTATAATTCTAAAATATTGATCGGTCGAGTTTGAAACTCGGCTGATAAACAGGTCAGAGCATTCTTCAAAAATTCTGATATTTTCCAATGTTGTTCACATTTTATATATCCAAATCATATCCAAATTTGAAGTAAATAAGAGTTACACATAAAATACTAAAAATCATTTAGTGAGACATTCTACTTATCAAATTCTGTATTCATGCATCATTAAAACCCTATTTTGGGCCGATTAGGGTTTATGTTGCTCAAACCCTAATTCTCAAGACAAAAGAATATTTAGACTTCTTATCATAGTTAAAACATCCTAATTGTGTTATCGTCATTAATTAGATTTCAAGAATGATTATTCCAATTAATCTTTGCAATTGTCTAGGTAAACCCTAGTTTACCAATTAAGCTCAGATGGGGTCGTAACAACTCTCCCCCCCTTAGAATGTTTCGTCCTCGAAACATGAACCTACAAGAAAGATACATTCAAGGTTATTCTAAACTTCTAAATTCTTCCATGCCATTATATTCTTGTATTTCATACCCGAATGTAGTTTTCAACATTAGATCTTTTAATTCTTTACTAAATCACAACATATTTCAAATAGTTCTCAATGATATCAAGCAAATTCTTTATGCCACAGTCAAACATAGAATGCAAAGATAAACCACCACGCTTTCACTGCGCAACTCTGATACTCTGATACCACTATCTCAACTTATGCTGCTCAGAGAGTTCTATTGTTCTGTATCACCTTTACGTGACAAAAGCAAGTTCACCATGTTGTTTTAAACTTTAATAACATGCTGCTCAGATAGCAAAACAGTCTTGAATTAAAAGACTAGATTCACAATCAATTGCACAATACAACTCTTGGCATCCCCATTGGGTCATGGATGCGTGAGGTGAAGCATTACCACCTCATTCCATACTATCCTGTTTTGATCCTGGGACCTGTGGGTTATGGGCCCACACACAATTCAAAGTGTACCATCGCATTATATCATTTTAGGGTTTCAACAACAGTAATAAGGTAATCCACAATTGTATCAGTCATTCAAGCATTAATCATATTCAATTACCATCACTCAGTTATATTAGAGCTAGGTATAACAAGCTACACCTCATTAGGGTTACTTGTCCAGACAATCTGATTATCATCCCTTTCTATTAATATGAGTGAATAGGTATAACTACCTTATTCAGGATATCCCTTCATGTGTTCTGACATCATCCAAACCGTATCACCATGTCACAAATATACAATGGTGATGCATATCAGGTATGAATTACTACAACTATCATATGATTTTAATTTAACATATAGCTTACACAAATACACTGAAATCATATATAGAACCAGCTTCATATCTTAATATGCCTTCAACAAATCATACATGTAAAAACAAATTCACATATTACACAAAGCTAGTGCTTTCCCATATCTTTCTGCTCATTCATTACTTCTTTACTTTTTGCTACCTATCCTTTTCATATGATTATATACAATAAACATCATTAGCATTGAATCACTTAAGATAGGAATAGATTATTCATCATTCTTGCTATCACACAAGAATTTATTTCTTATCGCACTTCATCTTATTGTATGTCACTATTACATTCACTAGATGACCCCACCAAGGTAGTTATGCATCATATATGATTCATTTTCTTATCATTTCATTCCCACCTTGCTATTGTTAAGGAATATATGAAAGAGAAGATGATTTTAAGACTTGGAATACTTGTATTCAAACATTCCCTTAATACATTCTCATATGTAGATTTACTTAGTTATCAACAGAGATATTTGATTAATTAGCACTTGCTTGAATCTCACAACCTCTTTATTTTATAACTTCTCCATCATATTTCAAACCCTTTCTTACGTTTCATAGTCCTCTTACTATATACTACTCTTTAATCCGTCATCTTTAATTCTAATTTTTTTTTTCTCTTATGACCATGTTGCTTATTCATATGTATGGTCATGTATACCATGTTGCACATATTTCCTCCTTTATCTTTATACTATTGCGAAGTTAACGTTCTAAATTAATAGTCCTTATATTAGTTTTTCCTCATGTTGAATACATTACATATTCTTCATTTTTAAATCAAGTGGATCATGTATGGGTCAAACATAGTTTCTCTTTCAATCAGGTTTCTCTCTCCTGAATACAGTCTACCTTTATATGACTTATTCATTCGTTAAACTACACCTATGTTCTTTGCTTAGAAACTAGTTTGTTGTTCTAGTCTTATGAATTACATATTCATACGATTCTCTTTACTTTTACTCTTTTGAAGACTCTTTACTTCTATGGACCTATTGAATGCTCAACCATATTCTCTACTTAGCCTTTGCTTTAGAGTTCATAAAAGCATTATACTCAATTATATGATCCATTCTTCATGATTGATTCTTGCTATCTTGAACCATACATACATTTCACATATCTTTTCTATATTTCATATGTATAGTTCATGTAATATTAATCAATAAACTGATTATGAACTTCTTATCATGTTCTATTATTCCACAAATAAGGGTTTCACATTTGAGACCCCAAAATTGAACTTCAGATATCAGTTTCACTAATTCTTAGTTGTTCTGATCTTGCCCATATGTTTCAACATCTTACTGTATGTACATTCTTACTCTGATGTGGGTCTAATTATTCCAATTCTATTCTTATTATGCAATTGATAGGATTCATTAGATCCTAATAACGCATCCTGCCAACCGGACCAGGCCAAACCTGAAATCCTGAAGCCAAGAACTACAAAGGATTACATTCTTCCTGAACTGCCACTCACAGCTCAGAAACTCGGCCGATTGGTCAGAAACTCGGCCGATTGCTTCACAACTCGGCCGATCCGCTTGAAACTCGGCCGATCAACTAGCTGTTAGATTTCCTGAAAAAGGAAACTCGGCCGAATTACATACAACTCGGCCGATCAGTTTGCTGTTCGATTGCCTATTAAGGAAACTCGGTCAAATCACATACAACTCGGCCGAATCGCGTACAGACTGAAAACCTAAACAGACCTGCTGATGTCAATTTCACTCGAATCAGTGGGCAAAACTATAGAAACAAAAGCTCATTCAAAGGTCAATTCTAGTCTACTTGTTACAAAGAATGAAATCAATAAATGCTACAATTGCATAGTGTACAACAGATATTAAAGACCCATATTTTAAAGTATTGAACATTTCAATTCAAACATATAAGAGCATTTCTATACATTTCCAACAAAAACAACATTATGAAATGTAAGTTCTATCTCCTTTTACATTTATGCTCTTAATTCTTGTTTCTTTTCTCGTTTTCTAACCCTAACATTTCTAGGGTTCCTCTCTAGCCCATTCTTCCACTGTATACCTGGCCAGGGTATACGTGAGAGAATAGATAGAGTAGCTTGTACTGGTTGATCCAAGTACTCAGATATCGGGCCAGGATATCCAAATACTCAAATCCCCAAAGCTAACACCAAACATCTCCTATCTGCCACACATAGGACTCTAACTTACTGACTTAATGGTCCTTGACAACTCACCCTGAGCTCTGATACCAAGCTGTTACACCCCGATCTCACAATTTACTCAAATCATGAGATTAGGGCATAAGATAGGATTTATATGTAACACAAAGAACACCCTTAACTTTTTGCTTTTATTTAAAACTCTTGTTTCCCCGCATTGAACCACATATCATCCTAACAAAGGAATCTGAACATTTCTTTTACTAATCAGACTTCAATAGTAAAGATACATGTATAAGCATTCACGATGTCTTTCACACATTATGCACATTAAACTTGCTAATTAGCATACATATCAAGAGGAACAATATTACACATTGTAATTACAACTCTCTCTCTCTTAACTCTTACTGAGGACCTAGAGTGACAAGGACCGAATGACTCAACTAATCTCGTACTTGACTCCTGTGGCAGATCTACACTGATGCTCTGACCATCTTCAAGTCCACGCGGTTAACCCTAAAAATGTTTGAGTAGAGGGGTGAGCCTACTCGCTCAGTGAATGAGTACTTCATGGAAACAAACTAATGCACTAATGTGATTACAGATATAATTTGAGTAAACAATATGAAATTTAACAACAATAAATACTACACTGAGCAGTTCTAAAACAATATAATTGAAATGACAAAGAATGCATATATTGCATCCAAAGAATAACTACTAGAAGACTATGCTTCTAGTCTTCCTTAACTCTTTCATTTATAAAGAACTCTGTGAACCTATGTGATCATATTTTAGGTTATGCCATGATCTATGCAGTGTACTCTGCATAGAGACTCGCAGTGCACTACGACCACACCGTACAAGACTTAGCGACACACCCGGGAAATGCTAAGTCTGACGCCAGCCCTGTTCTGCTACAGGACCGCAGGCTCTCCGACCTACAGGCTCTCCGGCCTCAATACACTACTCCGAGTGCTCTAGCCTCCTCCTCTAACCTGAGTACACAGGCGGAGAGTCTCACTGGGTTACCACCGTGACTCCGCACAGATTAATGTTGAATAACCCCTATTTCTCCAGTGCCACCGTGACTCCGCACGGATTATTGTTGAACACTGCCTCTCTTTCCTCGTGCCACAATGACTCCGCACGGTTGATGTTGGACACGAGTTTCACCCCTAAGAAGCAGATCTCTCAAAGGGGTTCTACGGTGTTCAGGGCACCTAAGTCTAACATTAACATTATAGGTACATGTAAAATAGAAATCATAACTCATTTTACATTTCTCACAAGGCTCACACAGCCTGCCATATCATATCATAAGAAACATCATAACTCATGTATTCAACATATATCATGTCTCAGTAACATCCCTTTCTAGGGCATGTCATATCTCATCACCTGCAATTTATGAGATATGTATTGAAAATAAGAAGCCCTGCAGTATGTAGATATCATCTCAAAGAGAACAAGCATATAAAGTTAAATGCACTAGAAACATACAATTCAACAATTAAGCATCAGCACATCTCATATCGAGACCTTTCATATTATCATAACATAATTCATTGAACACCCTATCCTTAGGGTTTCATTCGCCTTATTCATTCATCACATGCCAACACCCTACTCTTAGGGTTTCATTTGCCTCATTCACCTTTTCATTTACCTCATTCACTTGTCACATGGCCCTTATAATGATCTCATAAGATATAAGCATTCACTAAATAAAGATTGTTTCCAACAAATCATATACAATCAATATAGATATGAAATCATGGAAACTTAACTAAATTTAGATTTTCCATATCATTGAAGGAAAAGAGTTTCCTTAATGAGGGGCTTGGTAACTCACCTAAGGCTTCATACCCTACTCTATAAAAGATTATAACCCCTGGGTCGAGCCCGAGAGATCCCTACATCCCTTTCTCTCTTCTCCCTATCTTCTTCTTCCTTGCCTTCAACCCTAAGTCACGTAGTTGGCATTATTCTTGAAGCAATGGCGGGCTGTGGGTTACCTTGTTGACGGTTGGACATCCCACAATGATCTGAGGACTTTCGACTATCGTCACTAAGCCCTGGACCTCCTACGCTAGCCTGCAGTAGGGCTGCACGGTCAGCCGAGGGTCACAGGCTTGGGCGTGCTGGAGCGGCCACCTTGGCTATGAAGGAGGAGCGTTCTGGACCTGGCGGAGGTCGACGGAGGAGGGGCGGTAGTTTCCGGCCACCCTCGGGCCTTGGATCTGCGGGGGTGAACCCCTGCGGTCGACGGGGCGTCGAGCGCTGCGCTAGGGCGCGACGGGGAAGAAGACGATCGACATTTGACGCTTATACCCCCGGGGTATGAAGAGCTGACCCACTTAAGTGGAGGGCAGAAATGACATTTGGTTATGTCTTAAACCAGCCACGCCTACGATTGCATTAGTTGATGACGTGGCGTTTCCCAATTGGCCGAAAGTAAGTAATTTTGTTAAAATCGTAACTTTTTAATGGTAACTCCGATTAGGACAAGTTATATATGAATTTTGATTAGAAAAATGCAAGGAACTCATTAAAAATAGTTTTATAGCCTGAATCTGATCATAGTTCGAAAAGTAGTGTAAATCGTCATCTTTAATGAATTAAAGATTAAGAAACCCTATTTTGATATGATTAATGTGTTTTTTTTGGGTTTAATGGATCATTAGAGTTGATGTTAACCTGTTAAATGTAAAAATGTACATAATGTTCAAAAAAGAATAACTTTTCACATGATTAGTCTAATTTAGAGTTTATGTGCTTAAATATGCATGAAATTGGAAAAGTACATAAAGTTATCATCTTTAGTGTTTCAATTAAGGAAAACCCTTAGATTTGATGGTAAATGGTCTTAATGACATAATTCAAGTTGATATTAACCTGTTGTTAATAAAAGTCAGAATAGGATCTAAAAGATGATCTTTTTATATAAATGGCTTAATTTAGGGTTTAGTGCATGAGTATGCATTAATGAGTTTGAAAACCCTAATTTAGGAGAATATGTCTTTTAATTGTTTAATTGTTCAAATCCATATGGATGTGATGATCATAAATCAATAAAAGACTATTAAAATGGATAGTTGAGTAATTAAGGTTCATAATTATGGAAAAGGATATTTTAGGGTTTGACGACCTAAAGGGATAAAGTTTGAGAAATTGATCTAAGAAACCCTAATGCATCCTAATGAGACTTAGAAACCGTAGAAAGGTGTCCCAAGTCAATAAGGAGTTGTTTGGGATACGCTTGTGACAATTAGACATTATACATTATTTCAGGATCAATGTTTGCTTGATTGATTGATTAGCTTGCTTGACTGGACATCTAGTTGGATTTGGATAAATTGTTGCTTGAGATCTCCAAGACAAGTATGTGGTTACTTATGAATAACCGCTTAGTTTTCCGATGGTTACTCGGACGTTTAATCGCATTGAATGCAACTAAACTGCTTGGATGTTCATATTGCAATTATAAAGTGACTATGACTATCACTTACTGTATTTGCCTATAAACTCAGATCCTGGTTCTCTCTGTGGCATAATAGCTAACCTAGTACATGGCTGCCTATGGGTAGGTCCATCAGGTTAGAGAAAGGCCTAGTACATGGCTACCTATTGGGTAGGTCCATCAGGTCTATGGATGACCTAGTACATGGCTACCTATTGGGTAGGTCCATCAGGTCTATGGATGACCTAGTACATGGCTACCTATTGGGTAGGTCCATCAGGTCTATGGATGACTTAGTACATGGCTACCATGGAGGTAGGACCATCAAGTCACATTGAGTTAGATATTGGGCTACCTTCGGGTAGTGCCATGCGATTCTATTACCTAAAAGAGAGGTGAAATCTATGTCCACTGCAGGGACAACCCAGAGTTCGAGAATATGTATGGATTGAGGTGTATGGCTTAAAATGTAATCTTGATTGTTAAATGATTAATTGAATGACTATATTGTTAACATAGTTGAACATTATCTGTTTCCTCCACATACCAGCTTCGGCTGACCGATGTTTTGTTTGTCGGCGTTTTAGGTACAATGAAAAGAACAAACAAGTAAAGTGACACCTTGTGAATTTAAGAATTAATGAACAAGGAGGAACTAGTTAGAATAATTCAGCTGAGGTTAGAAGTTTAGTTTGTTCCAATCTCTTCAAAGGTATGCAAAGAAAAATTTTATTACCATTTTCAGTATAGTCTGTTAGAATTTAATAATTGTTTATGATTATATGTCGAACCTTTGATCCGGGATTAATGAGTGCGGCTTCAACCTCTTGGTCTCCCTTAATTGGGGGTTATCGCGAGGTGGGGTTGTAACACTAGAAGTTATCTTTAAATGAGTTTGCCCTAAGTGGATATTCTTTCCACATGTTTGAGATCAATAGGAGTTGGTTAATCTTGAGTAGTTCTTGGCTCCAGGACTGCAGGTTCGACCTGGTCCGGCTGATAAGATGCATTACTGGGATCTAACAGCTCCTATAAACAATATAATAAGAATAGACTCTGGATAAATCTGACACATATCATAGTAAAAATGTACATACACTAAGATGTTGAGATATAAGAGAAAGATTAGAATAGCTAAGAATTAGTTGGAACTGATATCAGAGACCCAACGTTGGGGCCTCATATGAGCAATCCTTAATTGGAAATAAAGGAACACGACGTAAGGTTCCGATTAATTTTAATGATTAGTATTATATGATTTCTAAATATGAGAATATGGAAAAGATATGAGAATAATATGTAAGGGCTAAGATAGTAAGAATCAACCATGGAATGGATCATGTAATAAAGTAAAATACTTTTATGTACTTCAAAGCAAAGGGAAAATAGAAGAAAAGAGTTAAGTATACAATAAGTACATAAAAATAAAGAGCCTTATGTAAATCATAAGACGAGGATAAAAAATTTAGTTGAATCAAGAGAAATGATAGAAATGATGACCTTGATTAAGGAATGAGGATTACATGACATAATTGAGAGCATGAAATGTATATCTTTATTATAAAGTTTAATACATTCATACATACTACCTTTGGATTCTAAGTTTCTATAGACTAACAAACTAGCTCTTAAAATAAAGAATAAATGTGTAATTTAGAAAATGAATGAATCATATATGATGCATAACTACCATGGTAGAGACGTCTAAGTGAATGAAATAATGACACACAATATGATGATGAAACCCTAGCAAGGTAAATTGAGAATGTAATTTATTTGAATGTCCACACAAGAGAGGAAATTCCAATGATAAGATACTGAAGACTTTAGTAAAACTTATGAGATTCAAAGTTTGATTTTTCAAACTAAGGGAGCAAGTCACATCACAATAATGCTATGTTACTAATAAGGACCAAACCCTAGAATGTTTAGAGTTGTAGTAGTTCAAGGGATGTTACTAGTGATTTGAACTTGAATACTAGCATCTCTATAAAACAAAATCATGAGATTTGCACTATGAAAGGTAAGCTAGCACTAATAAAATCCAGGGTTTAAAGGTAGCTAATCTAAAAGGTAGATTAAGAATTTGAAAATGATTCAGAGAAAAGAGTAAGATATAAATTTGAAATGTAACAAGTGTGTTTTGAACAAAAGGAGAAATATAATATAAACTGAAGTGCGTTATGAAATAAATTCTTACAGTAATAACAAGAATGATGAATAATCTATTCTTACCTTGTGTGTTTTAGTTCTAGGGATGTTTATCTATATGATCAAAATAAGAAGGATAAGTAACAAGAAGTAAGTAGCATAGAATGAGGAGTATTACCCGACACATGATTTGGAGTTAGTTTTTGTAGTTCATGCTCTTAAGATATGACGTCACTATCTTTATGATGTGACGATAGATTATCACCATAGAAAGACGAATCTAGTAGCTGATGCCCTCAGCATGAAGTTAAGTTCACCATCATATGTATTCTCTATGGCATGTTTCAAGAGAGACCTGCTAGTAGAGATGCGGGAGTTGAACTTAGACTTAGGGGTGACAGAGCAGAATGGTTTGATTGCATAGATGCAAGTCAAGCCTACTTTTTATGATTAGATCAAGGAACTTCAGCAGAGTGACAGTGAGTTACATTAGATCATGCAGAATATGACAAAGAGAAAAACAACAGAGTTTAGGTTTTCAGATAATGGTGTGTTGTATCAGCATGACAGGTTGCGTGTACCTCAAGACAGTGATTTGAAAGAATAGATTTTTGTGGAAGCACATGCATCGATGTACGTTATGTATCCAGGCAACACTAAGATGTACAAAAATCTTAAGGAGTTGTACTGGTGGTCTGGTATGCAGAAGGATGTAGCTGAGTATGTGGCTAGGTGTAGCGTGTGTCAACAGGTTAAGGTTTAGCATCAGAAACCTACATGTACCTTGCAATCTCTTCCTATGCCAGAGTGGAAGTGGAAACAT
Organism: Alisma plantago-aquatica; assembly: GCA_963693085.1. Lineage (NCBI taxonomy): Eukaryota > Viridiplantae > Streptophyta > Magnoliopsida > Alismatales > Alismataceae > Alisma > Alisma plantago-aquatica. Next base: position 173,352,992 of record OY856413.1, read on the forward strand.
ATCACAATGGATTTTGTGGTAGGGTTACCCAGGACACCTAGAGGTTGTGACTCTATATGGGTGATTGTGGATAGACTGACTAAGTCTTCTCACTTTCTTCCTATTAAGTCAACCTTTGATGTCCCAAAGTTGCCTAAGATATACGTGGATGAAATAGTCAGGTTGCATGGTATTCCAGTTTCAATTATATTAGATAGAGATCCTAAGTTCACATCCATGTTTTGGAATCAGTTGCATCGTGCTTTGGGCACAAAGTTAAGATTCCGTAAAACTTTTCATCCGTAGACAGATGGTCAGTCAGAGAGGACCATTCAGACTCTTGAGGACATGCTGAGAGCATGTGTCTTGCATTTCTGTGGAAGTTGGGAAGAACATTTGAGTCTTATAGAGTTTGTATACAATAATAGTCACCATTCCAGTCTTGGTATGGCCCCGTGTGAAGCTCTGTATGGTATAAAGTGTATATCACCCATATGTTGGTATGAAGTAGGTGAAAAGCAGATTCTTGGACCAGAGATAGTGGATTTGACCACTGAATAGATTACTGTGATAAGAGAACAGTTGAAAGCTACACAGGACAGGCAGAAGAGTTAAGCTGAGAAGAGACGTAGACCCCTTGATTTTGAGTTTGGTGATGAAGTTTTTCTGAAGGTTTCACCATGGAAAGGAGTGTTGGGGTTTGACAAGAGAGGCAAACTGACTCCTAGGCTTATGGGCCCATATCCTGTTATTGAAAGGATTGGACCTGTAGCCTACAAGTTAGATTTGTCATCTGAGTTGGCTAATCTACATGATGTATTTTATGTATCGATGTTGAAGAAGAGTTATCCTGGTACAGAGAAGATAGTAGATCCAAAACCTACCCAGTTTAGACAGATGTATCCTATGTTGAAGGACCAATACAAATAGATGATCGAAGGATTAAGAAACTCAAGAATCACGAGATACCATTAGTGAAAGTTTTGTGGAGGAATCATAACCTAGAGGAAGCTACGTGGGAGCTCGAGTCTGAAATGCGTAACAAGTTTCCTTTTCTCTTTTAGGAATTTCGGGATGAAATTCTTATTAGGGAGGGAGATTGTTATGACCCACACCAAAGTTAACTAATAAGTATGATGATCATAACATTAATAAGTTAATTAAGTTGGGTTAAGTACACACAAATGCAATTAGTGCTTTAACCAGTTGTGACAAGCTAATAAGCATAATTTCTTGCTTCGAGGTCGTAGTGGATTCTGTGATTTATGTTTTGTAAAAAGAATCATTTGATTTGGACCCTCGAGACAAAAGTTATAGCCTTTTTATTTTCCTTGGACCTAATTTGCAATTTCCCATTTTTTTTTGCTTTAATACCCTTTTCACCTTCCTTTCCCTTATATCTTCATGATCGATTTACAGAGCAACCTCTTGAGCGGTGCCCGATAGAACAGCAATGCGACCAGGGTGAGCTAGGGCGGGCAGTTCTTGGCCCTTAGCTCCGATGCAGCTGCGCCCCTACCTTCTCTTCCTTTCCTCTTCCTCTTCCCTTCTTCTTTTTCCCCAACTACATCTAGCCGCTAGGGCGTCCGTTCAGTAGGGCCGCAACCAAGCTGCTGCTACAACGGTGCCGGCCAAAAGCCCCCTTTGGGTGCATGAAACCTTCGAGAAAGGTTAGCTTGACTTCGTTCTTGAGGTTGGAACAAGATTCTGCAGCCATAGCTGTGTCTAGCACCAAGAATAGCTCTCCCCTTCAACCTGTTCATGGGGAAACGACTGCTTTAGCAGCAGGTCCAAACAGGTCCAATTCGGAGTTCGATTGGCGCACGAAAGAGCTAGGTAAGACCAGCACAGAGCTCGGTTTTGAGGATAGAATGAGAATCTGTAGCATATAGAATTGATTTGGCATTTTATCGGGCTTTTTCCTCAATTGGTGGGTGAAACAGGTTGAAACCAGGGCTGTCCGGAGGTAGAAGACAACCCAGTGGACGCCCGAAAACTGGTCTCTGGACGCAATTCCATACGAATTCGGACATCCCAAATCATGGTGAGTAGGATTTCACTCACTATCTAAGATTTAACTCTGCAAACAGGAAATTTTTGGTAAATTACACATTTTTCACTGATAACAGGCGTTGGGCAGTATTTGGCGTCACCTGACTTTTTATTTCATAAATCATTTCGTTATGCTTTAATATGATTTGGATTAGCATCTGATTAGTGTGGATTGGACCAGTGAATTTATATAGTTCATTGGAACCTAAATTGCTAAGTGTGAATGTTGAAATTAGTAATACACGATCGATAATGGTACGGTTTGGGTATAAACCCAGACAATTTCAATTTTTGTAAATTATCAGATGCACGACTTCAAAGAAAGTACGATAACATAAAAACATGCAATAAAACCCTAGTTGCATGCTTCCTCTTATGTTAATGTGTGTGAATTAACATTTACATGAATTGGTACATTTCTCTGAGATATTACTAGAAATTCTCAAGTATTGTTAATAATTCGAGTTATGATACGTAAGTAACTCTTAATTGAGTTATGTGATGCACAAATCAGGATTAGGGTTAATGTGCACGTTCTTCGAGAAATTTCAGATAATTGATAAATATTACGAATGATTTCTTATATGTGAAGTAAATTACTCTTATCAGTGTAATAAGATCTTCAATTGCATGAATTCAGAATGTATGTGCCAAATTAACATGAGTTTGGGTTAATTATGAATTTTCAATCTGTCTGCATGCATGATATACAGATTACTCAGTATTTACAATGATTTTGAGTATTCTGCTCTATCAGTTTTAGAATGATATCATATTGTGATTTGAACTGCAATCAAATAGATGGGGTAACTGAAACCCGAAGGATAGGGTGTTTCCATGTGATAAGTGAATGAGGTAACTGAAACCCTAAGGATAGGGTGTTCAATGATTCAAGTATCTTGATATCAAAATTCTTAGTATGAGATGTGGTGATGCTTAACAGTTCAATTGCATGATTTTAGTGTATAAAGTGCCAAATTGACATGCATTCTATTTATTTAAGAATTTTAGTCTGCCTGCATGTATAGTATGATGATTATTCAATATATTACAGTGTTTTGAATATACTACTTTGTCAAATTTAGAATGATATTCATGTCGTGTTGTAAAGTTCAAGTAAATAGACTCAGTACCATAGAGATATCAAAGTCCAGAACAAGTAAGAAAGAGATGCAATGTAGTAATAGACTTTCTAGAATAATAAAATATTAGAATAAGGGCCCTGACACCGTAGAACCCCTTTGAGAGGTCTGTGTCTTAGGGGTGAAACGACCTAACCCTGGCGGTGCGTCCAGTAAGGTCAGAGACTCGTGTCCAACACTAACTGGACGTCTCGGTGGCACGAGAGTACAGTTTGTAGTGTCCAACACTAACCAGGCGTCCTGGTGGCACGGCTTGACTCTCCTCCTGTATACTCAGCTTAGAGGAGGAGTCCAGTTTACGACACCAAAAGGATGCCGAGGCCAGAGAGCCAGAGTTCCTGCAGCAGACCAGGACAACAGTCAGACTTAGCTATCCCAGGGTGTCAGCTATGTCTTGTACGGTGGGATCGTAGTTCGCTAAGAGTCTTCATATATAGAGTACACTGCATATGATCAGGACATAAGATAAAATATGTTCATATAGGTTCACAGAGTTGTTATAAGTTGAAGAATTAAGAAAAATATGAGTTAGATTCATAGCAGTTGTTCTTTAAGTGGAATTTTAGTATTTTCTGTTAATTAATTGTATTTACAGCTTTGCATCAATTATTATCATAATGAAATGTTGACATCTTCTGTTGTTTAAATTTAATTGCTTAGACCTGCTCAGTGTAGTATTTCTTGCATATTATTCTAAATAATAAACATAAATGAGTTATCTATGATGGTTGGTGAAATTCTATTCACTGAGCCAGTAGCTCACCAACCTACTGAAACATTTTTCAGGCCAACGTCAGCACAAGGAGGCTGAAGGATCGTATCACCCGAGTACATAGAAGGTAGTTAGTAGTTAGTTAGAGGATTCTTAGTCCTTTCCCCTCGGTCCTTGGGCATATGGTGGGTTAGAGGGAGAATGTGGTGAAATATGTAGTTAGTTTTCAATTATCTGCTATGTTTTATAGTTTGCATGAGAAATATAATGTCATGTAAGCTTGTTTTTCTTCTTAGTAAGGTTTATGGAAAGCCGCTTTTGCAGTTTTATTATAATTCGATGCTATACAAGTTTTATGATTTTTATTTAAATTAATCTAAGTGATCAAGAAAAGAAAAAGTTAAGAGTAGTTTACCAAGGGTGACTCTCCGGTCTTCGGGGTCATTAGAGATGGCACAGAGGTCGGGGCGTCACAAATATTGTTAGATAAAATGTAGGCTTGCGGCATACACATCATTTTTAAAATATAAATCCATTGAATAAGATGGGGATGAATATTTCAATGATCTATGGTTATGTATCTCCAAAGGAAAAAGTTGTGAAATGAACTATTATTATATAATAATCCTAGAATATAGTATCACATAAATTATTTTTATCCTACATTTATTTGTATATATATCTTATATATATATATATATATATAGTCAAGCTGGAATACACTCAAGTGTATTTCGAGATGAATACACTCAAGTAGTTTTCCATGATGCATTTTTTTTTAATATAATCCATTGATCTTCTTAAACATCATGTGAATAGCTCATATATAAAATTTGAGTCCATTTGGATATTTATAAGTCATGTTATGAAGACTATAAAAATTATGCATTTAAAATTAGTTTTATGTGTCGATTTTGTTGCCCTCGGATGAATGACTTATACTCATCCAAATGTATATTAATTGTAGCACATTGAAGGAAATTGTGTTCATAGAATAATAATTATTGTTTTGCCTCACTCACTATGAAATACTGACTCCGTCATTAAAGACATATTTGTATGTGTCTCTATCCTTGAATCTAAAACTTCGTAGGTATAGAAAATATAGTCTTTTAAGTTTCCTAGTATCACGTTCTTAACACTTAATTATGTTGTTAGCAAACCTCTCTCTCTTGCAACGCTTCCTCTACTTGATTCATAGGTTTGAGCAAAGCTAGACTTTCTTTCCTTTACATTATTTTTCATGTTATAAATTTCGTTCTCTCAAACTCGCACCCTCTCACAGATACAGAAATTCCGATATTGTGGAAACTATTTGTGAACCTTTCTCTTTGTGGAGATTTGGCATTGTCTTTAAAAATAATAGAAGTCTATAAAAAACACAAACTTAATGAGACACCGCCTCGTTTTAAGAAAAGTAATAACATCTTTATTTTGCGAATCGTAAGACAAGCTGCGCCACACACCTGCCTTCCTCTAGGACTAGGTTTAGTTGGTAATTTCTTTTCCTCTCAGGAAAATCCACGTGTCAGGAGTCCACAGCCGGGTATTCTAATAATAAGAACCGAGAAAGAAAATACGAAATAAATAACCGAAATCAAAAGACAGCTTTACAGTGAACTTTTCTAAAGTCAAAGAACATGTAGTGTGAGAGCGTCAAACATTGTCATAATGAAAATTACAAAATTAGCATTTCTTTAGGTTGACCCTATAATTCCTGGCTACATTTTAGGTGCCCCCAACCGAGTATTCTAACTGGGAGCCCCAGCAAAGAAAATACGAAATAAATAGCTAAAATTTAAAAGACAGTATGTTTTATCCTGCCAGGGCTTTAGTGAGCATTTTTCTAGAGTCAACAAACATGTAGTGTGAGAGCGTCGCCCATTGCCACACAAAATAGGACTCCGTTTAGGTTGAACCCATAATTATACGCGGCAGTGTCCCCGTAAAATTCACCACTATTTAGTGATATTTATGGTGAAGATAAAATAGTCCCCAATAATTTATTGTTTCTCTCTTTATCTTTATTTCCATATTCATCTCTTAATATTTCCTTTTTCTTCTCCTGGATCCTCTCTTAGACACATGAAACAGTGTCACCCCTCACTGAACATCTGAAATGAGTGCAGGCAAAAAAGGTAATTAGTGACTACAGGAAATGTATTGTCTTTTTTGTACTGGCCATTAATTTATTTATTTTAATTAATGCATATCATTAAAACGTCTCTTCGTAATATCTGTGCTCATCTATTGTTGTCGCATCACAAAGAGAAGAAGGCACAGGTTGCACAACCAAAGGTTTGCTCTTGTAGTGCAGCATTGGTTCTGCCATCGTTCGTTTCTAATGTTTTATAGTAAGGAAAATTTCATAGTATGTCATCTCGTGTATTATTTAAATCTTCGAGGCAAGTGACTCAGTCAATCTGTATGATAAAATACCATGTTTCAAATATGATTTTGTTATCAGGATTGGTAAACTTGATCCGGTTGGTTCCTATAAAACTCACTATCTATTTTAATTTTGTTGTTCGGGTCAACCTTATTGCCAATGGAGAAAAGTACATCGACACTTAAATTTTTTAATCTAGACTAATTTTAAGTTTGAAAATTTGTTAACCTAGTCCTCATCATAGGTTCCTCGTTAATAAATTTAGAGGTTTTCTATACAAACTAGAAAGGAGATCAGAAATGAGACTCTTTTTGGCATTATGTGTGCATAACAACAAAATTGAGAATGAAAGTCGTTACTTCCACCTTCATTTTTGTTGTTATGCACACATAATGCCAAAAAGGGTCCAATTTCTGATCTCATTTTTGTTGTATGTATCATTTTCCATAAAAATGCAGGTGAGGTTGTGGGTCAAACTATTTTTTATATCTTATATTACTGATTTATAAACTTATATATGTCTCTAACAAAATGCAATTCTTGAGTTTAAAAATGACAAAACACTACCGCTTTAGTATTATGAAATTGCAACAGTCTCGTAGTTTTGAAACTTTTGACTATATGTTTTGGATAATTTTTTTTTTTTTGATCTCCATGTTTTGGGTAATTCTTGAAGATGGGTTTGGCTTTAAGTGGAAAGTTTAATAAAAGCATACGTCCATTAGTTTTGTTAATAATTTACAATAACTTTTTTTGCAAAATTTAATCTTTGTAACACCAGAAGAGTGATTTCATTTTGATTGTTACAAATACGTTATTTTTATTTTCTCTAAGAAATCTAACAAATTTCAAATAGGTTAATTTGTGTACGCTTCTTCCATATTTGTTTCAACATTTCAATTTTCTCTCAATAAATATTAGTCTATATTCTTCTCAAAACCACTTTGTTAGTAAAAGATTTATTTTATTTATCTAACATCTTTATTGTAACTAACCACTCTGTCCTTCAATGTATTTTCTAAGTTGTCCCAAAAAAAAATATACACGTCTCTTCGTTATTTCTAGTCCCTTTTAGGTGTCTATCACCAAGTGAGAAATACATCATAATATTGGAAAGGAACTTTGTCGGATGAAGGACGATATTTCATCCTTGCTTCTAAAAAGGAAAATGATAGTATAGGGGTTCCCCAACACATAACAATTACAAGTATGCTCCCCCAAGGCCCCACCCCCACAAACATACAAACCAGAGGAAAAAAAGAAGAATAAACGACTTTTTTAAGATCCCCAACGCCTATATAAGAAAGTCATGATTTAACATTGTCAATTACTACACTAGTTTGACAATCTTCCCTCAACCCGATAGCCTTGTCGCTTGATCGAACTTTCTACAATTATTTTTTTCTGAGATTCATGGAAGATGACTACTCTCACCGACTTATCACCGACCTCGTATCTAAGAATTCTCTCGAGCACATCCCTTGTGAATATGTACACCCCATTGAGGACCGGCCCAATCTGACTAGTGTTGTCACCACTGATGTGACATACATTCCCATTGTAGACCTATCTGGGGTTCAAAATTCTAGAGACCGAGTAACTATTGTTAGGGACATTGGCACAGCTTGCCTAAACGGTGGCTTCTTCCTAGTCAAGAATCACGGTATACCAGATCAAGTCATGAATGCCATGCTTCACATAAGCAAGGAGTTTTTTCAACTCCCAGAAAGTGAGAGACGGAAAAGCTACAATGAGGATCCTATGAAGACCACGCGACTGTCGACTAGCTTTAACATCAAGTCTGAACAATTCAGATCCTGGAGGGACTATCTTCGCCTTGACTGCCACCCGCTCGAGGATTCTATCCACGAATGGCCGACCAATCCTCCTCCTTTTAGGTCCGTCTCTATTTATTCCTAAGAAGTGATGATTGTTCAACTTCTTGTACAATAACTAAAGATAAATATATTACTAGTTCCGATAAATATAACTTGTCAGATATGATCATATAAATTTCACTTATTCGACTCCATCTAAGAAGCGATTCTCATTAGCATTTTATGTTGGCCTGATCTTTGGGCATAAATTAGAATATATGCACTAAATTCAAATGAGGCATATTTGACGAATTGATGATCTTAAACAATTTGTGGAAATATAACCGCAGATATACCCAAGAAAACCTAAAACATGTTTGATGAACAAACGAGGTTACAATTCCCACAATTAGTTCACTTTAAGTTGGATTAGTATCTAATCTTACATATGAAATTGATATGAAAAGAACTTATTAAATATCGTCACCGTTTTATTATTAATATCACTCGTGACACTCTTAGATAAGCCGGTTCCTCTAGTGTCATCAAGAAACTTGAAGCCCCACTTTTTCTCGTTCTTTACATCTTATGTAGCCAGATTTTCAGCCACTGAATTAACCTCCCTAGATAAATGCTCAATTCTGACTTAACCTATCTCCAGTCAGTAGTAAGCATATACTTCTCATATTGCTTGCCACACACTTAAAATCGTCATGCATCGTTTGAATTTCTCTAATGTCTTTCACTGTCATTATCAAATTCGTTTCTAGGAGAGCAGCCCTTTGAACCCGTGTAGTATACCCGGTAATGCTGCTCTTCATTTTCCCTCCCAGTTCGTGTCAATTTTATTCCATGAAAATGGAGGCTTTTCGCGATATAGGTTCGCCCTGCTATTTGATTCACATTTCGCTAGTCGGGTTTATATTCGATGCTATCCTCCATCCATTGTTTAATTGCTTATCGGGAAGTGTAGTTCTACTATTCTCTCCTTGTAATATGGTCCTGTTTTATTAGCCAATGTTCACCACCAATCAAATTGCCTATTTGACCGTACTACCCTATATGTTGAAACCCTAGTTACATGCTCCCATTGATTTTAACATGTGAACGAGTTGCATTTACTTATGCAGGGACGTGGTGGGGGAATACTGTCGATATGCACGGCAACTGGCGCTGACGGTTCTCGGAGCCATATCGGAGAGCCTTGGACTGGAGACAGACCACATGGAGAAGGCATTGGGCCAGCAGGCGCAGCACATGGCCATCAACTACTATCCACCTTGCCCTGAGCCAGAGCTCACCTTCGGCCTGCCGGGGCACAAGGACCCCAACGCCATCACCATCCTCCTCCAGGATGATGTGCCGGGGCTGCAGGTGCTCAAGGACGGCAAGTGGGTTGCCGTCAACCCGATTGCAGGCACCTTGATCATAAACATAGGAGACCAGATGCAGGTACTTCTTTTATTCCATCCAAATGTATTGCCAATCGATTCAAGCATCCTTTTAATGAATTCTTAAGTAGCATATGCTTAACTGATTATTAGTCCCGTCCAGGCTCTCAGCAATGACAAGTACAAGAGTGTCCTCCACAGGGCGGTGGTCAACTGTGACAGGGAGCGCTTTTCCATCCCGACTTTCTACTGCCCATCCATGGACGCTATCATCGAGCCCCCTAGCGCCCTTGTCAATGAAACCAGTCCTGCCGTATATCGCAGTTACACATACCATGAGTATTTCCAAAAGTTCTGGGACAGGGGTTTCAAAAAAGAGAGCTGCCTTGACATGTTCAGAATCGGATACAGCTAGCGAAAAATCATATTTGGAATAGGGCATGGTGATAATCTGACTTTTGAAATAATTGCTGAATTTTGAATTTTGCTGAAAAAGAACTTCACGTTATCCTGCAATATAGTGCCAAAAATGTGTGTTTTTCTGTATTGTTTGCTCATTTTTGTGCGACCTTCATTTGCTACCATTATCAAACATCATTAACTGGAGTAACATATAACTAAATGATGACAGTGTTTTGATAATTAGATAGTATCTTGGAGCATTGGAAGGGGCAACCTTTAGCAGGTTGGGTGGTTATGTGAACCAGGGTCAATATACTGGATCAAGTAGATTTTAATTGTACATTTGTACTCATGTCTGTAGTCAATTCCTAGCAATGAATCAGTCTCTCTGATGGCATCACTGCCTTCCTCTCTATATGTCATGTCATAACTAGAATGGGAACTCAATGGAAGTGTCCTATTATCTTGCTCGGTTATCCCACTTGAATGACCATGCGCTGCTAAGTTTCTCTATCTTCTGATCATGTGTAGCACACTCAATTCGAATACGTATCACATTGAAAAGGCAAATAGCTGATTCTCCATCCCTAGAATACAACTAGCACCATCCATATTTAATCTAGGGAGAAAAATCAAAATAGCACAGTTTCAGGAAAAAAATTCGAGTATAGCACTATTGTGAACATAATTCTCAAAATAGCCCACTTTACTGGTTAAACAACTGAAAACACCATCCGAAATGGAGCCTTTTGCTAGAGATGAAAAAAAAAACGTAAAAATGCCAAAAGTGTGGGCACTTTCACCAAATGCAACTTGGGTGAAAACGCCAACACTTTTGGCGTTTTTGCTTTTTTCTTATTTTTTTTTTAAATTTTATCTCTAGCAAAAACTCCATTGCGAATGGCATTTTCAGTAGTTTGACCAGAAAAATGCCAATTCGAGTGGCGTTTTCTCATGAAAGTGGGCTATATTGGGAATAATTTTCACAGATGTGCTATATTCGGATTTTTCCTTGAACTGTGCTATTTCAATTTATTTTCCTTTAATCTACTTCATGATGACGGACGGCGTTGCTCATCAGATTGTAGTTGAGCGAAAGGTATTTCTGAGTACATGATATTATTGTTAATTTATGTATCTAGATCATTTTTTGTATGCTAATCACTATTTCTTTGTATTACAAAACTTTTAAGCCTCATTTTGTCACATGTTGATATTCTAAAATGAAAGAAATAACCTCCTTTTGTCACATGTTGACTTCTAAAATTAAAGAGATAGCCTCCTTAAGTCATTGACAATTGCATTAGTCTTCTTTCTACTTCTATGTTTTGTGATGGTAAGCATGCACTTTTAGGACTCAAACAAGAATACTTTGAAATGTATGGTTCACATGAACTTGTTTTGATGTTAGATGCCAAATATTTATTCAAGCTAAATTGTTAAAGAATAATTTTACATCAGTAAAAAGAAATTAAGTAATGTTTGAGTTTGTTCATAATGATACGTGTGACTCTAAATAATGATCATACTTGTGATGGCATGCACTACTTTGTAACTTTTGCTAGTGATTTTTCTTTAAATTTTTTTCTTTCAATTGTTGAAAATTAAAGATGAGAAAATGGAAAAACTTAGAATTTGTATGTCACAAGTGAGAAACCAAATAGAGAAGAACCTTAAGAAGATTAGATGGATAGAGGAAGTGAGTATACCTCAAATGAAATTAAACAAATCTATGAGGAGCATGACCTAATTCATGTAACCATTGCCACATACAATCCACAATGTAATGGTGTAGCCAAAAGAAAAAATAAAATATTAGTCGATATGGTTAACTCCATGTTGGACGAATGTGGTTTACATCAAAGAATGTGGGGGAGGCTCTCCTAATTGTCAACTATGTGTTCAATTGTATTCTTTACAAATACTTAGAAAAAACTCCTTATGAACTCTAGTTTAAGATGATACATAATGTAATGTACATGATAGTGTGGAGTGCTTAGCTAAATAAATCCCTTCAAACTGGAAGAAAAATCTTAATTCTAAAACCTATTTGGTTCATATTCTATTATTATTGTAGGCACTAAATATTTTCTTCCAATATTTCTGGTATCAAAGAGCTATAAACCTGTCAATATTATTCTTATTATAAAACAGAGTAGATATACTTCTAGTTATTCTTTAAATTGGTCTTAATATATTGAATATATTTTACATAGATTTGATATGTATCATTGTGTGCATGTTAGTGCTCCTCATGATCCCTCTTTATGACTTAAGGCATATCAAGGTATCCATGTAGATTACAATATATTTTCTCAAGTAATAGGGAGCTTAATGTACCTAGAAAAGTATTCTGGATTTGACATTCTTATGTTTCTAGTAGACTAAGGAGTTTGTCTAATTGTTCCAATGTTGATTATCAAAAAGCTTTGGTCAGAGTTTTCAGATATCTTAAAGGTACCATAAGTGAGACTAAGTCACTTATGGTAAATTGTATGTCAAACTATGATGAGACTAGCTCAACCAAGGGTTATGTGTTCTTCATGTATGGTGTTGAAGTTTCTTGAAAAATCATACAATCAAATTGTGTGAGATAGATCCACTACAAAGGTTGCATTTATAGCCTTAGATTAGAATGTTGTGTGGTTGATTGTCTTAGAAATATTTTTGTTTATTTACCCTTATTTTTAAATGCCATTCCTCCTATCTGAATTCATTGTGATAGCATATTAGCCATACTCAAAGCTAAACAATCAAAGGGTAACCTTGGAAAGTGTTTTATAATATTGAGGTTTGAAGAGGTGAGAGATTTCACTACCCAATGTTGTATCTATGTTGTCTGTGAGGTCTATAGAGAATATTGATAATACTCTCACAAAAGTTCTAGCTAGAAATCTAGTAGCCAGTGACTCGAGATGGATGTCTCTTCTATCAAAGACTTGAACACTATAGTGTTAACCCTACCAATTAAAAACTAGAGATCTCATGAGTAATGGTTAAAAGGAACAACTAAGTCATACATGTATTAGGTAGAAACACATCCTTCATATATTACTCCAAACCCTATCCAATGGCATTGTGTGCTTTGGTGGTGTTTTTGTATAGGAAGAGTGCCTCTCTATATGGGGTCAATTCCATAGGATTGGTGAGTTTCTTGATAGACATTATTATACTCTTGAGAGGTCTCTGATATGTGAGTGTAACCCTAGACCATAGTTTATGTGGGTTGGGCATACTTGCTAAAGCTCTTAAAAATATATTATTTTGAAGGTGATAATTTGAAAAGTGATAAGAACCTATCTCCATTTTTGTAGAACCTATCACACAAAATGAGATTCCTCAAAACAAAATGTTATACCATGCAAATCATAATAAAAAACTAAGAAGGTAAAGAATTTTATAAGATAAAATTCCAACTACATGTCCACAAAATTTGCAAAAAAGGGCCATCATATTCATTACTCAATAGGTAATTGTACATTTTTCCATTAATGAACACTATTTCAAAATGTGTATATAGAAGTATATCTATCAAAGTTTATAAAATGAGCATGTATATACACATCATACAAGAAAATATTTCATTCATGGATTCATTGCAATATAAACACCCTACACAGACTTGAGTGTGCAAATACGACTTTAAGACATGTGCAAAAGATCTAAACACCAACCTCCAACTATTGTTGACAATTTCAGTAAGGATCCTCTCCAATATAGCCCTATGCATGAGGTTGACTCCTATAACGACCCCACCTTCCAGTAACCCCCAATTAAGAGATACCAGGAGGTCAGAGTTGTTATCCCAATTTCCGGATCAAGGTTCGACAAATAAACATTAATAATTATCAAACTTTACCAGACTATGCTGAAAAGTTGTAATAAATAAAATTTTGCATACCTTTGAAAAGTTTGGATTTCTAAAATTCTATCCACTTATGAATTCTAGTCTAACTAATCCTCCTTGCACTTTAATTCATGTGTTCACAATGTGACATTTTATTGTTTGTCCTTTTGAGTTTGTACCTAAAACACCGACAAACAAAACGCCAGTCAACATAAAGCTGGTATGTGGGAGAAATAATAATCATGCAATTAATAACAACATATTGCAGTCAATTACAGTTTAACAACCAACTTTACGTTTTAAATATAACTGCATGATCCATACATACCCTAACCTCTGCGTTGTCCCTGCAGTGGACCTGGATGCTACCTTCCTTATGGTAGATCCCCATTAAACCCCTCATGATCCTACCTATCCGGTGAATCAATTTCTAGGGTTGAGTCACATGGCACTACCCCTAGGTAGACCACTCCTTAACTCATGGTGTGTTATAAAGTCTCATTGCACTACACGTGGGTAGCCCAATTTCTAACTCATGATAGCCTATACCTTACTCTAGGTTACCCGTTTTAGCATTTGCAAAGCCACAGAGGAGGATCCAGATCTAAGCCAGTTATATACATATACATTTATAGTGATAATCATAATCACTTTATAGTTGCATGAAATAAAAGTCATTCAAGCAGTTATTTTTAGGCAACTGATAAAAATGTTCGAGAATCGTCATGAAAATAAAGTGATTATCCACATACCTGTGATTACATATTTTGAGACATAATTAACCAATTAAAGTAATCTCAACCAAGCAACCAATGCACAGAAATCCTGAAATAAATGTGCAAATTTCCTTTTATTAAAATTTAACCAAACTTATCTTTACTTCTTAGGATTTCTATTCATTTTTAGGGTTTCCTTTAAAATTAGGGTTTTGTCTCCACTTTTAACATTATGAATCCTAATTCAGTAAATCTACATAAGAACCCTAAATTTCCCATCTTACTACTCTTAACAGACTTAGGATCATCATTTAGCAACCTTTTTCCGTAATTCGAAATAAACATGGTTTTTCCTCTTCTTTTACCCTAAATTAGGGTCCTATACATATTATCCTTCATTTAAAGATTAAAACCCTAAATTAGCCAATCTTACATTCAAAACGGATGAAAACTCTATCTTAATAGTCAACAGGTTAATACTCTTCAAATTAACCTATAAATCCACAAAGATTCACCCTTTATATACAATTAGGGTTTCTTTTTTTTTTAGCAATCTGAACATCTTCATTATTGAAAAGCCATATGGCATCTACACATAGGAAAAGTGATTCTGGAAGTACATACAACCAAGAGAAGGGCTATTCAATCCCCAAAACTCATATCGGAATGATAATAGAATGCTTCTGCATTGATCTCTTTTCCACTAGGCTGACCTAAGGAGCTTTTCATAAGAGATTCCTTCAACCTAAGCATAGATCGGAGATGATAAACCTGCAAATGAAAAATATACAGACCAGTGTTTTCCACCACATGCAGAGCCATAGACCCAGTAGTGAATCTGAACAGAAGAAATCGAGGCCAACAAGTGCCAAGACTCATAGCTCCCAAACAGAGAGAACAACAACGCCGATAAGCAGTGACAACAACTCCGACGAGCGGCGAGAAACAGGAAGAAAAACCTGCAGCAAAGAAAACAAGAAAACAACAGGGAGGCCCACGAAGAAGCACGTGGGCGGGGGGTCTCGACTTTCTTAGGGACTGACGATCAGGGTAAGTCTCCCACTCTCTGCTCCACCCCAGCGAGCCAAAGCACCACAAGTGCCACAACCTCTAGATCCGAAGCCGAGTACCACTGCTGAGAAGGACGGGTCCTAGACGAAAAGCAGGCGAAGGCTCTGATCGTCGAAGCACCTTGAGACAGTTGAGGAAGAAGAAGCCCAGGGGGAGAGGGAACACTGCGCGTTGGCAGGCAGCCTCTCCCCTGAGCAGAGTCGGTGACGGGGAAAGCCCTAGATCGTGGGAGCTAGGGAGAGTACAATTAGGGTTTCTAATTACCTTTTAATACATTTTTCTACCAAGTTAATGTACTTTTATAAAATGAGCTAAAATCATCACCAAATTATTTTTATCATGTTCCTCGTATTTGTCTAAGCAACTTTCATGTATAAAGTTTTTCCATTGGAGATTCCTAGCTATTTCTTATGAATTTCGCAAAGAAAAGGCTATTTCTGGATTATTCGATTACAGAGAACTAATACCGTTTTTTTTTTGCCGTTCAATCAAAGCACCACTGGTTCGCGTCTTGATCTGACACTCCATGCCAATCGTCCCCACTAACCCGGTTGCACGCGCTGCTGCTTACTGGTGATCGTCGGATCTTCCTTAGGTCCACGATAGACTATGATCAAACACTTCACGTTAATCGCACCCACTAACTCAAATGCGCGCCCTGTTGCTAACGCCGGTCCGTTGGATTCCACTCGAGTCTATGATGGACCCCGATCCAAGGGTCCCTGCTTCTCGTCTTCCTCCTTTTCTTTTCTTTTCTTGACAACGTGGCGACGCCGCGGTGGTCTGTTACAACCCATATCAAGGTTAGTCAATAAATACCTTGATTCACGTGAAACACCTTGATTAATGTTAAGTATCTTGTTAAACAACATGGTTAATCAAGATAAGCTACGTCATGAATCAATACTTGAGATTGAATCATCTAAGGTAACTAATGACAATTTCAGTGTTAATTGCTGAGTTAAGTTAAATACCAAGATGCAATTGGTGCTTTGACCAGTTGTGACAAGATACTAATTGCGATTTCTTGCTTCGATGTCGTAGTGGGTTCCGTGATCGAAGTTTTGCAAAAAGAATCATTTGATTCGGAACCTCGACGAAAAAGTTACAACCTTTTCAGTTTTCTTAGACCTAATTTGCAAATTTCCCAAAAACTCGGTTATATCTTTGCTTTTTTATCTTCCGTTTCCTTCTTTATCCCATTTCCCCCTCCACCCGATAGAACAGAGCATCCGCAAAGCGGCGCTCTGGAGGTCCATCGACCCCAGAGCAACGTGAGCTAGGGCAACCGATTTGGGCCCCTTAGCCCCGATTAGCTACGCCCACCCCTCCTCTACCTTCCCCTTCTTCTTCCCTTGCCCAACCGTGGCTGACCTGCAGCTAGGGCGACGATGCCGGCCGACCGCAGCTACTGCTGCGTGCCCAGGAAGGAGCTCGCCAGGAACCTGATGGGTGTGAGAAACATCTCGAAATGACCACCTTGGAGGCCGACCTTGAGGTTCCAACCAGAATCCGCAACTCCCAGTTGCGCTTAGGCACCCAGCTAAGGTTTCTTTTTAGCTTGTACGTGAAGATAATACTACTTGCTGTAGCAGGTTCTAAACCAGGAGAAATTGGGTGCATGAGACACCAAGGAAAGATAGCTTTGAGCCCCGTCTAGAAGGTTCAAGTGTGAAGCAGTAGCTTCTATCCAAATTCAGCCCTCAATTGAGCCTCTCCGCCAACCTGCTGGGTGTGTGCGTGAAACAGATTGCTACGGTACCATGAAAATTGAAATACCAAAGGTAGAAGACAACCCAATTTCGCCCGGAATCAGACCCTAGACGCATCTCCGGATGAATCCGGACAGTCCAAATCGATGTGAGTAGGATTTCATTTATTTATCATTAATAAACTCAGGCGTTTGAATATTTTCTGTTTTGTGCGTGAATTACGCTGATAACAAGCGTTATCAGGCGTCGGGAAGTGTTTGGCATTGCCCGACCTTTTTATTTCATAAATTGCTTCTAGACACTGTTATATGATTAAATTTAGCATTTGAACAGTACAGATTGAATCAGTAGATTTATATGGTTCATTGGAACCTAATTTGCTCATTTGAATGTTGAAATTAGAAATTCATGTCTGAAAATGGTATGATTTGGGTATGAACCCAGATAATGAAGATTTCTGATAAAATATCAGATGTACGATTTCAAAGTTGATATGAATAAATAAAAACATGCAAGAAAACCCTAATTGCATACATCTTTTGACGTTAATATGTGTAAATTGATATTTACATGAAATGGCACATTTCTCTGAAATATTACTAGAAATTCTCAAAAATTGTTATTAAATTGTGTTGTGATAGGTAATTAACTTTTAATTGAGTTAAGTGATGCACAAACCAAGATTTGGGTTAATGTGCACGTTTTTTTGAGAATTTTAGAGAATTGACAAATGTTGAGTATGATTCTCATATGTGAAGTAAATTTCTTTAATTTGTGCAATAAGATGTTCAATTGCGTAAATTCGCTATGTATGTGCCAAATTGAAATAAGTTGGGTTATTTATGCATTTCTAAATTGTCTGAATGCATGGTATGAGAATTTCTCAGAAATTACAATGATTTGAAATATATTGCTCTGTCAGTTTAGAATGACAGTGTATTGTGATCTGATATGAAATCAGTAAATGTGATTTTCCTGTTTAAATGGTTATATGTTAGTCAGTTAATAGACTTAAGTGCCCTAACACCGTAGAAACCCTTTGACAGATCTGCTTCTTAGGGGTGAAACTCGTGTTGCAACATCATCCGTGCTTGTGTCATGGACACACGAGGAAAGAGAGGCAGTGTCCAACAACAATCGTTCTTGTGTCACGATGGCACTGGAGGAAAAATGGGGGTTATTCAACATCATCCGTGCTTGTGTCACGGAGGTAACCTGGTGAGACTCTCCGCCTGTGCACTCAGGTTAGAGGAGAAGTCTAGAGCACTCAGAGTAGTGCCTTGAGGCCGTAGAGCCTATGAGTCAGGCCGGAGAGCCTGGGGTCCTGTGACAGAGCAGGGCTGGCGTCAGACTTAGCATTTCCCGGGTGTGTCGCTAAGTCTTGTACGGTGGGATCGTAGTTCGCTACAAATCTTTATATGCAGGGTACACTGCATATGATTAGGGCATAATAATAATATAAATTGGTACTCATATAGGATCACAGTAAATTAAAGTATTCGAACTTTTGTGCTATTTCTTTATATCTGTTTATCTGTTCAAATTATCTGTTATTGCATGGAAATGTGATTATATTCTGCAAATCTGTTATGTTATTAGAACTGCCCTCCTTAGTACTGTACTTATGTTTTATTTAAATTTATAAACCTGATGAGTTGTTTAGTGATAGCTAAGTGAAATGCTATTCACTGAGCGAGTAGGCTCATACCTCTACTCAAAACATTTTCAGGTCAGCATCAGCATCAGGAATCGGAAGGGTCGTTTCATCCTAACGCCTAGTTTATAAAAGGTTTGTAGTTAGCCTAGTTAGAGGTCTCTTAGTCCTTTCCCCTCGATCTTTGGGACATGATGTGGGTGAGAGAGAATGTGTAAGTGGTATGTGTATATAGATGTAAATTAACTGTTATGTTTACTTTCTGTTAAACAATGTTACATGTTGTAAACTCTGTTTACTTACTCTAGCCAGTTTAATTGAAATGCTTCCGCAATACTTTATTATGTTTTAGTTTACAACAATAATCTGGATATCATTACGAGGTTTTAAAAAGAAAAAGTTCTCAGTTATTTGTTTATGTGATAATCCCTCCGTCGTGCCCTAATCTCGTGATTAGTGGTTAGTTTGAGAGCGGGGTGTGACATGGTCCTTCGCTGCAGCAAGAGTAATAGAGCGAGAGGGAGGGTTCTGAGACTGGGGAAGCAGCCGTCTGAGGTCGCGTGGGTGAGAAGAAGTGCATGGGAACCTATTTATAGGCTATGGGGGGTCCCTTTTAGGGTTCATGATCCCCGTCATAACCTGTTTTCTAGCCCAATTGGGCGTTTTGCGAAGACACGATGAAAGGTCATCAATATATGGTCAAGAAGCTTTGTCTCTTTCTCCTGAATCCATTGGGACACTTTCCAAGTGAGCACAGGTGCTGGTTTGATCGAAAAAACGATGGGGAAAATCCCCCTATAACCGTGCTATAGTCTGAGATCTGTTGGGACTCGATGATTAGCAATGCCCGTTGGATCAAGTTCCAATGGCTATCAATGCACGCGCTCAACCAAAGGAAAGGAAATTTTCCTATTTTCCAAGATAATTCACTTTATTAAGGATAATTTGAAAAAGCAATAACTCCCAAATTATAACTCCTTTTTATCTCAAATGTTAAGGGAACCTCATTTAGGATTTTATCTCTCATCATGAAAAAATTGGGATCATTATCTAAAGTCCTTTTCTTCAGTTGCAAGTTAATACTTATTAATTTATATTTTCCACATATTTTCTATTTCCTTTGCCATTATATTATTATCCTGAGTTCCTTGAATCTCAAGGAATCTTAATATCTCAAAATTCCATTTTGGAAAATATTCCTTAGCCTTTTATTCTTCTTTTATCTATTTTCTTGTTTATTCCTTTATCCAATTGGATTCCTTTTTCTTTTCTTTTTCAATTGGGCTTAATAGCCAATAAGGCCCATTAAGAAAATATACAAGGCTATCATACAAAAAATTCATTCCAATCAAACCATTAAATCAACCATTGATTTCATTTATTTCTTAAAAGAAGATTTACAAATCTTACTACATGATTTAAGAAAATGTGGTTATAACAAATGCCTAAAAGGATGTGGAGAAGCACAAGATTGAGACATATGTCCCAACAATGTGATATAGAAATTGTAACACATTCAAAATACGATTCAAAATTTTAACATAATATTGATGAACTAATTAGTAAGTCGTAATATCTACATGGTATGGCCAACAATGTGTGAAATATATGAGTCACAAGAAATACTTACAAAGAATATAAGGTAATTAAATCATTAAAATTTGAATAAAGAATGAGAGCCTTAGTGGATATATATATATATATATATATATATATATATATATATATATATATATATATATATATATATAAGGCTGTTCATTCGTTACCTGCGCGGGTAGCCAGATTTTCGCTACCCGCTGGAGTAATTCAGGGTTAAAAGAGTAACTATATGGTACACTAGATTAACTCTTCTGAATCAAAAGAGTAACTGTATTGATATATAGAGTAACTCTGAGAGAAAAAGAGTAACTGCGCAGAAAATATACAGTCAGTAAATATATGGACGGGTTTTTTTATTTTAGGGGGGCAAATGATATTATTTTTGGATCAAATTTTTTGGGGAGCTAGATAAAATGCTCCTCTACAATTGCAAAAACTAAAATAAAAAAAATATCAGGAAGTGTGCGTGGGTATTAAAGATGAGCCCAAGATATATATATATATATATATATATATATATATATATAAATATATGTATATATATAAATATAAATATGTGTATATATATATATATAAATATAAATATATGTATATATATACTCCTATCAAGATTATCTTGATATACTTGTTCTTAATGTTTTACTTGCATGCTTAGCTACCATCTTCTGATGTTTGATTGTTGGTACTTCGAAAGAGTAGTACCTTCTTCATCTAGTGTTATGGAGTAGTATGAATGCATGAGAATGTTGGAATGATAAAGCTTACAGTCATATGGTTTGTATTGTGGTTGTAGAGTGTTTAGCTTGAGAGAGAGAGGTTACCTTAGATCCTAGATCTATCTTTATCTCGAGAGAGGAGGGAATGGACATTCTCATGACTTGATAGGAGTATACAAAGGGGTGTGAGTTTTGCATGTTGGTGAGAGATCTTAATAGTTGAAACCGATCCAAGTTTCCTTCCATATTTTTATTTCATACTTCTCATAATTGTTTCTCTCTTGTATTTATTTTCTTTCCTTTAACTTCCTTTGTTTTGACTAGAGTACAGTCGTCCCTTAGGGAGAAACCCTTTTTAACCAAACATGTTTGCCCAAAGTGTAGGAGTATGAGACACTACATGCTTA
This sequence comes from Alisma plantago-aquatica, assembly GCA_963693085.1. NCBI lineage: Eukaryota > Viridiplantae > Streptophyta > Magnoliopsida > Alismatales > Alismataceae > Alisma > Alisma plantago-aquatica. The sequence goes on from OY856413.1 coordinate 173,374,601, forward strand.
ACACCTACTGACCTGTGGTTCGACTCTGATTACTACCTCATACACCGTATAATAGTTGCGGGGGCTTGGGTGTCGGGTTATAATCTTAAAAGTCTGACTACTCTGGATCTACTCCATTTCGGACGCGTCGGTCAACTTTTTGGCATTGTTGCTGGGGACAAGGCAAAATGAAACTGTTAAGAACTTGGGTCTACTCACTATACTCATGTTCCTCAAGCTTAATGATAAGGTTGACTGCACAGAAACCTTAAATCTGCTACCCTTCAATTACGTAGAATAGTTCATTTTAACATGTACAATTTCCTGACTCAAATATGCGGTCTATTTAGGAATCCCAGAGGGAAGCAGATCTGTTCAATTTTTCACCTTAGCCTCAAGTCACCATGCCACCTCGTGTGGATGACAGTCTTACTGGGGACGATCAGAATGCAAGATTTCAACATGACCCACTGAAACGATTTTACCGTGCGTATAACGCAAGTGCACGCGTCAATGTAGTATAGGCCTTTGTGAGGCCCGAGTCGAACTCAGGGACACTGAATTATCGGTAGACTACTACTAACTACTCACAATCAGCTAGTCCAATAAAAAGGTTATAAGAGTTGTTGTGAAATAAAAGAAAATAAAATAAAACAAAGCAATCGATTAAGTGTTTAGTTTAATCAATTCAAATGGAGATCTTTAGGATTGTGGTTTCACCGCGGGTTTTCATTGTATAAATGTCCACATAGCTAATCAGATTCATCTCTCAATCCGGGTAGTGGCTTGTAGCCAGAATTGTCCACTGTCGTGGTACAATTCACTACCTATGTCTAGGTTGATTCCACCGTCGTAGTAACCTATACCCTAAACTAGATACATTAAAATCAACCTCTGGGTTTCCACCATTAACCGTACATCACCTTGTTCAAGGGATTTGTTAATTAATGTGAATTTCATCTCTTTTCAACCGTTAATTCTTCTTTCAAAGTAATTAAACGCATTAGATTTCATTATGGTGATCAAACATAATAATGTAATTGATAAAACGAAATCATACCACGGATTTAAGAGATAAATGATGAATTATTATGATAAAAACGTCATACAATGCTTCCACGGGCTACTCCCCGTCCTAAAGACAAAGGGGATTAGCCCCGCATGTTCATCTCAGAGAAAGACATGGTTAAAGAAAGGGGAAACATGGATAAAAATGTGAATAAGTGATGAAATCCCTGAACGGAGAAGATCCAATCGTTCCTTGGCGTAGAATGCACGATCTACAACCTTTCAGTGGTGGAAAACATCTTCTTCGGCTTCCGGAACGGCTGGGGTGTGCTTCTAGGCTCTGTTCTTCTCTCCACACCTTCTCGGGTTGTGTGCGGTGGCTAATGACGTGATACCCTGCTCTTGGCTGCCGTCATTAGGTATAATCACCGAATTAGGTCGCAAAAATATCACAACCGTCGGATTTGGGTTGATCTGAAACAAACTTTAATCTGACGGTGTCGATACCATCGACGCGCGGCAAGCCTTCTTTCTTTTCTGTCGTTGCACCTTCTGCTGGCTCGATACCATCGACGCGGGTCGATGGTATCGACATCCTTAGGCGTCAGTTTTATCCCTTTTCCGTCACTGAAGCTTCATGTGTCGATAGTATCGACTTTGGGGTCCATAATATCGACTGGCTGGTCACTGGCAACCTGATGGTAAGTCGCTACCATCGACTTCCCAGTCGATGGTATCGACTCTGCGCTGCTCCTAGCGGCTGCCTGCATGTGGTTGTGTCGATAGTATCGACATATGTCGATGGTATCGACAGCTGCAGAGATGTGTTTTTCCTGAAATTGTAAAACAAAACCACATCAGCCGAGATAAAACCTATTATTGTAATCATTTATGCTCAAAATGATAAAATAAGAGAGATTTGACACTGAGAAGGATCATAGACTAAAGTAAGTGAATTATGCAATATTAACCACCAAAGTGACCAATAAACGCATAAAACACAAGTAAAACAAGTCTATAGATGCGACTCAAAATCATCGCATCAAACTACCCTAAGCTTGAGCATTGCTCATCCTCGAGCAACAAAACTCTAGAATAGAATTGCGAGCATCAACGAAAGAACAGATTATCACAACAGGCTGCGCCATATGATCCCCGCCGGACATTCACATTCCAGCCCTCACTAACCATGGAATGATAATTACCCTGAAGGCGACAATAATCATCCATAAAAGATATCTACCTCAAAATTGATGAACACTATCACATAAGGCAGTTAACATAATAAAATCCTCCATGCCAGACTCGATGCATCTTGTGATCTCCTATCTACGTTGCTCGCCCTAACTACCATCTAAATTGAAGCTGCTCTCCTGGTATTAACAAGTGAGGAGAAAATCACGGTGGCCTACCAATTCGAGAAACAGGTGGATGGAATGGGTGGCTTGTGAAAGAAATGGAAGCATTATACGGTTTTAAAATGCACAAAAACAATAATGACCTAAATGATGCATATGCAAGTGAAAATGCCCTAATGCCTACATTTGGGTGGAATGATGCATGCACTATCATTCCATCTCAAGGTGAGATGGAATATCTAAGAAACTACACCATGTTCTTATTCTTCTTAGTATGCAAGTGAGAACATGTTCCTTTCTCCCTCTCATTCCTACTTACTTCTCAATTCTCTTTTTTTTCTCCTCTTTCTTTTTTTTTCAAAACATTTTCCAACTTTGTATTTTTTAAGAGTCTTATTTTCATAGCTGACCATGAATCATTTGTCGGGCTCACTTATTGCTGCATAACTTATACATTTGAAGCATTCAGAAGGTATGGAACAAGTTCATCACCTTTTATGTTCAGAAGACATAAGATGCATGATGTACTATATGCACAACATGTGAATGCAACTACAAAATGATAGTTATGCTACTAAATGACACGCACCTAAGGATAATGTGCATGTATAACTATTCTATCTTTTGTTTTTCATTTTCATGCATAAATATGTGAAAATAGCTGCAATGCAAGACCTATCTACATGGGATGAAATCAAAGAGTTGAAAATCATAATGTGCTTTCTGTTCTTATGGTGGAGTATGAAAATGACGGGGTGGATAGATCACAAGATTAATTGACTGAACCTTTAGAAAATATTATGTGTCCCTCACTACTACAGAAACGGCCTTTGGCGTCGGTCTTTTAACCCCATTTGGCGTCGGTTTCCGACCGACACCTATGTGGGCGCCGCTAAAGGTCGAACACTTCGGCGTCGGTTTTTTAACCGACGCCTATTTAACCTATAGGCGTCGGTCTTTTAGTAGATAACCGACGCCAAAAGGGTTCGCGCCACAGAAAACGACGTCATCTAGGGCACTTTCTGCGATGATTTACTAAAAGACCGACGCCTATATTCCATGTAGCGTCGGTCTTTTAGTAGATAACCGACGCATAAAGTGTCCTAGATGACGCCGTTTTCTGTGGCGCGAACCCTTTTGGCATCGGTTATATACCAAAAGACCGACGCCTGGTTGTTTAAATAGGTGTCGGTTCGATACGAATATCCGACGCCATTTCCAGGACTGCTTTGGCCACATCAGGCGTCGGTTATCTATACATAACCGACGTTGTAGGTCTTTGCTGACGGTTTTCTATAAATAACCGACGCCTATTTATATATTTTTTTTCATATCAGTTTGCAGGCCTGCTGTGGCTGGTCAGCAGGATGAGAACCTGCAGTTCAGTTTTCTGAACTGCAGGTTTACGACATCCATTGATATCAGCCTACAAACAGGCCGCAAACCTGCAAAAGTCACAAGGAAAATTTCACACAAGTACATACATTTAGACATCAATTCAATTCTCACATTCACACATATAGAAACATTCAAATAAATGTATTAACATTTAGAAATATTCATTTACAAAGTATCATTCATTATCGCTATCAACATCCCAATTATATCTTACAGTTGCCACTGCTTGTATGGCTTTTGCCCATTCTTCTCTTACTTCATTTAATGCTTCCATCGTATATGGAGCATGTATATTTTTTAAGCGTTTACCTATAGTGTAGTCAGTTTTAAACACCTGCAAAGAGAATGATGTATACATATAAGTAATAATATAAAAATAAGATTGATATATTTCATACTAACTAATGAGACTATATATAATACCTCATGTATGCTATCGATGTCCAATGCGGCATGTTTGATAATCATCTGCATAAATCGCATCACATAGTATGCGCATGCCCAGCCATTGTCTTGTGTAGCACACTATAAATTGAAACATACAAAATAATACAACTAAGCACAATTCACATCAATGATATATACATTGGAGTCGGGGAGTCGGGAACTTACTTGTACGTTCTCCCAATTTATTGGTTGGTTCTTTTTCCTTGGGACCTTTCCTCCAGCCTTTTTGAATGCATCTAAACCCCTACATGTTAATATAACATAGTAAATTGCATAAGTAAATAGTAATGTAATAAAAGATGTTAACGGATATAAAAATGAAATATTTCTCACCAGAATAATGGCATTCTCATTACGTGTCCAATTTTAGGGTTCAATGTACTCCCCGCAGGATCTAGATAATAAACAGTGAATGTCCCAGGGACAATAACTAGTAACTCCCAATGTCTACCGCTAGAGGTAAGAAGTTAACAATTAATAACTCAAAATGCAAAATAAAAATGGAATTTTCTTAAGTCCAAATTATAAATAAAGTAAACTTACTTGACATTGAATGGAGCTATTATTATCGTCTTCTTTTGCTGACCAAAAATTGTAAAAGCATCTATACAGTATTGTTGAACATTATCAGGGTCTTTAGCTACCAAACTAATCAATGATGGAATAAAAAATCCCAAATGATCAAATGCAAATTGTTTGCAATGATCTTCGACTAAGTAGCTGCAAAACATATAGGCGTATGCATTAATATATAAGAAACCAGATCACCGGATCTTACACAAGGTATATGGATGTATAAACAAGATCTCACCTTATCCATGTCTCTATCATTGATGTATTCAGCCAATCATACATAAACAGCTCAATAATATCTTGTATAAATAAAGAGCTATCGTATCATTGACCTGCATAATCTGCATCTAAAGAAATAATTATAGGGCAATGTACATTATGTGCCCGTAGCCAACATGCCATTCCCCTACAAGCAGGACCTAACGGGTATGTTAGGTCAGTTGGAACCCAATCGGGTAATGCGGGAAGTGGAAGTGGAGGCCTAGGTGCTCCTGGTGTCTTCTTTTTAACCTGTACATATAATTTCAGATCAGTTGACATCATATATACACATTAACAGTCTAAATCAATGTAAATTTATCTTACAATTTCAGTCGTGTAGATGACATCTGCTTTGGGCCACAATATCACCCCGCCTTCTGCATCAGCAAGTCTATTAATATCCGGGTGGGGATATGGCAATGTAGCTTCTCTCCAATCGGGTAACACACGTATCGGGCTCACACGAACGTAGCCCTGTGGCATTGGAGTCCCGTGAAACATTGCCCCAGGAAGGGACGGGTAAGCCTGCGCCTCTACAACAACGTAGTCTTACATTCTTAAGCGACATGGCTTCAATGCCTACAAATTTATGTAAAGAATATTATACATATATACATATCATCTTGAAAACATAACAACTTGAAAAGACTAACTACAATGTCATAAACAATACTTACAGAAGACGTGCTAGGCGATGGGTCTCCAGGATTACTCGCAGTCTGTGCATCAGGAGAAGAGTGGGTCTCCATAGGCATATTGGAAGCCTGAGATGCCTGCCACCGCAGCAATTATTCCTTGACCTTCTCAGCAACTACATTGTTGACCTTCTTAGCAACTAAATCCTCAACTCTCTTATTCTCCTATACATGGATAAAAGAAACATTAGCTTCTTATTAATGAATTTCCTTTTGCAGTAACATTCTAAAAAAAGAATATGTTACCTCTTCTTGAGAAAGTCCCGCTATGGGTTTGCGCTGGGATGGCCCAAAGAATGCTTTGATTCCAACACCAGCGCCGGCACCTCTAACACGTCCAGGATGCTCTGGGTTACCCAGAGCAACTGTCAATTCATCCCTTGTGCCCGGAGGGATGAACGTGCCTTGTTTCCTCTGCTCGTGCAGCTCCCGCTAATCACCATAAACAGAAATTGGTAAGTTAACACCACAAATAATCAATATTCAAACGATTTCTCTAAGAGTTGTATTTTACCATTTTTGCAGCCGTCTCAGCAGTTACAGGCTTCTTTATTTCACCCTTCTTGTTTTGCCTGCCAGCTATCCAGATATCATGGCGAGGCATGGGTATGGCAGACTCTTGAGTAGGAGCAGACTCCTGAGTAGCCGCAGACTCCGCCTGTAGTCTTTGGCGAACGCTTGCATAGCCTTTTGGACCCATAGTGTGGTCATGCACATTCAGTGCACGCCTTGCTTTTTGTGCGTCACTGAGGGCCTAGTTAGTATGCACATTAATGATTTGGTTAGTAGCACTAAATGTTAATCTTGAATAGGTGAATACAATGTATATTAATTAAATTGGGAGTGACGCCTAATACCTTGAATTCTTCAGATTTTCTTGAAGCAACAAAATTGTCCCAATCTTCTTTGTCCAAGAAGTTCCATTGTTCAAGGGCTGACTTCTTCTTCTTATCACCCTCTTTTATGTATTCTCTGTTCAGATTTGTCCTATAATTCCTAAGCATCTTTCCAGCGCGTTGCATCACATTTTTACGATGCAACTTCTCATCCAATGCAAACAGATTCTGTAAAATAGAAATGTTATTAACTAGTATCCAAAATAGAATTGCAAATAATAGAATTTGTAATCTACAAAATAGAATTGCAAATAATAATAACTCACGCATAAATCCTTCCATATCAAGTCTTTTTTCCCTTGAGGAACTTTATGCCAATTATCATACTTAACACCACAATGGCTCCGAGTGGTACACCCAAGATAGTTTACAAAATTATTGCGGTTCACTCCAATTGGATTTCCTCCATTATCAAACTCCACCACCAATTTGGATCCACTACCACTTAGCGCTAATAACTTCTTCAACAGAGTGATGCCCCTTTTCTTGTTAAGTGTTTGGTGCTGTGCATCAAGTTGCTCCAGTGCTTCAGTGGGTACAGGTGCATCAACCTAAAATTTGACAAAAATAAACACACTAAATTAGCCCAATATAGAAATATAGGATATATGACATAACTAGAAGATAATGAATTTTATAGAAATACAGGATATGTTTTTAGAACTTACATTAGTATCCTCGCCATGCTCGTCATGGACAGCATGCTCATCATGGACTTCATGCTCATCATGGACATCATGCTCATCATGGTCAGCCATCTGAAAATGCCATTTAAAAGGCAAACATTTAGCATTTGTATTAACTAGAAAAAGGCAGACATTTAGCATTTGTATTAACTAGAAAAAGGCAAACATTTAGCATTTGTATTAACTAGAAAAAGGCAAACATTTAGCATTTGTATTAACATACATGTCTCTAAAATTGTGATCTTTTATGAATTAACAATCCTTCATTGTGATCTCCGCGCACATATAAGTCATCATTAGCTTCAATATTTTGTGGAGTGGGCAACCCAACTGAGAATGGACTGGAGTCATCATACTTATCATAGTACTGTTCTTCATCTATAGGATCTTCAATGAACTGTCTTTTACCATGAAGAACAACCGACCATTTATCATTCGCAGGATCATCGATATAGAATATTTGTTTCGCCTGTGATGCCAATATGAATGGTTCACCCTTCTCGCCAATCTTTTCAAAGTTCACCAAAGTGAAACCCAATTCATCCACTATAACTCCTTTGGTGTTATCAACCCAATTACATTTAAAGAGCAGAATTTTGAAATCTATGTAGTCAAACTCCCAAATGTCCTCAATGACACCGTAATATGACATTTTAGCTTCACGTGGACTCTTATCCTTTGCACTTACAAAGTACATAGTCGACGCTTGAAGAGTGACCCCACTATTTTGGACGACACTCTTATCATCTTGGCGCTTTGTGTAATATGTGAATCCATTAATGTCAAACCCTTCATAAGACATAACATTCGGTTTTGGTTTAAAGGCGAGGCATTTGATAGTTTCTGTAATATCATTTGGTGTTTGAGATAGTTGATGTAAGACTTTATCTTCAAACCACTTAGTAAAAGTCTTATTATGCTCTCTAGCAAGCCACATTGAACTTGCTCGAGGATGTTGTCTCTTTATGAAATTGGTATGTTCCTCGATATAAACACTCACTTCGTCCATATTGTGTAAAATATACAAGTGAGCTTGTTCCAACTGCTCACAGCTGATTACTTTCACCCGTGATCCCAAAATTCCTTTTCCCTCCTCAATATTCTTGTCATTATCAGGAGTGTCATTACCACTGAGAAAGTCATTGCAAAAATCCATAACCTCTCAGTGCAACCAGTTGCTCTATGAAGTTGTCGTTCTCTCTGGTTTTGGTAACCGAAAGAGAGCCCGAGCAATTGCTACCCGATAAGGGAGGCACAATAAGGGAAAGACAACTAGAGAAAGTGACTGGTGGTAGGAGAGTGTGTTGGTGACTAGTACACTGATAGGAGGGTGTGACTCCTTCCAATTCCTTGTGGGACAAGGAGAATGGAGTTCCAGGTGGTCTGTGTGGACTACTTCAGAAGCGGGAGATTTCGGCCTCTCAGAGGACAGCTGTCAATCACGACAGTCCCGGTGAGACCAGGATTCGTCAGTCCCGGTGCGACCAGGAGCTGCACAAACACCATCCAAGACCGGAGGTGAAGACCACACAAGGCGTGAGGTATTGTCACTGAGCAAGCCTCGGGACAAGGTATGATTCCACAAACCATCCTTTCCTATTGTATAGACGTTGACGTGTTTCCTTGTTCTGGGTTTGGGGAGGAGAAATATTTGTTTCCGCTGCCTTCTCTACCTCCCCTAAAACCCAACAGTGGTATCAGAGCCATGTCAACTGCTCTATACTTTAGGATTATCGATATGATCAATTTTGGTTTGTCGCCTTTATTTATTGCATACGATGCAAATAAAATTGGCTTTATGCATGTCTAATCTTAAATCCACAAATCCCAATTTACATATATGATATGTATTATGAATGCACTCAATACACGTCGCCCTTAAATGAGTTTTGTGGTGGATGTATAGCATGGTTATGGCCAATAAACCCTATCTGTGTATGGTTGTATGTGGTTGCTTGAATCTCAGTCTGCGCGCCGATCTTCCTTCTCCTATTCCTGATGTAACTTGAAATAATTTGAGATTTCTTTCCTACCTTTGCTCCCCTCGAATGTAACTCGAGGTTTTTCTTTTTACAATGTAAAATAGGATAGAATTTTATTTCTTGTTATGTCGAAGAATGGTGTACATCCTGACGACAGCTGAGACGATCGGTTCAAGGAGTGAACTGATCGGTTGACGTTCCAGACGATCGGTTCAAGGAGTGAGACGATCGGTTGATGACCGGTTCGAGGAGCGAGACGAGTGCTTGGAGGCCATGAAGAGATGCATGACGACCAGGTGAATCGATCGGTTGGAGGAGCCAACCGATCAGATGGTGGCACCCAGCCGACTGGCCTGTTGGCGAGCCGATCAGTCATGTGATGAGTTGATCAAACCCAGAAAGGAAAAGCATAGAGTTCATCTTGTACAGGTTGCATGTGATGTAGACCTAGATGACTGTGATTCCTCTTGGCTCGAGGAATCACATTAGGATGGCCATAATCATCGCTTTTATCATTTCACATGTTTTCTGTGGGATATAGCATGTACATGATACGTACTATATATTGTGGTGATTGGATATGTATATGTATATAAAAACCAAATCCCTCATTAAATATTAAATTTTAGATGCCTTCCAAATGCGACACACGTGAAAAGCTTGATCGACCAAGTGTGGGCACGCCCTAGCGTGGTGCACCATCTATCTCGTGGAAGCGTGAACGATGAATGTGTGGGTCTGCCCTAGCAGGGTGCATGTTCATCATGTTTGCTTTGGGTCAGACTTAACAAGGTGATCTAGATGGGATCTAGTACCTTGAGGCATGGAGATGATCATGCCAAGGAGTTGCATATGACATCTTATTAAGAGTTGCATATGATGCAATTGGAAAGAGTTGCCTACATGAGAGATCTAAGTTGTGGGTGACAGCCCTAGTTGGTCCATGACTTAGAGGATTTCAGGATCTTGCCCACTAGAAGGTTGTACACTGCAATCTTCCGAATTGATGGTGAGGGCTATCAATTTGTTGTAAATAGTGGGAGCGATAATTAATTAAAGGCCTAATTATATCATCAATTTTTAAAATCAATCAAATAAGTCAAAAATGAGTTTTTGGACTAAAATTGCATATATTTCCTTTTGTTAAAATAAATGGCTAAACAACAATAATCACTTTATTTGCGATCGGTCTTTGAGACCAACAAATTAAATGGGAATAATTCCACGATTGGTTAGGATGATGAGAAGTGTTCTCAATCAAAGAGCGTAAGCTCCAAGTCCTAGTTATACCAAGACCAGATGAACTCAATCCCACCACATCAATGGCTGAAAGTATGCTTATGGAAGCATACCGAGGATGACATTGATGAGGAGTGCTTGATGTTGTGTTCTCTGAACTATGAGTTGCAGAGACAACATGAGACATATGATGTCTCAAGGACACTGTCCTAGTATGTCATGACAGAAGGAGATCCAGTAAGGTATTCACGCACTCAATATGATTGGGTATGTGGAAAACCTGACTAAGAAGGATTCCCTCTAAGCCAAGAGTTGGCTATTGGTATGATACTGCAAATGTTACGAGAATCATACAATTCATGGTAAGGTACAACATGAACAACTTTGACAAGTGTTGACAGAGTTGTTGGACATGTTGAGGATAGTAGAGGCAAAGATGAAGAAAGAAAAACCATAATCTTTGATGTGATCAAAGAAAAGGTAATTCTTAAGGGCAAGGACAAGGGAAAAGTAAATAAGTGTTCTGATGCTAGCCAGCAATTCAAGCCGTCTTCAGCCTCAAGGCACATGGGGAAAGGGTGTATGAGGGATTGCCCTCTATATCTGGAAGAACAAAAGAAGATACAGGAGGGGATGGAGATCTCCACCTAAGGTATCATGAAATGAACCGCTTCTTTATCTGAGGTATATGATACCAAGATATGGATATGTCATATATGATATGCAAGATCCACAAAGAAGTGATGGCCTTTGTGAAAGGACCGAGAAAGAAGTACTCATTATTGGGGCAAGTGTTACTACCATAGATAGGAGTATCTTTCAGTTTATTTCATCCTAAAGGGCACAAAATAGAGTTGAAAACTGCTATTGCAATTTGTCAATAGATAGAAACACTTTATTTTTGCATATTGTATGACAATGATGGCACTAATAAAGTTGATCTTTGTGGAAATGCCTTTTTTATCTTGTGATACATGGTATGCATAAGATAGAATGATACCTAAAGTTATTGATAACTCAAACAATCAAATTAGCATAAATCATGAGAAATTCATATCTAGTTTCCATATGATGGATAAATCTAGACTCTTTTGGTTAGAGAACCAGTAAGAGACATGAATATCTTGGACATGATTAATCAATCTTCACTAAAGGTAGTGGGAGAATGATTATCCTATTAGGTATGATACATGTGATGTATTTACATACCTATTAGAACAAATGCTAATACTTCAAATGGTGTTTAGAGAAATACCAATATGAATATCTTGAAGTGTTCAAGAATATCATAGATGAAGTATAAATTTGGTAAAGTATTAATTCTTGATGAGATCAATGAATGAAATACTTGGACCAAATGTTTGAGACCCTTATGAGTGATTATGATAGTGTATCATAGTGAACTCATGATTAAGGCATGGTGATGTCTAAATAAAAAAGGAATCATACTCTAAGAAGTTAGAGAATGATTATCAAATAACTGAATTCTTCTTAATAAAAGAATACCCCTCGCTAATAAAGGACATTAAGAATCACAAGGAGTTGTGAGTTCTTATATCCTTGACAGATACACCTCATTTATCTATGTGATGAGTTGTTCATGTGATGAGTCAACTATCTAGATGAATATGAGGAATCGAATTTTGAGTTATGGTTTATGACCATTACATCCTAAATGACATCCATGTGAACCATAAGGTATGACCTTGATGGTAGCACCCATTGGATGAAATCCATAAGTGCAAATGAATCTTAAGTGTTAAGACACATGGATAACATTATGAGAAGGATGATGCTTGTTGATTGCAACTTAATGACTAAGACATTTGGCATATGGATACTAAAACCGCATTCCTATGAGGAATAAAACAAGGATGTGTATGTGATACAACCTATAAGGTTTATGAATACACTAATGCAAATGAAGTCTATAAGTTACAATGGACTAATCAATGTGATTTATTGAGTACAAGAAACTCGGAATTGGACCTTTACTTTGATGATATAGTCAAAGGGTTTGACTGATATGTCAAAGATAAAGAAGGGATCTGTGATTTAGTGGGAGCGTATTCACATTCCACATATTGATGTGAAATGGAAATGTTCTCGAATGGAAATCCAAAAGTGGAAATTATCTTTAAGGAAGATAGAGATGTTTCCTATGTGATAGGAATAGAGATCTATAGATATAGTTCTCAAAAACCTCTTGACCTGAAAAGAGAAGGCATACATTGGCAATCTGTACTGAAGAGTTCAGTATGCACAAATTCAGTGGGAGAAAACTTGTCCATGTTACATGGAGTTAGTATCCCAAGGCCAAGTGTCCAATTCTTATGAAGAATGGGAACACTGAGAATAGATATGGATCTATCATGTATGTAATCATCCCATTACCTTGCATGTATCGACATTGAAAGAACAAAATGCATTCATCATCTTGTATGTATAACATGGCAATATGATGTGCTCATCCTGAAAACTCGTATGTGGGACATGACGAGTGGATGTCTGTCTACTTCCAGTAAGGGTTACTGGAAACCATAAGAACTTGATAAGTAGTAGTTATATGGAGATAAGGAAGAGTTACATTGATGCGAACTTCTGAAAAGGACAGAAAATTAATCGCAAAATATATATAGGATATATAAAAGTGAAAGTTTGTTTATAATTGGAAGTGTTCCAATGAAACCATTTAAAAGGAAATGTCGAGTATCTGTGTGTTAGAGAACAACAATGGATACTATATGGATATGGAAGTTCATGAGATGAACTTATAGATATTCTGGTCATTGATGACAAGTATGGAATCCTTGATCATGCAATGTGGCTAAAGGTTAGCAAAGGAGTACTAGATCACATATTACGACAACTCCATCTCATACGTGTGACGTACAATGAGGAGATGAGAGACATGCATTTAAAACTGACTTTGGCAAGGTGTTGCCATTACTCACTATGTTCGCACTAGAGCACAGTAACATGTGGGATATGTTTGAAGATCACTATGAATATGATTCAAGGGTGATTGGCTCGCAGTGCAAGTGGGAGTCTGTTGGTATGTATGCCCTGAGAGCCAATCATGGGATGATTGGTGGGATACATTAAGATTGATTTGATATACATCAAAGGCAAGTAGTCATATGAGATAGTGATAGAATAGATTGAATGTCTAGAGAATGACAATACTCAATGACGTATGGTTAAGGACCTGAAAGATGAGATCATACGAATGCTAAGAGTTTGTACATTCTTGTTGTGTCCCTAGTCGGATGTCATTGTGGAAGGTTGATAGACAACAATGACACACAAGGATAGATTGTGGTGTTGGTTGATGATAGAATTTCATTAGTCATGATATAGAGATATCAAACCAAACACATAGGTACTTGTTAGAGAACAAGTGTACTAGACATACCCACCGTGAGTTTAACACATGGAACCATGACATGGTAGTCATAGTCAGTACTCACAGTGATGGTGGTGAGTGTGATTCTTTGACCTGAAATCACTACACTCACACTTTGACATCATCAAACACAGTCCTGAAACATGGGTTGTTATAAAGGTGATGATTGGGTGGCTTTGACACATGGGGCTTTTGAGGGGTGAGTGATAGATATGGGATTTGTCCCTCCTGAGGGAGTTTGATATCCAAGGCCACTTGATGGGTAGGATTGAAATAGGCGTGTGCACACATGTGTGAATCAGTATGTGATATTGATGTCATGCATATCTCTTCCAATCTACTCTGAGATCAAGAAAGTGAATGAACGTTGACAGGATGACTGTTCCATGCCTTGAGTTCATTCGAGATATCAGTGACAAAGGAATTATACATTCGTTTTAACACCATTCATAGATTGTAGGATTGAAAGTTGTTCTCCAACTTTCTGTTTCACTTGGGTAGCACTGATGCGTGACTAGGCACCACTCTTTTCTTGTGAAGTCATAAGTGTTATGGACTTTCACTTCCAACGTGAAAAGGACCTGCAGGGTCACACACATAGGATTCAACCTAGAAGAGGAGTTTGTCCACAAACAATGTTTAGATTGATTATTAAAGGAGTTTAGTGGTTCAATTAAACACTCAATTAATTGATAGCTCAAAATCATAGTGTTCAAGGTGTTGGATAGATTGATTAAGTATTGGATTCATTGAAACTGCAATTGACTGTTTCTGCACAATCTGCACTCCCAACCGATCGACTCATGTGATGAACTGTTCGACTAAGCTTGGTGAACCGATCGGCTCAGGTTGTGAGTCGATCGACTCAGGTTGTGAGGAAAGGATTGCTTCAAGTGTTGAAACGATCGATTCAACTAGTGCAACCGAGCAAGTTGGGAAAGTAGGATTGGTGAGAAATTTCTTTTCATTTCACTTGCCCAATTTGATTGGAACAAGGATTGGTATTTGATACTGATTAGAAACAAAAGATGGAAAGTCAATCGAGAACTGACCAGGACCACAAACCGACCGGTTTAGAAGTGAACCGACTGGTTGAGGTGTCCAAACCGATCGGTTGAGGTGTCAACCGATCGGCTCAGGTCCCCAACCAATCGTTTCAGAAATGAAACGATCGGTTCAGGTTGCGCACTTGGTTGTTTTTGTGGATAATCTCGAACCCTTCTACTCCTGCTTTAGTCCCATATTGCCTGGGATAGAGAACCCTGTCCCATGACCCTCCTATATATAGGGGTATTGGGGGCTTCTCAAAGTACAACTCAGTGCAACCAGTTGCTCTATGAAGTTGTCGTTCTCTCTTATTTTGGTAACCGAGAGAGAGCCCGAGCAAGTGCTACCCGATAAGGGAGGCACAGCAAGGGAAAGACAATTGCAAAAAGTGACTGGTGGCAGGAGAGTGTGTTGGCGACTAGTACGCTGATAGGAGGGTGCGACTCCTTCCAATTCCTTATGGGACAAGGAGATTGGAGTTCTAGGTGGTCCGTGTGGACTACTTCAGAGGCGGGAGATTTCTTCCGCTCGGAGGACAACTATCAATCCCGATAGTCCCGGTGAGACTAGGAGTCGTCAGTCCTGGTGCGACCAGGAGCTGCACAGACACCGTCCAAGACCGGAGGTGAAGACCGCACAAGGCGCGAGGTATTATCGCCGAGCAAGCCTCGGGACAATGTATGATTCCACAAACCATCCTTTCCTATTGTATAGACATTGACGCGTTTCCTTGTTCTCGGTTTGGGGAGGAGAAATTTTTGTTTCCGCTTCCTTCTCTGCCTCCCCTAAAACCCAACATCTCTCTCTTATTTCGAATTAAGGTGTCATTATCATTTGGTCGGTTTAGGCTCAAACAACCATTTCCGTCCAGTTTTCATGAATCAAAGGAATGTACAATTGTGATTTCCAATTTTAGAGTTGACAAACCCAATTATTTCCTTAAGTAATGTGCTCAAATTTAAACAACCCAAGCTTGCAAAAACACTAAAAATTT
This sequence comes from Alisma plantago-aquatica, assembly GCA_963693085.1. NCBI lineage: Eukaryota > Viridiplantae > Streptophyta > Magnoliopsida > Alismatales > Alismataceae > Alisma > Alisma plantago-aquatica. Next base: position 173,390,570 of record OY856413.1, read on the forward strand.
CAAATTTACCCCTAATTTCCATGTACAAGCAACGAGATGACATATGACATTAGACATCCACAATTACACTAGATAGAGTGTGGATCCTATGAACAACTAATAACTAAGAGAAATAAATGACAAAACACAAAGCAATAAAAACTAAAAACTAAAGGATATAAAGTATTCCAACTCCCCCCTAAGCTTGAATTTGACTATGGCCTCATAGTAAAAAACAACCTTAAAAGGTGGAATAGTGATACCGATCATTCTGCAGGAGGAGGCGGGTACTGCGGGGCTGACGAGTCCCAAGATGAGTACTGCCCCTGGAAGCTCAGATCGTACTGGGGCATTGGTGGAGGTTGTGGATACCCCCCAAAATAATTCTGGCTCCAGTAATTGTCGTAGAAGGGCTACTGCTGCATCTCCATCCTATGCAACCTATCATGGATGTTTTGTTGATTTTCGAGGAGGAGGTGCTCATTCTCGAAAATGGCCCTCTGTTTATCTAACAACTGGTTCGTTGTATCCTGAATACCGGCATATGAAGTTGTATGCTGCTGCTGGGTCTGATGAATCTCCTACAACATCGAGTACATCCCTTGCATGGAGTAGGCATGCTCTCCTTGATGAGAGGGTGGAGGTGGCAGAGGCTGTGAAGATGAAGATGCACCCGGATGCATGCGGGGGAGCTTCTGGGGTGCTACTCATGCCTAAAGAGGAGTGAAAGCCTCCTCTTCCTCTTCATGCTCGTCGCCTTCGTCATTGTTGTCATCATCACCGACGTCTTCATCAGAGTCCTTGATGGCGATGACAGGCCATCGGAAATGCTAAGCACCCTCAATGTTGAAAATTGGGTCTGTAAGAGAACACTCTTGATATACGTGATTAACATGGCAATGTGCATATGCCAAGCCATCACAGAGCAGGAGGAGGTTGGAGCGGTGCAGATGCTGTAGGTTGACCTTGCTCTTGCTGGAAAGGGGAGTGAGTTGGGAGAGATCCAACCCAAGATAGACGGCCAATGGTGTGATTAGCCCTCCAAAGTGGATAGGAGCTTTCCTCGTACTCCTTTTCACGGCAACCACGCACGTCAAGAAGAACGCGCCCCAATTGCATGCCTCGCGCTTCAGCAATTTGTGCAGGAAGAAAAAATACGTCTCTTGGAATTTGCTAAGAGACAAGTCACCGTGAGCAAATAGCGTGGTGCAGAGCATGCGGTGCAGAATCCACACAAACGGTTGCTCGAAATCAGCAACTACAGCATTGTGGTAGCTGACGGATTTGCCCGGAGGCGCAGTCACGAGCTGGGCGAAGATATCATCGTAGTCTGTCCTGTTGTCTGGCCTCCCGTGCTGGTAAGTGTCATGATACTAGTTGTATACCGAATTGAACTGGGTGAGGGTAATGGTGTAGTTTTTTTTGAAGAGTTTGAACGACACCCGCCCTTTCTTCCACTCTCTGTCGGTGGTGATCACGTCATTGGGCACCACATTGATGTCCAATGATGCCATGAACTCCGCCACGAGTTCCTTGTAAGTTGGCCACTCGCCGAAGAATGACTGGCTTTCGGCGTGGATCTCCAGCTTGTCCGACCTCCTGGTTGTGTGTCTCTCCTGCCCCTTCAAGACGTAGGCGAGATTGTCATTGAACCCCAGGTCGTGGACCATCGTCCGATCAACGTAGCGCGTGGGCTCAATATTTCTCTTCAAAAGCTCCTCGTAGACCTTCTGGATCTCCGTAGAAGGGTGGACTATCCTCGGACGAAAAATCGATGCAGTTCACAGAGGAATGAACTTGGAAATCTCATTGGGTACTGCCCGTGAGGAAGATTCTCCTACACTATGCACCATTGTCGTCAAGAAAAAGGAACAGAAGATGGAGCTCGGTGAAGACGATCTTGGAGAAGACAATCTCCGCTCAGTGAAGACTCGGTGAAGATCACACTCCTTGGATGCTTGTTGCAGGCCTCCGATCGCACAACACAGCGCAAAGCACAAGTAGGGGGAAAAGAGTCTGAAGGTGTGATGCCATATGACAACCATCCCTCCCTTTTATAACTATGGCCGTCGCTACTGTGCACCCGTCGATACCATCGATGCGGGTCGATGGTATCGACACCTGTAGCACAATCCGGTCTTCCACTAGCATCGACGGCTATCGATAGCCCGATGTGGGGGCCTGGATCGATGACACATCGATACCATCGATGGGCGTCGATAGTATCGACCCATCCCACGGATCGACGCTCTTGACGTAGCAATCACCATTGATTCCCTCTGGCAGACCAGTGACATGTCGCGTCGATACCATCGACGCAAGTCGATAGTATTGACTCTTCTTAGGGAAAACACCCTCGCGAGGCCCGGCCGCCACTTTCTGCCTGAATCGGGTCGATACCATTGATAGGCCCGTCGATGGTATCGACTTCACTGAGACAAATTTCGTCTGAATATCTTCAGGGATCTCGCGAGTATCGACAGCCATGTCGATACTATCGACCCCATTCTAGCATTTTCTTCAGCGCTACTAATGGTCGGTCGATACCATCAACGAGGCCATCGATGGTATCGACTTAGAAAAAATTCTACAATCGTCTAACTGTGCCCATGTCGAAACCAGCGTCGCCTCGGTTGCGCTGGTTTGGTGGAGGATGCGATGTGCCACGAGGTCCAGATATGTACAAGAGGTCTGGCGTTTTCATCTCAGACGACTCTATTCTGTTCAAGAGAGACGGGTAGAGAGAGCCACTCCCAACCAGGCCTGGGAATCATGTGCGGCTCCATCAACACCTCCCCTTCCCGCGTCTCTGAGTGAAACCTAGGTTATTCCTATTTAGCGACGGCCCAGCCACAGTCAGCTTCAGTTTCCCTTCACCGGGACTCCAAGCCAACAGCCGTTGTTTGTTCATCGGCTATGGGGCTTCGCGTCCTCGATTGGATAATTTCCAGCATTCATGGTGGTGGTGGGCGTCTCATGGGTGGCTTTAATCTGTCCTGGAGGTGATGCCTTCCCCCCAATCTCATGTTATGGACATCTCTGTCCTCCCAGGCCGTCAGGCTCTCGGCGGGTGGTTCCTTTCACAGGGAACTCGAAGATACTGCAGGGTGGCTGCTCTGTTCTCCTCTGGCGCCAGTAGTGCATGGGATGCTTCGTCCCGTCACCCTCCTAGCCACTGGTTGATCAAGAACAACCTTGGGTTATCGGGGTTTCCTCCTGGGTGCCCCCTGGTTGCTGCGTGCAGGACTCATGTGGGGGGAGGGGCAGTTTCTTCTTCCTCTCCTATTTGAGATCTTCTGGCGCTGTGTGTAGGCTTTGCTCCTGTCTGCTGCTAAGCTACGGGTTCCCTCCACAGGGGACTCAACATCAACTGGGTTTCTGGTCAGCCTGCTCCCGACGACTGGCTGGGCTCCTTCTCTGGTATTCGTTGGTTTGCGTCTGAGCAAACATGAGTCTTCCAGTCTCTCAGGACTTGGTGCTGCAGCTGTTCCAGGAGTAGTGGATGAAGATGTTGTTTGATCCCTGTATCCTCTTCTTACAATTTGTGGGTGTTCTAAATGCTAGTGAAGAGAGGCCTCAGTGGTCTCCAGCCTCCGATCCCCCTGGTCTTGGTTTTTCTTCAGTGCTTGGTTCTGTTATTCTACTGGTCGAGCCTCGTGCTTTATTTTGCAGTTGATTTGGACTCTGTCTAAGTCATGGATTTCGATCGAAACCTAGATTTGAGTGCAGAAACCGAAGCTCTGGAGATCTCTTCCTGATGGGGTGTGGCCTTCATGCTTGGCTTTTGTGCTCATACTTTGTGGGTGGTATTTGTGCTATTGAGCGCTTGTCCTTGCATCAGTCTATGTATCTTTAGCTTGAGTTGTTCAGGGTTTGTGTCTTTTTATGCTTAGTCTAAGGTTTTAGTTTTCTATTGTTCCTTGATCACCAACATGTTGGTTTCAAGGCTTTTGCTTCTTGTTGGGAATGGAGCAGCTCCTGCGTGAGCTTGTTTTCCATTTTCAGTTTTAGTTTTAGTTTTAGGGGTCCTTTGTACAGTGCCCAAAGTTTTTGGTTTTCAATATAGCAACATGATTTTAGCCGACCAAAAAAAAAACTATCGACAGTAAATTATTTTGTACATTGTGTATGGCAATGTATTACAAATCGGAAACCTAACTTGATCTATTGCAAAAATAACAGATTTGAGTTCATATTATGTGAGTCCACATTGCTTGAGTTTGAAAGTTGATGTTTGCACCAAAATCAAATTAGTTCTATATTTAAATTTTGTTAATCCTGAGTCAGTTTCATGTTGGTAAACTTGGACAAACTATGTTACAACATGCAGAGCAAATCAATTGGTATTTTACTATAAATCAAAGACTATATGAGTTGATTTTTATTCTTGGTTGGAAATTACAAAATCAGGTCTAGGCACATACCCTATGAATAAAGTTAGATAATGTGTTTCTATTAGGTATTCCAACCGGTTGGTTGCTTGCTTAATCTATGCTTCTGTCCTATCCAATCTGCGTTAGCCATTTTTTCCATCTTTAGATAAGGTACACTACAAATGAACATTAACCTCTTTTTAAAATGTCTGCTTCTTCATATTTTTTACTATTCTAATAATTAGGTTAGTTTCTTAATCAATAGCATATACAATTATGTGACATTAGGCTCCTTTTAAAAATTTGCATCTTCATAGATATAAAATTTATCCAAAACAAGATTTATATATATTCTCACCTAATATCATTTAGTATGTAATAGTATATATATTATAATAATTCAAATAGTACCAAAAAATGGTAATGAGTCAAAATAGGTGTACTTTTGTCAATCAAACGACCCCATTAAGAAATGATCTGCATTTAGATATCTTTGAGCAATAGACATTGTGTTGCTGATGAACATAATATTTTATCATATTATTTATTTATTTCTTAGAGAAAACCTCACTAACTATCTTTTTCCATATTTTATGGGTAAAAAATGGAAGAGACCGAGTGGACACAATGACAAACAACTAAGTGTGCCATTATCAATGCATGACAATGTTTCAAAATAAATATATGTGTACAAATATTGTGTATGGTAGGATATTATCGAAAGTAAAATTACTTTGTGCATTATTTATGTCAATGTAGTACTAAATAGAAATCTGAATTGATCCAATCCAAAAACATCAATTTTTAGTATAGACTTTGTGAGTCCATGTTGGTTATGAACTTGAAAAAAGTTGATATCTGAACCATAATTAAATTAGTTTTATGTTTGGTGACAAACCATGTTATAACATGTGGTGCAAATCAATTGACAGTTGACTATAAATTAAATATTATATGAGTTGATTGTTATTCTAGGTTAGATATTACAAAATCAGGTCTGGGTACAAATACCCTATGAATACATCTAGGTGATGTGTTTCTATTAGCTATTCCAGCAACTAGGTTACTTGGTTAGTTAATCCTTCTGTCCTATCCACTCCGCGTTAGCCATTTGTATTTTTAGATACGGTACACTAGAAACAAACATTCATCTCTTTTTGAAATTTATGCAACTTCATATTTTTTGCTATTCAGACAATCTGGTTGGTTTCTTAATCGATAATCTTTACAATAATATGACATAAGGCTCTTTTTAAAAATTTGCATCTTCATAGATGTAATATTTGTCCCAAAAATATTTATATATTTTCACACCTAAAATCATTTAGTACATAATTATTTTAATTGCATACCAATAAATCAATAATGAGTCAAATTAGGTACTCTGGTCAATCAAGAAATGATCCCGATTCAAATATTTTTGAGCAATAGGCATTGTGTTGGAAATGAATGTGATCTATTATCATATTAAATATTTATTTCTTAGAGAAACACTTATTCACTATCCTTTTGACATATTTTATGGAAAAAAATGGAAGAGGCCATGTGCGCACTATGACAAATAGCTAAGAGTGTTGCTACCAATGCATGTCACGATTTCAAAACAAATTCATGTGTAGAAATATTGTGTATGGTAGTATACTATCAACAATAAAATTACTTTCTACAATATGTATGAAAATGTAGTACCAGTTGAAAATTCAACCTGATCCCATCTAAAAACATAAATTTTAAGTTTAGATTTTGTGAGACCAGATTAGTTATGAGTTTGCAAGTTGATGTCTAAACCAAAATCATATCAATTTTATATCTGGATTTTGTTAATCTTGAGTTAGTTTTGTGTTGGAAAATTTGGAAAAATCATCTTATAACATGTGGTGCAAATCAGTTGATATTTGACTATAAATAAAAGACTGAATGAGTTGATTTTTAATCTAGGTTAGATATTACAAAATCAGGTTTGGGTATAAAATTATCACTATGGAGAAATTGGATTTGTCTCAATTATGTTAAAGGGACACATGCATACTTATGCCTACAATATGTCTATCTTTCATTTTGAGAGGGAGTCGAGGGGATATTATCTGAGATGCTCTCTCATGATTGATTGTTTATTTATTTTTGTAGAGAAGTAGCATATTTTTTTGTTTTCTAAGTACAAAAATGACATAAAGGTGAAGTGGGAGTAATGACACACAACTATTTATACCTTTGCCAATACATACCATGTATCAAGATGGAGTCATGTATAATATTATTTTTTATTGTAGTGTATTTGACTCGAAAGAAAGCACTACATAAGTTGATTTTTATTCTAAGTTAGATATTACAAAAATAAAATTATACTATGCAAAAATTATGATTTGTCCTAAGTTGAAGCTTAATAATATTATCAGAAGTTATCTATACACTAATATTTATATTTAAAGGATTCGTGAGTATTTTTTCTTACAACATGTCTAGCTTTCATTTTTAGAGGGAGTCAACAGAAATTTTTTTGAGATTCTCTCTCTTGATATATTTTTGATTTATTTTTTAGAGAAGTATTATATGCTTTTGTTTCTACTGCTTCTTTCTAAGTACAAAATTGACAAACAAGTTTAGTGGTCATAGAGAAACTACTATTTGTGCATTTTCTAATACATATTGTGTCTCAACATCGAGTCAAGCATACAATTACTTTGTATGGTAGTGTATTACTTACTGCTCACCTAACTCAGTTTGTTTAAAAAACACCTTTTGATTTAGATTTTGTCAACCTGGTCAATTTTTTATTGCAGTTCATATTTGAAGTAAATCAAGTATGTTCTGCATTTGGATTTTCTCAATCTTAGACAGTTATGAGTTCATAATTTTATAATACCATCTAATTTTTAGAAAGTATGATTGTCAATTCTATTTGCATACTTCCCTTCCAGTGTGAACTCATAAAGATGTATATATGTACATATGGTATGTGATATACTTGCTTTTTCTTGCAACATGTATGGTTTTTTAACAACATCACATCCTAATAGTATTCATGATTTTGATATTTTCATTTGTGCAATATATTGATATAATCAATAAACAACACTAATTATTATGAATTTCAATGTTTCCTATGAACCCATAAACTGAACAAGGTCTGACATTAAACAACTAATTCTAACTTTAAATTCTATCAATTGATCTATAGATTTAATAGTTAATGACCAAATTTAAATTATATATGTTCATAGTTCATTGACAATTCATATTATCTAATGTACATGCAATAATTCTATTTTTTGTTGTGTGATTATAGATAAAAAAATCAAAGTTTTATTAATAAAATATATATTATAAGCAAAGCAGGGTATTACATGTTCAATATTAATTCATTTGATCAATTAACTTGTATTGCACATGCTTAGCACGTGTTGCTAGTATAGATGAAATGGGGGTGGCTTGAGAATGATGTCTGATTGGTAGTTGGCAAAACAACACTCTGATAGAAATGTTAGTATTATGCACAGATGAAAATAATATATTATAAGCAAAACAGGGTATTACATGTTCAATATTTATTCATTCGATCAATTATGTTGTATGGCACATGCTTAGCATGTGTTGCTAGTATAAATGAAATGAGGGTGGATTGAGAATGATGTCCGATTGGAAGTTGACAAAACAACACTTTGATAGAAATGCTAGTAGTATGCATAGATGAAAATAATCTAGTGCAAGTAGAAGATAAAATAGATTGCGAATGACGAACGAAGCAAATTACTTGTAGACTAATAAAGCTATATAGATGATTCTGATGGAAATCTTATCAATCCAACCGATGAAAATTCTGGAATGGACAACTGATGAAGAATTCTAGAAATGACACCTCGACCAACCAAGGATAGGTCAGATATTAACACACTGATAAGATTTTTGGATATATAAACCCATGAGAAATATGGTCTCTTTGAATGATAAAGATACTACCTTAAAACCTTGATGTAATGATTTTAAGTTGGTTATCACATTCTATTTTCCTTACATTATTGCATATATATTTATTAAGAAATACATTTATGTATTGTTTTCATTATTAGTTTGTAAACCATAGTTGCATCAATTATTGAATTTTTCTACTAAATTGTGCTAAATTATCATTTATAATCTCGACTTATGTTATTTTACCCTTGTTTCTGATGTTTCGAGCACTTATAGACATGATGGTGCTATTGACATGTATTTCGGTGATACCGACAAGACACAAAATTCAACAGGGAAATTAGAAAATCTTGGTGCTACCAACTATTGGTGCTACCGAGTAAGAGTTGATGCCACTGATGCTAGTAATCTCTACTACCAACTCACCGTCCATAGACCATCAATAAATGAAATTAGTTGCCTCAATGCCACCAATACGCCAGTCAGTGGTACTGACATCGTCACTCAAATCACATCAAAATTGCTAGAAAGCAACTTGGTGCTATCAACACACCGATCAGTGTTACCAACTTAGTTCGACAGTTTCAAGTTATCTTGGAACTCGGTGCCACTATCACCCTATTAGTGGTATCGACATTAGATGAATAATGTAGATTAAAAATCATGTCAGACCCAATGTTTATGACTTAATGATGGGAAAAGACCCACTTATGACTTAAGGGAGTGTGTCCAATAGATCATATCACGTTGCATTAGATCAGAAAGCCAGGAAAGGAGGAAATGAAGGAGATATCTATGTGCCAAATGATATGGGCACTTCTTAAGGTTAGATTAAAGGTTAGAAGAATAGCCATCAAGGTGTCTACCAAAAGGTATCACCAAGATGAGTTCTCTAGAGGTTTTTACAATATTTTTCTAATGTTTAGCCTTTTTTTCTCCCTCTTCTTCTCTTTGTATGATGATAGAAATCATGCAGGGCTAAACCGATATTCCTTAGGACCGGGGAGTAGCCCAATATTTTTTTTATTTTAATTGTATGAGTAGCTCAATTACTTCCTTTTTTCTGAACATGAATCCATGACCTTTTATTAAATTGTTTATGATTTATTACCATAATCAATATAATAAATAACTAATTGCTTTGCAATATGGTTAGGGTTGGAAAAATAATAAGTTCACACATCTCATATCGTTCCTCAGAGTGGTCTTACATTTATGAAAGAACAACCTAGAGATATCAATAATACACTTAAGATAATCCCTTAATCACTACAGAAATGGAGTTTGTTTTAGTCTAGGTAGTGTATTATGCTAGGAGAGTGGGCACTACTTTCTATAGGTTTTATTTCAGAGTTAAGGGTGAATAATTATTAATAAAATGAAATTTGAATGAAATGCATGTCATGATGAAACCACAATCCCGAGGAATCAATTCAATCCTGATCGCAATTATGTAATCTAGATTTAATTATTTTCTCTTAGTTATAAAACAACCCTTCAACTATTTTTTCTAGGCCTAACTGATTAGGTTATAATTAGTTTTAGTCTTTGGTAAACATTTCCCTGAGTTTGACACTCGGGTCTTATACTCCCGTATTAAATGACCCAAACACTTGCATTTTACATGCACAATTTTAGTGTCTCATGTTTTTGGCATCATTTCTAGGGAAATAGAGACAACAAAACTACTAGTTATGTGATAGGCCAATCTAGGCCAATTATTTGTCTTTTTTTCATTTTTAATCTTTTCTTTAAATAAGATCATAATAGAAAAAATTTCCTATTGAAAATTCATTAGTATTCGACATATCATTTTGCCATCCATTTTTAGGTACTAGCGCATGGTTCACAATAGAACTATGGATTGCATAGAGACCACTCCACCAAGTACATGCCAAGAAGAGATCCTTTTAAGTGTGTGAGTTGAAAGCTTCATATGAGAAGCTCATTCAGACTACCCCACCTCCTAAAAAGCAAGTATAGTTAGTAGACACATATGGGAATTGTGTAGAACAAGTTGAGATCAGGCCTGAGGAACAGAGGGTTTGGGAGAAGATAAAGGCATCTTCAGCCACAACTCAATTAGGGCTAATCAAACATCAAGTGGTTAATGTTGACATCTACAAGATAGATCATGAATTGGTGCCATTAATAAAGTCATATTCATTCCATGACCACATCATGGTGGACGTAATGGCACACGTAAACAACTTTGTGGAAAGTTGTGAGATGATGAAGTTGGAGAGGGTTCCAGAAAAGGTGATATATTTGAAGTTGTTCTCATATTGATTATTAGGTAAATTCAAGGTTTGGTTCCTTATCCTACCACCAGAGTCCATGGAAACTTGGGATGAGATGATAGATGTGTTCTTCAAGTGAGATATCCCACAAGAAAAGGTGAATGAACTTGTGGGAAAAATCCATAACATCAAGAAACATGCAAAGCAATCATATTTCGAAGCATGGTAGAGATTTCAAAATATGCTCAAGAAGGTCCCTCATCATGGGATTGATCTATATGGGTAGGAAACGATATTCTATTATGGCCTACACAAAGGGGAGAGGACTACTCTTGATAGTATAAGGGCATAATTCTTTCTAAACAGTAAGTCTACAATATGTCATGAGATCTTAAGGAATGTGTTCATAAACCAGTCCTAGAAAGAGGAGTAAGAAGCACAAGAAAAAATCAAGAGTGGAATCAAGAGAGATCAAAGAACTGAAGGCTCAAATATAGAGGCTCACAAGAAAGATTGAGAATTAATCTAGCACCTCATCCAGAGGTGAAAAGGAGGAGTGCATTTAATTGCATCAACAATTTCAATAGGATAAGGATCCTAGTAAAAAGGATATGATTGGAGACATGCTGGGAAGACTTGTGAGTCATAATGAGGCCTTGCTGGACCAAAAAAAATTGATGTAGAAAAATCAAGGGGCTAACATCCACAATATCAAAAATGAAATCTTTCAATTAGCAACAGATGTGGCATACATAAAAAGTTCTTTCAGTAGGAATACACTGGGAACACAGAGACATCTCATCGGCATCATCAAGTAAATTTCATCTCTATTTTTAAGGAAACAAAGCATGTTACTAAGGACTCATTAGATGAGAACACACGAGATCTAGATAGGGTGTATGTACCAAAAGTTTCCTTTCCCTATAACATGTGCAGAAGACTAGGGGGATGTAGAGTGTTGGGGAATTATTTTCACACATGCAACTCAACTAATACAATGTTAGCAAAAAGTAACAAGGACACTCCATCTACACTGGTTTACTAAGACAATGAACTTCAAATTTCCACCATTTATATGTTCACACCCCTAGTTTCAAAAAAGGTGCTTGTGCAATAAGAACATGTGAACATTCTATGTTGTAGTGGATCGGTCCTAGTGAATAAGGAAACACCCAAAATTAGGAAGGATAAGACACATGTCATTCCATCCGTAGGAGACATTCCAAATTCTATCCTAGGGGGTGCCACCGTTAAATGATTAGGGGAGGAGATATCTAATGTTTCACACATTCATTCACACAAGCATACAAAGAAGCCACATGTGACATTCTCATATAGTATGAAGCTAAGAAAGGAGTAAAACAATTTAACATATTCCTAGACATCTCCTGAAAGCTCCACATCAAGATCCTACTCATGGAGGAAATAGAACAAATCCTAACATATTAAAGATTTTTCAAGAATATCATCTACAAGAAAAGATAGATAAAAGATATATTTGTCTTGCGTGTTGATGAAGTGGTGAGTGCTATGGTCCATGGAAGGTTTTCAATAAAGATAAAGGACTCATGATGCTTCTGCATCCCTTATTCTATAGGAAACAAACATTTCCAACAAGCACAATGTAACTCTGGGGCGAGCATAAACCTCATGCCTCTCTACACCATCTAGACGGTGGGATAGAAGAAACTAACAAAGATATCCATGAAAATATAGTTGGTGGATGGATATTTTGTGATGTTGCATAGGATATGCGAGGATGTTCTAGTCAAAGTTTATAAAGTCATCTATCTTGTCGATTTTGTTATCATGGATATGCACCAGATGCAAGGATTTTAGATTCCGTTAGGGATGTCATTCAGAGCTACAATCGATGTGATCATTCCCATGGGTAGAGGCAACTTAACATTGGGGATAGATGATGATAGAGTGTTGTTTAGACTACCAGATGATTCTTCACAACCAACTCGTAACAACCTAGGCTAAAGAAAATCATCTAATCAAGCCTAGGACATTAATACAAGGGTGCTTATGAGAGGCAACCCATTGTTTTTCATTTCTATTATTTATTTTTTATGTATTGTCATTAGTTATAGTTTGTAGGTGTTCTATTTGATGTTAAATAAATGCAATAAAGGTACATTGATGATTTTGTGTGGTGTGTAGGTAGAGTCAATGTCGGTACCACCGATAAAAGTGTCGGTGACACCTACCTACTAAAAAATTTCAACATCAAACTCAAGAATTCTCAGTACCACTGACATGAGGGTTGCTAACACTATATCCCTGAGCAGTCGAATATGCAAAAAGTCCATAGCAACGACAGTAATTTTAGTACGACTGACATTAATTGAGAAGAAATAAAGTACCACAAACAAATTACCATTGGTACCTCTCAGTGGTACAGACACATCTATCTCAAGGACAAAGAGTGCCACAGATCGATACCACCAACGTACATGTGAGTGGCACCAACACAGGATGTCAGCATGATATTAGAAACTAATCCATAGATGTCGTTGAGAAAATTTCAACCACCACCACCATACTGATCATCTGGTACCCCCATTCCACCTCTTAGTTTGAATTTTGACTATGAGGTCATAGTCAATTTTAAGCTTAGGCAAGTGACAGAACGATTTTATCTTGCTTTATTTTTATCTTGTTTTAGTTTTCTTATTTCCAAGTAATAGCATCCACAATCTATCTAGTGTAATCGTGGAGCTTAGTTTATCATGATTGCTTCTATCATTAAAAATTATGTTTTTGTTTTCTTGCAATAAATATAAAAAGGATCACATCTTGTTAAACTTATGTATAAAGTGTAAGACAACACCAACTGGAGGAAGTGTTTGGGTCAGTCATCTTGAAGACAATTTTTTTTTGGAGAAGGTAAAATATTACTCACGAAGCAAAATACATGTATAGGGAATATTCAAAATCATGTATACAAGTGGGTTACTAAACAAAACCCCACTTTCTGAGAATGAGGGAATCCAACCCCCACCCAATCTTAGGCTTGGTTTTAAACACCCAACCTAGATTATGTACAATTTTGTCAAAAACAACAACCGAATCATGTACATTAGCACTATGGATTCTGGAGTTTCTTTCAGTCCATATGGCGTAACAGATCGTAGTGAGGGAGATACCAGGAAGCACCCTCAAATTCCCTTTCAGATTTGTCTTCTCCAAACACCAAGGGATGGCATCATCCATGTTGTGCGGAGGGTGGCCGCCCCAACCCATCTTCAGAGAAAATAGGGAGATCAGGTATTTGGAGAACCTACATTCAAAGAACATATGGCTATGTCATTCATCCTCTTCCTTGCAAAGAATGTATAAGGAGTTAGATTGACACCCCCAGCTCAGAAGACAATCAAAATTAGGTAGCCTTTTCAAAATGCACCTATATGTGCAACAACTCCATTTAGGCATGTGAAATTTGTTCCATATGAGTGGATCCCAAGACACTTGTGGTGTGTGATAGGAGATTAGGTTCCAAGGACAAGTAGTCGTCGAACAAAGGTTGCACTGTCCCAACTCATCACACACTTACTCCATTTTAGGAATGGACCAGGTGGAAGATATCTTCCTCCAAGAACTAGAGCATTTCGGAGGAAAGATGTCCATGTTGCTCCCGTATCTTCGAACCATCCAAGCGTTCCAAGAGGAGACACCAAATCTCAAGAAAATGTCCACACACTTAGCAGTAGCCGCCAAAGTGATGTCCTCTATATTTGAAATGTTCAACCCTCCTTCATGAAATTTCTTAGCAATCGTAGTCCAGGACACCCCATGGTGTTTTCCACACCAGATTAAGTTTGCACAAATGGAGCAAATCTTCATAAGAACAAAAAGTGGTATATCAGCTTGCCCACACCAGAAGTTGATCTTACCCATAAGAACAGATCTTACCAGAATGAGCCATCCAACAAGGGACATATGAATACCAGTCCACTTTGATATGCACTCCTTGAGGTTATCAAGGCAAGGTGAATAATCACTACCTCTTCTCGTACCACCAGTAATCGGAATGCCCAGATACTGAGTAGGAAAAATCCCTTCCTCCAGATGAACCGCTACTTTCAGACTTCCTCTTCTAGAGTCATAGGACCTGGAAAAGAAAACTTTTGATTTGATATCACTTAGGAAGATACCAATGAGCTGTCCAAAATTGCACATGAGTCGTCGAAAACCCCTCATCACAGTCGCCTTAGCTTCAAGGAAGAAGAGGATGTCGTCAGTGAAGATTAGATGGGGCAACACCTTAATCCTGCCAACCTTGAAAGGTATGATGGAATTCTCCTCCACCGCATGATGAATAAGATGGGAGAGAGACTCCATAACCACCGTGAAGAGAAAGGGGGACAAGGGGTCCCCTTGCCTCAGGCCATTTGTAGCTTTGAATTTGCCATAGGGAGACCCATTAATGAGGATAGGGAAAGATGTTGTTTCGACACATTGCTTCAAAATCTTAATCCATCATTGAGAAAACACATTCGACTCCATGTGTGACGTCCCCAGATTTTCACCTTCCCAAACCCTATTGGGAGTGAGATGTCAGAATCCGAAAACATCATCCAATCATATCAGAGAGCGATGCGGAAGCATAATACGCATACATGAACATACAACCATAACATATCTCAACATTTAACATGTACATTATAACAACATGATTTACAATTACATATTGAATGAAAATTCTACAGTCTAAGAACATGTATGCTAAACTAGGATCTACACAAAAGGTACAACCTGAACATTGCTCACTTCACGTCTTTTATCCCATGCTAGCTTTGAACCTAAAACATACATGAAACAACAAATCAACACACAAGGTGTTGTGTACATGGGCAGAAAGATACATATATATGGCTTTCATAATTTTGAAAAAGATTTGTAGAAGGAAAGAAAATAATAGAAAACACTTCTTTATTAAGAAAATACGTCAATTTAAGTCATTTTCCTAGATGAATTGCATTATCAAGGTGGACTAGTACCAAAACATAAATATTGGGCCCATCCCCGTGTACCAAGTACTCTAGGGAAACTCCCCATACACCGTGTGCTCTAGGGAGGTGTACTAGACAACATTAATCCATTCCCTCATAAGGGGGATAATGAACACCTTAAATAACTACAAAGCATCTACTTATCATTTATGTTTACAAGTGATAAAACATCGAGTACTATATAGTGCTACTTCATCCAATATTTGCAAATAGAAGAGAGCATACATACATATCATGATTGCAAGCAAGAAAACTATAGTCATATACTTAAATAAAATGCACATACCTGAATTCAGAGATTTCATATCATTCTTGCTCATCTAGATATCTGGTCATCACCTGATTAATAAGAAATATTCATCATTAATACCAGGTTCACCATTATTAATGGTATTTAGGTCCAGATTAGGGTTTTAGTCAAACCTAGGTTCAAAAGACCTTAACTGGTTTCTAATATTTTTATACTGATCTAAAATTTATTATTAAGGTCTGGTACGATTTTCATATTTTTCTGATAACTGATCTATTTTCTAGAATCAATATGAGGTTAAAACATGTAATTAGGAAATAATGAGAAAAGGCCTAAAATTGCTCACTAGTATCAAGATAGGAGTCTACATTTAGTGTCTAGATGACATCAAGGTTCAAAAATATTTTTCTCATATTTAATCTCAGCCATTTTCTAATTATCCTATCTAAATGAAATATTCTCATCTAAATTAAATATCATCATTACTTGTTCATCAAAGGTATGGTCTAATGGTCCAGTAATGTAGAGGACATTATTCTGAGTCCAGGGATATTTTTGGGTAATTATTTGGACACAGGAGCTATTTTTAATAGTATTTCCAAGATCTAGTATATTCTTGAGAATTTTTACCTTTCTGCACCAACCAGCACTCGCCACATGTCCACTTTGGGCATCTCCTGGATCATGTTTGCTCCATCACACAAGACACAATCCTCTTCAGCTGGAGAGGGTTGAATCGATCGGTCTGGCAGCCTGGACCAGTCAGCAACCCATATCGTCCTCATGTGCCCCGACTATAGGGACTCAATGGTGAGCTTTGTCCCATCGCTCCTGTGTGCGCCGCCGTGATCGGGAAGACGCTTAGCAGGGCAGGAAGGAACCCAAAGAGAATTGACGCTCGGCCTCCATGAAGACGGTGCTGGGAAAGCACAGTGTTATGGAAGCAGTATGGGCAAGCAAGTAGGCTGGAGCTTCCCAGAGTCCAAGCTTCGCCTCCAATCAGCGGAAAAACCCAGCGCCACCTCCTGATCCCGATTGCACAGACTCAGTGTGTGGAGTTTTGTCCTCCAGTCCCGTGTCTGCCGCTGTGAGCCATTTCTCCCTCATTAACACATCTCGTGACTCTAGGCTGCTACCATTTTGCTGGCTTCGAAAAGATCAGAAGATGATGTCTGGAGAGTCTACAAGGCCCGTATAGATGCCGCCACCCCCTTTGGGTCTTCTCCGTAGGGTCAATCCCTAGCCACAGCTGCTGCGGTGGCCTAAGTTTGGCAACGAACCCCTCTTATGCTTGCATTGAACTGGAAGAAGGATGGGCACTTCATATTTATCGGAGATCTAAGCGACCCATCGGCGATTTGGCTACCAGGTTTGCTCTACAAAATAGAGTTGTTCTCACCTTCCGTTTCGGCTGGATTTGTGGGTGATCTTGAGCCACCCTAGGCTCGCAGAAGAATCATACAGAGATGAAGGTGCCTCCTCCATCATGGCCGCCTCAGATTCGACCTCTTATGAGTCGTTCCCAATCCTTAAGATGTCGCCGATGTACATGTGGAGTAGGGGTTCATCTCCTAGGTGAGCCTCAGGCATTGTAGGAGCTTGAGATGAGTGTTGCTCTGCCGCAACCCATCGCTGTCTGGAGAAGAAAAGGGGAAGCCTACGATGATTGAAGAGGGAATGGTAGTGAGGATTTAGACTCTTTAGATTCAGGACTGAAGTCGTGTGAGAGGCCTTCAGATCTGCGTAGTCTGTGAAACAATATCCAGTCTAGGATAATTGGCAATCAGTTCCTTGATCCAATGTTTGTGGACATCTTTGGGACGGGGTGAGTCTACTTCCTCCGCAGAAACAGGAGGTGCGAGACGCAAGCTCCATTATCATATTAATATAGGGGATTACAGTCAAATTGGGTCACATTACAAAGCTTTGGGTCGTGCCTAAGACAAAGAGAGTAAGGCAGCGTGACACCAAATTTATCACAGCCTAGATATTAAACAATTAAAAGACCAAAGTTCCTCAATTTAAAAATCATTAAATATCTTTATCTTCAAACAATTATATCTCTTTATTGTAAGCACCAATCATCATGATATTTGAGAAATGACTTTTATATTGTATAATTTCTCATCAACAAAAGCTTGAGGTCAAAACTCCATCATATGATCATGTAAATAAATTCTTAAATTAACCTTATAAATAAGTGTGTAGACCTTAAAGAAAGTTCAATTAATCCTCAAATCTTGATCAATAACCTCAAAATACTTTGTACGATCCTCATAATTGTAGGGTGCATCAATTGACCCCTCAAGCTCATTGCGACTACTCAATGGACCTCTTGGTCTTGCAAGTACATAAATCATTTAACCAACCCATTCATCATGTTTGAACATGATTAATGTTCTAATAATCAATTTGGTATCTGGTTACTTCTTTTGTTTTTAGTGAAAAGAAACAACAATTGAAAATCAATTCCCCTATTTGGTATCAATCCTCCAAATGGTACATATGATCTTAAAATTCTATATTAGTTATCAAAAACCCTAAAACCTAGGTTATCACATTCACCCCACCTTATTTGGAATTTCGTCCTCGAAATTCAACAAATCTCACCCTTAAGAGGCTATTTTGGGGTAGAACTTCATATACATCATTATTTCTTGGGTTCTAAGACCACCATAGTCGCATGCACTCTAAGTTGTCAACTTAGGGTCTAGAGATTCTTGGGTGTGTCCACCCCACCTTATATATATGTGGAAGCATCACTTAACCATAACATGATATTATGGTCTCTTAGGATTACATCACCCCTAAGGGTACATGTTTTGTTCATACTTTTTAAGGTTCAAGAGGAATTCATTTATGCCAAGGTATTCAGATCATTCAAATCTAACATCATTAACATCTTACAATGATTTCAGCATTAGAGGATATTTATCTTCATCCTTGATATTAGAATTTTTCTTCTTAAGAAGGGCTTACATAACATGTTTGAAAATTAGGGTTTCACCCTATGGTGTGATATTCATACTCAACTTAGAAGCATACACTGAGAAGGATCAAAGTTATGAACTATATTTGTGATCATATATCCTATGATCCAAAAATATCTTTATATCAAGTTCATGAGTTCAACTTTTTATGTCTTTCATGTATTATGTGAAGGGAAAGAGAGAATATAGTAAGTTTATCCCTTGATCTCAACATCATATCTTTCATGTTTCATATGAAGGGAAAGAGAATATTTTGAAGTCAAACTAATCATGATTTCAATCTTGGGTACTACATGTATGATATGGGGGGGAAATATAGAATAGGTCAAGCTTATACGAGTGACTCCTCATATATAAATCATCTATATAGCTCAAGTGAGGTTTCTATCATCATATATTAAGAAAGAGAAGAAGAAGGGAGAACATGTATTTTGAGTATCTTTTGCACAAAGCATCATACTCTCATAACTAGAGTTCATATATTACATCACTTGCAACTAATGATGAGATTCACAAAATATGTCACTCCAGCTAGGATCTAACTCAGCCAAAGGATTGACTTTATCATATGGTCATCTACCCATCCTTTTCTTTTACCCAATTCTAACATATAGATTTGAATCAAGCATAAGGATTCAACTCAACAATCAAGAGTAATCTAGTGTAGGACATTTTTCTAACACATATCTCATATGAGTCTAGGTCCTATGACCTTCTCCTTGTGGGTCTTACTCTCTTTAGAGTTCACCACATATCTCATCCTACCACTAGACATCCTCCTTGTATAAGAGCTTGAGCCTCATGCACACTCATCTCTATCTTAACTTATCTTATCTTAAGTAGGAAAAGGGAATGCACTTTCATCATCACGACTTAGCATAGATCCTCTAAGAGTGGATTCGGTTCATATATATAACTCAAATCTTAATAAGGAAACTTATACCATCAGAGATCAAACTTAGATAAGATTCTATATGCTTATTTCCTTCATATTTCTTTTGTCTATCTATCTATCACATAACCTTATGAGGCTCTAGACATCTAATCTAGATCTATTCTCTCTTCTAGACTGATGGCACTCCCTTTCACTTAGATTGAATGAACACTAACTACTCTCCAGTGTGAGGGACACATTTGTTTTTTATATTTACATATAGGTAATAAAATATTATATAGTTTTTCTCTGAGAAGGCAGACGACAGAGAAAACTATTGAGGCTCGAGCCGATTGAAAAAAAAAACAAATCAGCAAAATGAGTGTCCCACACACAGTAGATAGTCTAGTGCCATGTCACCTAGTGAAATGGTGAGAACATGGTGTAGACTAGTGTAGCTACCCAATACATATGATCTCTATATGCAAAGGGTTTCAGACACTTGTCTAAACCTTGTTCTCGAACATCTAGGTTCTAACCTAGAGGCTAATTCAGAACTTATTCCTATAAAACAACTTACAAAGTTTCTAGGGTTTAAAGTGAAAGGTGAGATCAAGATTTTATGTTTTATGGTGAGCAAATGTCAGGTGTAGCTATTGTTCATGCTCTGATACCAACTGTGACGTCCCCAGATTTTCACCTTCCCAAACCCTATTGGGAATGAGATGTCAGAATCCGAAAACATCATCCAATCATATCAGAGAGCGATGGGGAAGCATAATACGCATACATGAACATACAACCATAACATATCTCAACATTTAACATGTACATTATTACAACATGATTTATAATTACATATTGAATGAAAATTCTACAGTCTAAGAACATGTATACTAAACTAGGATCTACACAAAAGGTACAAACTGAACATTGCTCACTTCACGTCTTTTATCCCATGCTAGCTTTGAACCTAAAACATACGTGAAACAACAAATCAACACATAAGGTGTTTTGTACATGGGCAGAAAGATACATATATATATGGCTTTCATAATTTTGAAAAAGATTTGCAGAAGGAAAGAAAATCATAGAAAACACTTCTTTATTAAGCGAAATACATCAATTAAAGTCATTTTCCTAGATGAATTGCATTATCAAGGTGGACTAGTACCAAAACATAAATATTGGGCCCATCCCCATGTACCAAGTACTCTAGGGAAACTCCCCATACACTATGTGCTCTAGGGAGGTGTACTAGCCAACATTAATCCATTCCCTCATAAGGAGGATAATGAACACCTTAAATAACTACAAAGCATCTACTTATCATTTATATTTACAAGTGATAAAACATCGAGTACTATATAGTGCTACTACATCCATTATTTGCAAATAGAAGAGAGCATACATACATATCATGATTGCAAGCAAGAAAACCAGTCATATAATTAAATAAAACCCACGTACCTGAGTTCAGAGATTTCTAATCATTCTTGCTCATCTAGATATCTGGTCATCACCTGATTAATAACAAATATTCATATTTAATACCAGGTTCACCATTATTAATGGTATTTAGGTCCAGATTAGGGTTTTAGTCAAACCTAGGTTCAAAAGACCTTAACTAGTTTCTAATATTTTTATACTAATCTAAAATTCATTATTAAGGTCTGGTACGATTTTCATATTTTTCTGATAACTGGTCTATTTTCTAGAATCAATATGAGGTTAAAACATGTAATTAGGAAATAATGAGAAAAGGCCTAAAATTGCTTAGTAGTATCAAGATAGGAGTCTGCATTTAGTGTCTAGATGACATCAAGGTTCAAAAATATTTTTCTCATATTTAATCTCAACCATTTTCTAATTATCCTATCTAAATGAAATATTCTCATATAAATTAAATATCATCATTACTTGTTCATAAAAGGTCTAATCTAATGGTCTAGTAATGTAGAGGACATTATTCTGAGTCCATGGATATTTTTGGGTAATTATTTGGACACATGAGCTATTTTTAATAGTATTTCCAAGATCTAGTATATTCTTGAGAATTTTTACCTTTCTGCACCAACCAACACTCGCCACATGTCCACTTTGGGCATCTCCTGGATCATGTTTGCTCCATCACACAAGACACAGTCCACTTCAGCTGGAGAGGGTTGAACCGATCGGTCTGGCAGCCTGGACCAGTCAGCAACCCATCTCGTCCTCATGTGCCCCGACTACAGGGACTCGACAACGAGATTTGTCCCATCGCTCCTGTGTGCGCCGCCATGATTGGGAAGACGCATAACACGGCAGGAAGGAACCCAAAGAGTAGTGACGCCCGACCTCCATGAAGATGGCACTGGGAAGGCACAGTGCTATGGAAGCAGTATGGGCAAGCAAGTAGGCTGGAGCTGCCCAGAGTCCAAGCTTCGCCTCCAATCGGCAGAAAAACCCAGCGCCACCACCTGATCCCGATTGCACAGACTCAGTGTGCAGAGTTTTGTCCTCCAATCCTGTGTCTGCCGCTATGAGCCATTGTTCCCTCATTAACACATCTTGTGACTCTAGGCAACTACCATTTTGCTGGCTTTGAACAGATCAGAAGATGATGTCTGGAGAGTCTACAAGGCCCGTATAGATGCCACCACCCCCTTTGGGTCTTCTCCATAGGGTCGATCCCTAGCCGCAGCTGCTGCGGTGGCCTAAGTTTGGCAAGGAACCCCTCATCTGCTAGCACCGAACTGGAAGAAGGACGGGCACTTCAGATTTATTAGAGATCTAAGCGACCCATCGGCGATTTGGCTACCAGGTTTGCTCTACAAAATAGAGTTGTTCTCACCTTCCATTTCGGCTGGATTTGTGGGTGATCTCGAGCCACCCTAGGCTCACAAAAGAATCATACAGAGATGAAGGTGCCTCCTCCATCACGGCTGCCTCAGATTCGACCTCTTTTGAGTCGTTCCCAATCCTTATGATGTCACCGGTGTACATGTGGAGCAGGGGTTCGTCTCCTAGGTGAGCCTCAGGTATTGTAGGAGCTTGAGATGAGTGTTGCTCTGCCGCAACCCATCGCTGCCTGGAGAAGAAAAGGGGAAGCCTACGATGGTTGAAGAGGGAATGGTAGTGAGGATTCAAACTCTTTAGATTCAGTACTGAAGTCGTGTGAGAGGCCTTCAGATCTACGTAGTCTGTGAAACAATAGCCAGTCTAGGATAATTGGCAATCAGTTCCTTAATCTGATGTTTGTGGACATCTTTGGGATGGGGTGAGACTACTTCCTCCGCAGAAACAGGAGGTGTGAGACGCAAGCTCCATTCTCATATTAATATAGGGGATTACAGTCAAATTGGGTCACGTTGCCAAGCTTTGGGTCGTGCCTAAGACAAAGAGAGTAAGGCAGCGTGACACCACATTTAGCACAACCTAGATATTAAACAATTAAAAGACCAAAGTTCCTCAATTTAAAAATCATTAAATATCTTTCTCTTCAAACAATTATATCTCTTTATTGTAAGCACCAATCATCATGATATTTGAGAAATGATTTTTATATTGTATAATTTCTCATCAACAAAAGCTAGAGACCAAAACTCCATCATATGATCATGTAAATAAATTCTTAAATTAACCTTATAAATAAGTGTGTAGACCTTAAATAAAGTTCAATTAATCCTCAAATCTTGATCAATAACCTTAAAATACTTTGTACGATCCTCATAACTGTAGGGTGCATCAATTGACCCCTCAAGCTCATTGTGACTACTCAATGGACCTCTTGGTCTTGCAAGTATAGAAATCATTTAACCAACCCATTCATCATGTTTGAACATGATTAATGTTCTAATAATCAATTTGGTATGTGGTTACTTCTTTTGTTTTTAGTGAAAAGAAACAACAATTGAAAATCAATTCCCCTATTTGGTATCAATCCTCCAAATGGTACATATGATCTTAAAATTCTATATTAGTTATCAAAAACCCTAAAACCTGGGTTATCACACCATGATTGACAAAAGAGCCTTCCATCTAACTTTGTCATATGCCTTAGCAATGTCCAGTTTAATGCAAGCCTTTTGGGAGCTCGTTTTGACTTTGAACTCCAATAAGAACTCTGAGGCAAGAAGGGTGGCATCTGACATGGATTTGCCTTCAACAAAGGCACACTTCTCGGGAGATATGATGGAAGGAAGAAGGTTCTTTAATCTAAAAGAGAGGACCTTTGCTATGGTCTTGTATACCACATTGCAACATGCAATGGGTATTAGGTCTCTCAAGGAAGACACATGGTTCTTTTTTGGAATCAAATGTAGGAAAACATGGTTCACAAAATGAACCATACGCCCACCCACAAAGAACCACCTAACAGTCTGACATAAATCTTCTTTGATGACCTCCCAAAAATGATGAAAGAACTTGGCATTAAAGCCATCAGGTCCTGGTGCCTTCGAGTCACCAATAGAGAATAAGCCCTTCTTGATTTCCTCTTCAGAAATGGGTTGAAGCAGCTTCTGATTCATATCATCAGTCACTCTTCCTAGGGGAAAGACCATAGTCATCATGTCAACCATATCATCATTATAAAGACTAGAGAAGAAACTCACTGCCTGGTTTCCCACATCCTCTTGTCCATTAATAGTAGTTTCGTCTTCATTAATGAGAGAATGGATGTGATCCCTCATTTTATTCTTCTTCACAACAGAATGGTAGACCCTAGTATTATGGTCTCCATCCCTAATCCAATTAATTCTACTATGCTTCCACATCATGACCTCTTATGCCTTTTCAAGCTGTAGGAGTCTTCATTCTATTTCTTTTTCAATTCCAATGAGGTCATGAGACAAAGGGTCAAGTTACAACCCCAATTTTTTTATGTGTTTTCATAATTGAAATATAATGATTTTGGTGAATTTGGACTTAATTTAAAAGGTTGAATGCCTTTCTTCAAAGAAGGAATTTCGTTGCAAATATCCCTTACAGTAGGAATTTCGTGGTTCCTATTAGTATATTAATCCAGTAAAGGATATAAAAGAGAAAATAAGAAGAAGGGTCCAAATATTAGAAAAAGATACAAGATAATGAATATTAAGTAATGTATTTATAAGAAATACTTGGAAATATCTAGAAAGTGGCATTAATGGCCACAATTGAGTGAAATTTGTTTACATATGATTTCTAATAAAAGAAATAATGAAAATAGAAACAAACAAAGAAAGAGAGAGATGACATTCTAAGAAATTAGGGATTGATTCAGATTTCAAGGAATCCAAGATTATCAGACTTTCCTTAATGGCTTTTAGTTGCCAAATTTGATTAGGAAAGTGGTAACTTCTTATGGTGATCATCAAATCAAGAGAATAATATTTAAAGAGTTTAATATAGGGATGGAAGGGTACCTATTGCCTTTTGAGTAACAAAGGATACTGATGGTTAACTATGTTTAAGCTTTCTCTCTCTCATATTAGCTATTAGGGTTCCTCCTAGTTTATGGTTATAAAAGGACCCAAGGATCCTTCTCTATCAGGAGACATGAGAGACAACCACGACTGTCTATAGTAATCCCATCCCTAGTCGTCATTCTCGTAACCTTGCCTACCCTTAGATGCATTACATGATGGTGCCATAGATGCATCGTGTAACAAGGTCCCACGACAACCCATGCACTAAGGCTTGGTATGAGGGACTGCTAGTTGGGGTGTGAGGGAATTCATCGGAGCCAACACAACACACCGAGTTGGCCTGTCTGGATTGTTGCACGATCATCGACGCTGCCGAGAAGAAGAAAGTGTTGCTGGAAGCATAGAAGTTCCTTCAATATCGGCTGTTGGGGTTGTGCCATTTGTGAGTGGTGCTCTCCCATAGGGACGACTGTAGCTGATGAGAAGGCACTGCGAGCAGTGTTGTTTGCGAGGAGGGAGTCGCAGCTGTGAGTTGTAGGAGGGGGTGACCTGGAGGTGAGACCAAGAACCAGAAGTAGATCCTGATCACTGGATCCATCATCTCCAACTAACTTTGGCCACAACATCGACCTGGTAGACTTCGTCGGAGCCCAAAGGGAGTCAACCCAACTTGCTCCACACCTTCAAAACCCAGGGGAGGGGTCATCCACGTAGGGGGCGCTCACCCACATCAAACACCGATCGGTGTTGTGAGGTAGAAGAAGGAAAGGGAGAAGGACAAACATGCCCCTCATGTGCCTAAAGATCGGGATCAATGAGGAAGGGAAAATGGTCTTTTGAATATTTACTTGAAGAGCCTGCGGCCCGTTGAGCAAGAAAAGAATCTGATGATGTGTCAGGTTAGGATTGGTCCTATTAGATTTTATCTTGCAAAATTCCTAGAAAATAATTGGTAAATCTGCTCGTAATAAGTTATACATGAAATTTTTTCAGAATATGCGAGGAATTCATTAAAATTAGATTTATATCCTAATTCCTCTTGCAATTCGAATAGAAGTGGAAGTTATCAACTTTAGTGCATTAATGATTAGGAAACCCTAATTTAAGTTGATTAATGTTTTAAGAAGGGTTATATGGATGATTAAAGTTGATATTAACCCGTTGGTCATAAAAAGACACATTAAGATCTAAACTTTACACATAATTGGATTAATTTAGGGTTCCATGTGCAAAAATAAACTTTGATGGGCCTTGAAACCCTAATGTTAGTAATTAATATTCTTAATGGCTTTAATTGATCAAATTCATGAATAAAGCTAAGATATGATAGTCCCACGCTATTTCAAGTATAAAAGTTCCTAATTGTGGATAAATACCCTTAATATGATAATTGGGGTTTTCTAATGGATAAAGGTGGAATTAATGATAAATAGAGTTCATGTGTGAATTAGATCATAATGAGCTATGAGTTGTGATTCCGGAAGGAACCAAAGATGATAATTAGGCCTAATGATCTTATCATAAATTAAAAGGACAAAAATGGTAGTTTTAATGCAAAAGATGCATAATATACTTAATGGAAAGTTAATTGTGCCCTTAATATGAAATTAAGGTAATATGTTGTTAAAAAAGGTAAAATTAATATATTTCATGAAGAATAGATGAGATAATTAGGGTTTGCGAGTAATTGTATAAAATTAGGGTTTAAAATAGCAAAAATGAAGTGAAATCCTAATTGCATTGAAAACCCTAAAAGTGGACTAGAAACCCTAGGAAGTGAGCTAGGTTTAATAGATCTTGATGGCATGATCAATGATAGGAAATTGTATGCATATTTTAGGATTTCTTTGTGTGCTTGCTTTCCTATTGGATTCCTTGCATTGAATGGATTAATTCTGTCTCAAATCAGCCTGACAAGTAAGTGGTCAATTATGGTCAATCACATTACTTTCCCGAAGGTTTTTCAAATGATTCATCACATTGAATGCAACTTATCCATTTGGATGTTCATACTTGAAAATTATAAAGTCACTATGGTTATCACAATTATAATACAAGTGTGTATTCTCGCACATGCATGCCACCTGGATGGATGATGCAAAAAGGTCAAGCCCAGGAGGGAAGACCCATGGGCACCATGAGGGGTGACCCCAGGCACCAAGCTCGGGATTGAGAAGGTGGCCTATGATATTGCATGACTAAAGGGCACCATGAAGGGTGACCCCTGGCAGCAAGCTCAGGATTGAGAAGGTGGCCGTAAGTCAATGGAAAAAGCAAAACCCTAAAGGGGGTATTCCAAGGTTAGGGCAAAAGCGATGGATAATGTCACATTGAAAGCGTAAATTGGATTGTTAATTAACTTGATTGTGATATTTAGATTATTAGCCATATTTATGAAATTTTGGTTATCCCCACAAACCGGCATATTCTGATATGCTGACCGACATTTTGTTTGTCGGAATTTTAGGTACAAGTTTGAAAAGGAAAAATAATAAAGTGGCATATGTGGAATTAGATAAGAATTAAAGTACAATGGAGGATTAGTTAGAATAGACTCTAGATGTGGATAGAAGTAGATATCCATGTTTTTGAAAAAGGTATGCAAAGTTTTATTTTATTACAACCTTCCAGTATAGTTTGGTAGAATTTCTTAATTATTATTGATTATTTGTCGAACCTTTGATTCGTGTTATTGAATAACGACTCTGACCACTTGGTCTCCCTTAATTGGGGGTTACTGGGAGGCATGTTTGTTACATTTGGTATCATAGCATAGGTTCCTCATTTAACCTTTAATAGTTATTTAATTTTACAAACTCTATAGTACACAAGGAGTTATTAGAGGATTTTTCTAAAAGACAGAGGTGTCTAGAAAAGGATCACGTCCGGGGGCTGGCAAGATTTTCCACCGCACCGCTAGTTCGAATATGACGACTCTCAGATTAGTGTGACTGCTTGGCCAATGTCTCAGGATTTGACTCGAAATAAGATACCTATAGGACTCTCTTATATTGTTCATCCCTTCTCAACTCAAATGGTATTAAGGACCTTAAGGATTAGGGTTTTCTCTCCTTCCTCACCCTCTTGAGGTATGTGTAAGGTTGATAAGGTTTAAGGAATCCTCCACTAAATTAATGAAAAGCATGTAAATAAGATGTCATGGACATAAGCTTAATAGTTAAGTGCAAACTAAAGAATAGATACATGCTTAGGTCATATGACATATATTATCATGCCCTCAGGAGAGACCTGAGGCTAGGCCTCCTTGTTAGGAGGGTGAGTAGAGAAAGTTAGTCTCGGAGGTAGAGACCTCCATCATAAGTAGAGACCTGGCACATCCTCTAAGGATGATGCTAACCCTAACCCTAAGTGATGGTTAGAGAGATATGGCATGATGAGTTAGATATCATTATAGACCAGGTGTGTGGACATGATTTTGGATGCCCATGACGATATGAGCCATGTGAGGTTGGATACCCTAGTGCCTTTGGTGACCCAACCTTGGGAAGGGTCATGCATGTTTGAGTGAAGGATAGTTCCTTCATTGATGAGGTTAGAGAAGAACCTATAGAAACCCTATGGGCTTATGAAAGTTAGGCACATCATGCACCCATAGTATGTCAGTAGTGCTGATAGTAGGTTGAAATTGAGACTAGAAGGGCATGATGGATGGCTTATGAGATAAGCATAATGATCTATGGATAATCTTGAACATATGTTTGAACATAGGTATCACCCAGGTAGGGGTATGCTTGTGATCTTGATCCACCTTCATGGAGAGAGGATCTCTGGTAGTGAGGTTGTTTGTAGGGTTAGCTCTAGAGAGAGAGATACCAGGACCCAAGAAAGAAGGTTGGAAGTTTAGGCTCTGGGTTAGAAGAAACCCTAAGAAGTTGAGGATGATGTGACTTAAGTGGATGGTTGCAGTTGCATCATGCATGATCCCTGGAGGCTATTAGTATGTTTGCTGCCTTTAGAGGGACCAAACCCTAGGGATAAGATAAGGCTTCTGGTACCTATGTGCCTATGGTATAGGTGCTTACCTTATGAGATAGGAAGAAGAGTTCCTAAGACCCTAAAGAAATTTAGTAACGGGTTGTGAGGCCTTATACCTTGTTGGTTGTCCTTGAGGAGGACTCCACTCTGAAGTGTTGTTCAAGTAGAAGGATCATGGAATGTTCATGTCATACCTTGTACATGCTTGGTTCATGGTTAAAATGTTGAGCATACAGTTGGAAATCTCTTACAGGAAAGTGAACCTAGGGTTCCTAGGTATAAGAGGGGAAGTGGTGTACCTGATGCTCATGACCAGACTTGAGGTTCCATAGATTCGAGCATGGAACTCCTCATGTTTAGAGGAAAGGGAAACCACTTATGTTTAAGGTATGTTTGATGAACCCCTCATAGCTAAGTTGGTGAAATATGTTCTTGGTCTAATATTGAGGAATGAGAATAAGTATGACCTAGCATGGTTTAGTAGGTGGTCTGCTTGTGCCTTAGTAGCTTGCTAGGGTTAAGCATGATCATGTGGATGTAAACCCAAGACCTAAGGATGTTTGTGACCTTTGTTATCAAGGTGTAGTTTCCTCCTATCCTGGGAGAGGGACCCTTTTGTAGGGTGTATACCAGTTTTTGTTGGTTTTGAGGTAACCTAAGGAGGTCTCATAGTATCTTGAGAAGCTAAGTGAAAAGTACATAGGATGTGAATGAACCTGTAGACCCATAGATAACCATCTCTAAGGGCATACCATGGAGGTAATCGGTATGGGGCCTACCAAGATAGGTAGGTCGCCATGACCCCTATGAAGGGATGAAAGTCAGCCCATGAATGTAGAGATAGATGATGGAGACCTGGGTGAGGTTCTATGTTTGACATGTACTATATCATAATCCTAAGTCTATCCTAGGGTCAAGTAGGGATAAGATCGATGGAAGTAGGAGTTGCCTAATTCCCTAGTGCACATGACCATAGGGTCGGGAGGTAACAACTATCATTTTCTGAGGGCCATGGATTAGGAGATTGCACTACATCAAACACACTCATTAGCGGCCTTTCAGAAATGCCACTAAAAAAAGCCAGTAAACAGGTTTGGCGACATTTGTTGACATTTAAAAAAATGCCTCTAGTGCCAATGCCACTAGGAAGATAGTGGCTTAAGTTGTAAAAGCCACTAAAGGTTTGTATTTAGTGGCTTCAAATAAAGGCCACATAAAGGCCACTAAACCATCATTTGGCATTTATAAAAAATCCACTATCCATCAATTGGCATTTATAAAAATGCCACTATTTTGTATTATGTTGGTGTATGAAAATGTTCTTATTGAGTTTAATGGCGTATAATAAAAAGCAACTAATGACTAATAGTTCTGTATTACTACATTTTCATGGCTTTTAGTCATTCCATTTTCAATTCATTATCATTATTTCTAAATGAATGTCAATTGTAGACGAACTCACTTTTCGGAAAGTATGAATATTTTTTATTTATAATCAATTGAGAATTACATGGGGAGGACATTTTACCTTGCCCCTTATATTGAATACAACACCAATGATATACTTTCATTCAATATTTTACCTTGCCCCTTATATTGAATTACATGGGGAGGATGATTTACCTTTCCCCTTATATTGAATACAACACCAAATGTTTATTGTTGCATTTTATGGTTTGGAAAATCTTCTTGCTGAACAACGTGGCATACATGATGTCTTCAACATTGATGGAGCTGGCTCAACAACTACTGTTCTATCTGGTCTCATATTGCCTGGTTCCTTGAGATGGCGAGTGCAGAATATGCTCCTTGGTTCTGCACTTGGAGGTTCCTTTTGCTTTCCCCTCAGATGGGCCCATTTGAAACTTGTAGAGAAGGCAGCTGAGTGAAGTGTAGTTCTGTTGGCATCTAATTCTGGTGAGTGATGCAGAAAGCAGGGTGGGTGTGACAATTGAAAGGCTTGAAAGTAGCCTCAGAAAATACATGTAGCAAGGTGCAGTTGGCTGTTGTGTTCAGGAGTCATAGAAGCAAGGTGATAGCTAAGTCCAAAACCTCAACCTAAGTCCAAAGCAAAAAGTTAAACAAAAAATACATGTATCCTTGTTCTAGATGGTTAAACAAAAACAAACATGATGAAGGTGCTTGTTTAGTGTAAAGCAGCAAATAATAAGGGCTTGTTTAGTGTGAAGCAACAAATAATAAGGGCAAATAATTTACCTGCTGACTCATCTCAACAATGCCACCTGCATTATCAACAATAGGTCCAAACATATCCATAGTCAATACATATGCAGTAGTACGCAACATCCCCATGGTTGCAACAGTAGTCCCAAAAAGACCACATGTGGGATTTCCAATTTCATCTACTAGGAAGAGATGATAGATACACTGAATCTCCAGAACTAGAAGAGCTATAGATTCTAAACCTCTGGTGCAACAAGTGGCCTAATACAGAGCAGCTGCAACATCCATGTCGAATCCACCAACAGTGTAACTGACAAATGGCCAAGCAAACATTTCTTTCTTGCTCTGCAATTTCATTTTCATTTGATAGCTTCCTCCAAGGGCCTAATGCAATTTCATGCTCTTCTGAGGTTTTAGCTCTGAAATTAGAAAAAACCATTACCAAAACAAACTTTTAGGAATTGTTAATTCCTCTTGTAAGTTGCAGCAATAGAAGTGCAATGTTCATCAAAAAATCTCACTAGTACATGATTAAAGTTAGCATGACAGTACATTGGTTCAACAAATTAAAAAGAAATTTACATTCCATCTCTATCAAAGCAATGTTCATGTTAAATTCCAGCTCTAGTATATGAACCATCAAAGCTAGACATAGCAGAACAGAGATTTACCTATATATACACCTCAGATGTGTAGAGTGGATGGTTGGTTGGCATGTTTCTAGCTTGTAGCACATAATTCTTTTGTCATTGGTTCATTATCCAATGTATAAGTGAACAATATAACAAGGTCAATAATAAGCACACCATTCAGATTTATATACACTGCATTAGCAATCAAACAACTAGATTAGAATAGGAATTAAAACAACAACCTATATATGAAGGTGTAAGGAATTTGACAGCCAATCACATCATTTTTCTATATTATTTTTCCCAATCCTAGTGGTTCTCAGGAGTCCGATTGTCGAATTGCCCATCAGTTTTGCAATTGGGTCAAGGCAGATATGAGGTGAGGAACTACCACATTTAGAAACACCATTACAACTCTGAATAAACTCTACTCACAATAAGAAAATAGGTTTAAAAACCTTAAAATAGAGTGTAGGATAAATTGATGTAGCCTCCTGGAAGTTTAAAGAAAAACATGTGTGAAATAGACACCTTAACTGAAATGTTTAAGTATATTATTGTAGTTCCTACAATATACAACAATTAGTTTGTAAAATATGTACTGACATCAGTGAATTAGGAAATATATATGGGGCATGTGCATATGTTGTTTGATATGTCTTCCAAGATGTAAGTAACTAGTAAATCGTGTTATGTAGGACTTTAAGGTGTTGAGAAAGAATGGAAGAACATACCTGATCAAATTACGTTGAATGATGTGCATGTTCCAAGCCTTTCACCTTTGCAAGCATGGTATAATACTTTAAAAATGAGGGGCAAAAAGTCCTCAAAACAAATTTAATCCAATTTCTTGAATTGAATGCATCCAATCTAAATATCACATTTTGGAATCTGAAGGACACTACATTTCAGATGGCACTGAGCATAGCTTGAAGTTCAACTTGAGCAATGATCCAGGAACTTGGGAAAGCTATAAAAGTGAATATCACTTCAAAGATCGTTGTTGAATAATCTTTGTATTTCCTGAACCCTGGAGAGTAAAGACACAAAAAATTAGGGAGAATATTACCACATTTGATACAATGGTTACTAATATGTAATTCGTTCATAATGGAATGGTAACACTCATGATATAGGGAGAATATTACCACATTTGATAAAATGGTTAACTTCATATCTCATAAAATTCATGATGCAGTTAGTTTAGAAGAGTTTCAATCTTTAATGGTACCATATGAAACAATTTTATGAACTTTAAGTAGGAGAAAAATAATTGATCTTGATGGAGAATCTCATTCACCTTCAGAATATATGGCATGTATACAGTAAAATGAGCACTGGAAGTTTGTGCTTCATTTGATCCATATCCATATTTCAATCCTCTGCATTTGTACAACCACACCTTGTACAACCACAGTCCAATAACTGGTGAACTATAGTTTTTATGCATTTGTGCAACCACTCTCTACATCTTGTACAACCACACCTAAGACATAAGCAAAGCAACATAGAACGCCCCAGATAAGAAAAATAAACACAACGACATATATATTTGAGCCCAACAAAAATAATGGGACAAAAAACCCATACATATGCTAAGGAGTCAAAATTCAAAACTTACAGCAGCTATTGATGGCTTGTCCGACTGCCCAGGGCTCCCATGGGACACATGCATTACTAGTATAATAGTTGGCTCTTGGGAGATCTTTGGCATGGATGGAGGATGCTCAACTGTGGTGAACTTCTCTGCACACTGTGACACCCGTAGGCTTATTCATGATCTCATTCGTTGTGGAAACATGAAGTGCGTTGTCAGTAAAATCTTTTTATGTATTTCGTTTAACTAATTTAAAAAAAATACATTAAAAGACTTTACTTACAACGCCCTTCATATTTCCATAGTGAATGAGATCCTGAATATGCCTACGGGTGTCACATTGCGTAGAGAAGTTCCCACAGCCATGAGATTGGCCTTTAATCTCCAAGTACAGAGTTGCAGTTAGCAGAGGATCATTACCATAGTTATTGGCTTTTAGGGCCTGCATCACAACCACATGTTACAGAAAGGGTATTATTTTAGATGGAGGGGGTAAAGGAAAAAAGACAAATATACAAATGTTGTTTTAATAATTAAGGGAACAGGGAGGAACCCATATTACTAAGAACACCCATTCTTTCTTGAGGCTTCTACCTAGACTTCTCAACCAGAGCATACCTCTAAAATGTTGACAATGACTTAGTGTGCCTCTACAAAAGGAAAAACACCAAGTTATGTTCGTCAGTTGCCGAAAACAAACAAATAATTTATTAACTAAACTGGCAGAACAAAACACCAGACTATATTATACTTAGTACCAAAAACAAAACATTAAAAAACAATGCAGTGAGAAAACATAATAGCACTCATAGAAGTAACACACCTCAATAGGTACATAAGTGGGTTGCTTGGGCCTCCCTACATTAAGGAAAGGTAAAGGGTATGGCAAGGCAGAGGGTCTGAATACTTGAGATCTATCTGATGATGTTTTTTGAAATAATCAGAGACAAGTAGTGTCATGATATTACTTGTTTCATTCTAACAACTGAAACGAATTACCCAGAAGGTAAGATCTGAGACCTCAAGTGATGTGAGACCTCAAGATAAACAAGTAATGAAAGAAAAATTGTAGTGTGGTTGCTAGAATCTTGATCCTTATAGTGTTAAGATATCCTGCAGCATGTGATCAAGTAATGAAAGAAAAATTAATATGCCATAAGAAATATATCATGATATGACATGATGCAAGTTGGATATGAAGCCCACAAATATGAAGCACCCGCAATATGCATTCCTTCTTATATAAGCAATTGCATTCCAAGATATTATCAAACAGAATCAAACCTACATAGGTTGGGAAACAGAAAATCATGGTATACGATGTGTGGATGCCATACAAAAGGGACAATTACCCTTTTACTATAGTAGTTTTTACATTAAAAAATAATTATTTAGTCCACATCACCCATCCACATTAGTTGTAAATTTTGAATATCCAAACCATAATAATTCATTTACTAGTTGAGTAATTACAAAATGGAAAGAAATGGATCAAATAATCGTAACTCATTTTCAACTAAATTTTTCATCTGTACCCACAAACAAGAAGCTAAAACACTTCTCATAGCTAAAAACCACAAAACAATCATAATGCGTGTATCATCCATTATACTAAGATTCTCCATAACAAAATTAAAAGTAGGACAAAACAAAATAGGATTGTTATTTGGCAACATTTTCTACGACAATGGACATGAAACACCATTACTTTGGATCGACATGTACAAATAACAAATTGGATTAAACAAAAACAAATATAGCTCTCCTCTCTTTAGATAGTATCCAAGAATGCAAATAAATTTAAACTTCATGTCCTGCAACAAATGGAAATGACTTTAGATACTACTTTTCTTTTCAATTATGTAACAATATAAGCAATACTGTTTGCTCACCTTAGAAACGTATGTGTTTTCGGCCATGCTATGATGTTGCCAACAACATCATCAACAGATTGATATTGATCATAAGGTCTAACTAGAGGATCGTTGCCCAACAAAGCAACCTCTACAAAAACAACAGCAAATGATGAGCCTAAAATTGCACCTCCCACCCTTTTCATGGGGTCAACCTCAGAGACTCAACCGAATGCAATTCTAGCATCTAGATCTGTAAAACTCAGTAGATACACATCCTAGAAACAAAATACAGTTTACATAACAAATTTATATAAATGTAAAATGAAGTGCAATTCATAGTAATACAAACATACTTGTCCCTTCTTAAATGATGAATGTCTTATATGGAGTGGAGTTTGCATTGATAAGTTTGTCTGCACAATTATTTTATGTGTGTCATCAGTCCATAAAAGTCAACATGGAAAATAATTGATACCACACATCTTGTATAAAATGTATTCATACTTGGCCAGTGCCAACATGATGTGCTTGACTGTTTCCTGCTCTAGTTAAGGCAAGTAACTCCTCTAAGTTTTCGTTGAATTCATCCTTTTGTTCTTGAAGTTTTGCATCAAATTCTAACTGTTGTTCTTCAAGCTTATCATGGAAATGCTTCCTTTGTGCTTCTTCAGCTTCTCGGGATTTATGGTTCTTGCCCCAGATATCAGAAGGTGATGGTCCAAGTCCATAACCACGAACATATCCTGGTCTCTCTTCTCCCATAGCATGCCTATAAATTTCATCTGAAGTAACATCAGGTTGTTTTCTTCGTAGCTCTTCTCCTACCTCATAAAATTTTTCCTACATACAAAAAATCATACAAGATGCAATTTATACCAAATATATACCTCTATGAAATTAGTATATGTAACATAATACTATAGGATATTATGTTTTGTACCAAAATTTTGGCGGATTCAACATCAACTATGCTCCCATCTTTTTTAATATGAGTTTTCTCAAAAAACATTATGGGATCCACTTCTCCGCCTATTTCCTTCTCCATTTTTATCATTCAAACAAGGTTATTGTAAACATCAAATTAACAGATGCCATCAAATTGTCTAAATGGATCACAAAAATTACTAACTTACATCATATTTCAGACATGCAAACGACTTGGTTCCTAATGTGTGGCTAACCTTTTGAAATTTTCTACTTGTCTAGTTAGTTATAGACTTCCTCTGGGGAAAACATTGCAGTATTGTGCATAGTAATTATCTGTGCACGGTACTATAAGAATCAATGAATAGAAAAAATAATATTACCTTTCCTTTATTACTCCTCCGATAATCGACAAGAAATTTCCAATGCGACTTGTCCACGCGGGAAACAACTTGTTCAAGTTGTTGTTCGCATGGACTATCCTCTACGAAGTATATTCTCCTTAACTCGTACTTATGGTCCTTCCATTTCTTTCCTAGTCTCTTAATTGTCCACTCCTTTAGATCTGAATCCATTGTGAATTTACTCTACTGACATAAAGGATATCAATAAGATGCTTCATTTAACTATTTAAAAATAAAATTTAATAATATACCTTCACAAAATTCCATATAGAATCTTTTTTATTTGCTGGAAATTGTCTCCGGTCCTCATAGTTTAGTGGACAAAGATTGGGATCTCTTGCAATGGTTGTCAGAAAACTTGATAAGTGACATTGGTTTTCACCTACTGGTTGTCCAAATTGATTTTTCTCAATCGGACTTGGATCGTCAGTCTTTCTTTTCCAAAATTTCAAACATAGTGTTCGGCCACGTGCTCGATGTTTTTCACCTATGAATTCATTCATAAAGGATAAAATATGTATATGCATAATTATATATGATTAAATGCTGTAATATAAATACAATGATATGAATGAAATGATTACCTAGCCCATCAGAAGGTGTTGTTGTAACATTCAATGACTCAACATGTTGATCAAAGATGTCATTTTGGTACATGTTATTTGGAAATACATTGTTATTTTGGTTACTGGCAGCTCTATTCTCTACAATTCTTGAATGAATAGACACGGAAGCATTGAAATTAGGCACATGGGGTAGCTGTGAAATTCTTGATCTTATAACTTTATCGCCACTTTCTTTGTTGTGTTGATTTTGGAACCTTGTTCCCATCTCCGTTTCAGTTGTGCATGTTTGAGAGGATTTCAAACCACCAACCATATTAGAGTCTTGGGGAGACGTGGCTGATTGGGCATTTTTTGCAGAGCTAGCAACAGTTTTATTGCATTTGTTTGCTCGATGTTTTTGACCTAAGCATTCATTCATAAAGGATAAAATATATATATGCAAAATTATATATGATTAAATGCAACACTATAAATACAATGATATGAATGAAATGATTACCTAACCCATCAGAAGGTGTTGTTGTAACATTCAATGACTCAATATGGTGATCAGAGATGTTATTTTGGTCCATGTTATCAGGAAATACATTGCTATTTTGGTTACTGGAAGCTCTATTCTGTACAATTCTTGAATGAATAGACATGGAAGCATTGACATTAGGCACACGGGGGTAGCTATGAAATTCTTGATCTTGTAACTTTATCGCCACTTTCTTTGTTTTGCTGATTTTGGAACCTTGTTCCCATCTCTTTTTCCGTTGTGCATGTTTGAGAGGATTTTGAACCACCAACCATATTAGAGTCTTGGGGAGACATGGCTGATTGGGCATTTTTTGCAGAGCTAGCAGCAGTTTTATTGAATTTGTTTTCCCTATCATTATGAATTTTAGTTGGAAGGGAAGCTAAAAAATTTTTGGAGAGATTTGAGGATGACATGTTTAATGATTTCTAACAACCATGTTCAATAATAATGTTTTCTGTAGCATTGATAATGTTTTTGCTTGCATGAGGGGGGCGAGATGAATAGAAACCTCCTGGCTTTTCTAAAAAAAAAAGGTAAATGAGTCACCATATAGGAGTCATTATTGTTGTTCTTATCATTGCTTGCGGCTGTCATGTTATGGTAGTTGTCAATGTACTGTTCTCTCATCCTGAGTATATCAAGCCACATAAAAATGAAGACATTTTGAAAAATATTGAACAACATAATAACAATTTTATTAATAATATTTAAAAATGAAACACAGATATTTAATCAAATATAATTATAAACAACAGTAGAGCCAAGGATAAATATGAGTAAGAATAATGTCAGACATGCAAAATTGATACACCTAGCTAGAGAAAAATGTGAGACAAAAAATTAAAGAGATACATTGAGTCAAAAAAGGCTTATTTAAGTCAAATATTAATGACAAACAAAAAGAAACATTGGCTGCTATTTTGTAATCTTCTCATTCAAAACAATCATCATCATCACTTTGAGATACACTTTCATCATCCTGCTGAATTCAGGATTGGTCTTTTTCAGTTGTTGAACTAGCAACAGTAATTCCTTCCATATCCAATCTAACTATATCACAATGAGTATCTTCTTCATCTGATGTCATTGATGGCCCATCTCGAGTTTCACCTTGCACATAAGCTTCGACATTCTGAATACAAGATTGTTCTTCCATGTTGAACATATCCCGTGGGGCAATCTTAACAGCAAAATACTTTGCAGTGACATCTTCTACATAAAATACTTGTCCAACTTGAGATGCCACTACAAACGGTTCTCCAATAGTTTGAAGGCATCTCAAATTAACACCCATGTTCATCATGCTTGATTCCCCTCGTTGGGTAGATGTCCA
This sequence comes from Alisma plantago-aquatica, assembly GCA_963693085.1. Classification (NCBI taxonomy): domain Eukaryota; kingdom Viridiplantae; phylum Streptophyta; class Magnoliopsida; order Alismatales; family Alismataceae; genus Alisma; species Alisma plantago-aquatica. Next base: position 173,429,608 of record OY856413.1, read on the forward strand.
ACCAATCACACTTAAATAATGTCACCTTCAAGTGTTCATAATAATTGAGCACAATAACATCCTTCAAAACACCATAGTAGGTTACATCTGTAGTAATTAGATTGCAGTCAGTGGTTTTAGAATAACAATCAGTCTTAGCTACCAGAAAGACTCCACTATTTTGTGTTGTTCGATTTGCATCTTTTGCCTTTGTATGAAATCTGTGACCATTGACAACATAGCCCTTGTACTTAATGGCCAGTTAATGTGGACCTTGAGAAAGAAACTTGATTTTATCATCCACCATATCTGTTCTTAGGAGTGTCTCAATCTAACAAAAGAAAAGTTTGTTAGACTTTATTCATGAAGCATAACTAATTTAATTACCACAACTAAACTTACATGTTCCTTCAACCATCCATCAAATGAGTTACTATGTATTCTCTAAACCTCCTTTAAGGACTTCTGAGGATGTTTTTTCCTAATGATATCGTAGTGCATCCTGAATACAAAATATGTGCAATATGTTATTGGAATATGTTACAACATTTTATTAATAGAAGGCAGTTGACACTAACTTACTTAATGTAGGGTTCAATTGCTTCACAATTGAATAGTACATACTTATGGGCTTGTTTCAATGTATGTTCATCCAAGACACATGTTACCATTTTACCAATACCACGACCTACTGTCGAGAAAAAAGACCAATCATCACTGCCAAGTGTTGGCATGTTTTCCAAATTTGCTTCGTCAGAATCGTTTCTATTTGGCTGATTTAATTTTGTTTCAACTCCATCCAAGTATCTTGAACAAAATGTTAGGCACTCTTGAGCTATATATCCTTCTGCTATTGATCCTTCTGGATATCTTTCATTACAAACATATCCTTTTAGGGTCATCAGAAACCTGATAACAAAGTTGAGGAAAATATTATGACAAATTACATTCCAATAGGTAAAGACATCATGACGTGTGAAATGTTACCTTTCAATTGGATACATCCAACGATACTGAACAGGGTCGGCTATCTTAGCTTCATAAGAGACATGGACTGATAGATGCACAATTATGTCAAAAAATCATGGATGGAATATCTTCTCCATCTCACAAAGTGTAACAGCTATTGCATTTTCCAATGAAGAAAAATCATTTGGATCTAAGACTTTAGTGCACAACCTTTGAAAATAGAGACAAAGATTAATAATAAATGACTTAGCATTCTTACTGGGCAAGGACATAGTGACAGCTAATGGAAAAAGTTGTTGCATCAGCACGTGATAATCATGACTTTTCATTGGTAGCATCTTCTGAACCTTCAGCCGTGCACATATAGATATATTAGACGCATACACGTATGGAACTTTGACAGATTTTAGGAGGTTGCAAGATAATATTTTTTCATATTTTTTCATTGTATAGCAAGTTGGAGGTAGGATGGTATATTTACCAACAATTTTTGGATGAAGCGGAAATTTGATTCCCATATCCTCCAAATCCTTCCTTGCATTCAAGTTGTCCTTACTTTTATCCTTCAAACCTAGAAATGTTCCAACAATACTCTCACATATATTCTTCTCAATGTGCATGACATCGAGATTATGCCTTACAATGTTAGTTTTACAATATGGTAGCTCAAAAAATATGCTTTTCCTTTCCCAATTGTGTGTTGAATCCTTACCTCTTGGCCTTTTCTTACCAATTACAGTTCTTCCGTCCTCCAATTGTGACAAGATTTGAGCTCCAGAAGGAGGTTTAGGTGGACACCTAAATTCTTTCTCACCGTCAAATGCCTTTGCTTCTTTCGGAATCTATGGATAGTTGGCAAAAACCTACGATGTCCTATGTAGCAAATTTTATGGCTATGTTGCAACCAATGTGAGACAATATCTTTATTACAATAGGGACATGCTTTGTAGCCTTTAGTACTCCAACCAGATATATGTGCATATCTTGGAAAATCACTAATAGTCCATAATAAAGAAGCAAACATCAGAAAGAATTCCTTGGTTCCAGCGTCATATGTATGTACACCAGTATCCCATAGTTCTTTCAACTCATAAATCAATGGACCCAAGTACACATCTATATTTTCGGGTGAAGATGGTCCAGGAATGAGTAGGGAAAACATAAAATATGGTTGCTTCATGCACAACCAAGGAGATAAATTATATGGAATAATCACAACAGGCCATGTACTGTAAGAAGTACTCATTGTCCCAAAAGGATTAAATTTGTTAGTTGCAAGTCCCAATCGAATGTTTCTAGCATCTACAGCAAATTGTGGATGCATCACGTCAAATGTTTTCCAAGTAGGTGAATCAACCGAGTGTCTTAACTTGTCATCTTTTTCATATTATTCTGCATGCCACCTCATTAAGGATGAGGTTTTTGATGACATGAATAACCGCATTAGGCGGGGTATAAGTGGAAAGTTTCTGAGCACTTTGATAGGTATTCTCTTGGGTTTTTTTACAAGCTTGTCATCATCATATGGGATTGTAATCAGTTTCCATCTTGATGCTCCACATGTATCACAGACGTCTTTATCAGTAGAATCCTTCCAAAACAACATGCAACCATTTGGACAAACATGAATCTTCACATAATCTAAGCCCAGCCCCGTAATTGTCTTTTTTAGCTCATAAAATGAATTAGGTAACTGTTCTCCTTCTGGTAGCATCTTCTTAAAGAACGTAAGAAACATAGATGTTGCTTTCTTACTCAAGCCATTAAGACAAACCAAGTGATAGAGTTCTAGGATGCAAGCAAGTTTTCTATATTTCTTACACCCTGGATATAATTCTGTCTCAGAATCCTTTAACAAGATATTAAATTTTTCAGTATTGAAATGTTGATGACTAGATGGATCCACTCCTTCTGTATTTCCATCTTCACTGAAACTTAGAAAAGTATCATGCAACATACCTTGTAAATTTTCAGCATTAAGGAAATCTCCCTGATCAGTAGGAGCATCCATTTAGACATCATCATCTTCACCATGAAAAGCCCAAGAAATATAGCTTGGTAAGAAGCCATGCCACAGTAGATGGCTCAATGCAGTCTTTCTGGTGACCCGGTATACATTAGCACACTTTCTACATGGGCATACAATCTTGTCTCCAATCGATGAATGTTCAAAAGAAAAATCCAAATATCTTGATACTCCACATAAGTATTTACTGCTCATTCGGTCATCCTCTACTATCCAAGACTTATCCATTCCATAAAGAACATTTATAATGAAATTTATCAATAATTTGTAACATAATAGGATATGCATATTTATTGAATTTGTTTGGTTTTGAATGTGTCATTAGATAGGATGGATTTGTGAATTTGGAAAATTCATGGGAACACACACTTCAGTTATAAGCATTCATGTAGCAACTTTCAGTTCCATTCATTAATATCTTTTTACATCCACACACAGGGGTATTCCCCTAAACAGTAACTAAACAAAGGGGTTGGTGTACCCCTAAACATGCACATAATTAAAACAACTATTAATACAGACAAATCTAGATAAATAGACAACTAAATACTACACCAACATGGTCCTGCATCAGTAACTTCGGGGACTTATCATTGTGGCGATCTTCACCTGAAGTTCAGAAAAGAAAGCAGCTATGATGATTGATTGCTTTCAGACAAAAAGTGTAAACACAAATTTTTTGTCTTGAAAATTATATTTGTTAATTGGACCTACCGTGGCCTTTTTTATGATTGTGCTGTGTCACGGAGCTCCTCACTATATTTAGAAAAATCTGAACTGACAGGGGCCTCATCATCATATTCGTCCGAGCTGATATCCTCCATCATGCGCTCATACTGCCGTAGATGATCGGGGGTCTCACAGTTGATGTTGGTTATCCAAACTTTGATGGTATTATGGCCATCTGGATGGAGAAAAAGCATGTCACTATGGCCCACTAGCATCTTTCTAATCCAATCACGCCAAACGGATTTTGATACAAGATTTCCCACCAAATCATACTCAACCTCACTAACATGTGAATAATTACCAAAATTTAGGGTGACTTCACCAGGCATGTAGTGTCTTCCTTTTAGAAAATGCTAATGATTGGGTATGGCTAGTTGGTTTAAGGAATGATCATCTAGGATGATGTCCAGTTGTTCTTCAATAGGGAACGTTAACATTGGCATAGAGGCCCAGTTCTTAGTGACTGTTGTGGGTAGACAAAGAATGCATAATATTAGCATTAACAAAGTGTAATTACATATAACGATGTTATATATTTTCAAAAAAAGTTGTATAATATCAGTTAACCTTTTATTGCTTGTCATAACCAACTTCATTGGGGTAGACATGATAGCTTGAAAAGAAATCTAATAGAGGAGATCATGTCCTATATAGAGGCTATAACTTTGCAATTGGTCCAATGCTCACTAATCCTTCTTTAAGAATTTCAATGAAGTAACTAGAATTTTCTATAATTTGATGGATCTTGGTATTTCATACAATGAGGTGACACTTATTATCTATTTGTTGAATCAACAGTCATATTTTAGATTATCAAAGAGGTTAATGGTGTTTGGCTTATTTTGTACAAGTGTGAGACCTATTTAATTTTAAGTATTGATGCACTACTATAGAAGGTGTGAGATCTATTTAAAGAGGTTACTGGTGTCTTTCCAAAATTTTACTACAGTCTTGTACTTCTGTGTTTATCAAAACACTACTACAAGATATCTTATCATCTTATTATTTTGATAGTACCACAAATTTTATGACAAGAAGGATTCATCTAAAAATTGTAAATTTTCTAAATGAGTTACAAGAAGGATTTATCTAAAAATTGTAAATTTTCTAAATGAGTTATGTGAGGTTATTATTCTCTGACCTATATGTAAATGGGATAGATTCCTACCACTTTAGTTTTATGAGTACATGCCACTATGTTTGAAATACTTTTTAAAAGGATAAAAGAACATACTTATAATAAGGACCCAAGCACATTCTAATCATTTTGAACTGAATTAGAAAATGAACAGGAGCCTGGGTCCTATCCTACAGTATCAAAGGAGAATTCGTAAACCTCAAAACCACCAACATGGTTTCCAAACCTACAACCTCAGCTTCTACAAGCTCACATACTAGAAACCTTTACAACATATACAGCTAGAAAGTAGGAATATATACAAACAAATACCAAAGATACAATCCCTGATATGAAGCTGAACACCAAGGTGTATGTTCTTCATAATATGGTACTCAATCATGGCTATATTCCTTTTTTGGTTGGCCAAAAACTCCTATTTCAAAGGATAGGAATATCATTTCAAAGAATCCCAAAAGAGCCTTAAAAAAGGAGAACCATACGAAGCCATTTCAAGCACTTCCATAGGCAAGAGCCATCATAGAATCCCATCATTGGATGACATCAAATGGGGAAAAGACAAACCAACCCAAGGATAAATCACATATCCTTCAGCCAACGATAACCAAAAGAACAAAAAAGTAGAACATCACTCAAAACCACATGAGAAAAAATGATTCAAAAGAAAATAACATACAAGACCTTCCAATAAAAACCAACAGAAGCTTCAACCAGCAGAGCCTGACAAGAGGTGGGAGAAAAGTACTGAACCTTGACCAAGCATAAGAATAGAAGCATAGCATCCAAAACTCCAGAATCAGAATGAACAAAATATGACAAGAGGAGCAACTGGCCCCCCTTTGACAAGGGGAATCGAATGAACATAATATAATTGTTCTCACATGTAACCAATTCATGGTGAAGGGAAATGGTGTATTTTTCTTTGCTATTTCTTAGTTGTATCATCGTCATACTAGCCCCCCCCCTTTAGAAGTCAGTGATGTTCAGTAAGCCCCTACTTTTTAGAAATTTTGTTTGAAGTATAGTTTCTACTAAATAAGTGGATCAACCCATATATTTTGGTATAGAAATTAACTGTGATGAAGATGAGATGCTTAATCATTCTTGGCCTCTGTGCTTTTGAGAATATATTAGATTTCTCACTTATATTAAAGGGAAACATATAGCAATAAAATGACATTGTTTTGTAACCTATTTATATACAGTAATATAAAAACATAGAAGAAAATTGGTGTGGGTAATGACATATCACAATGTATACTAAAAATAGCTAAGCCTAATCATACCTAATTTTGTGTATATACCATAACAATGAATAATTACACTTCATTAAAATTAGTTTCTAATTAGAACATGGAAATCAGGATGGCATACCATGTATAATATCAAGGAGGTTCCTTGTCTCAAAACCATTCCAAAGATTATAAGATCTTAATTTGTACTTCGTTGGAAGTTGTTATGCACAAATCTTAGTGATTCTTGGCCTCATTAAAATCAATGTGTCTTAGAGGTGTGCTGGTTGCAACTAAAACATCGACTCAGTTGTAATGCCCACGATCAAATTTCCATTATCCCATACTTCTTTAAGTCTTAGTCCCCTAAATTAATGGAAGTAATGAGATTTGATTATTTGGATACTTTTCTATCTTATGTTTATAACTATTGAAGTTGGTGCTGGCTACAATTCTTGAGTTATTTCTGACCATATCTTGTTTGTCGTTTCCTCCTTGATATCAAAATCTACATTGATGGACAGTCTGTTAGTAAGAGTTAGACCACTAAAGAAAGTGGCGTTTAGATACCCATCACCAAACCCATGATTGCATCTCCACATTCTCATGAACTCTATTATTCCTCTCCCTCCATAACCAGTACAGGATGCACATTGCCAAACATTGATTCTCCTTGCTAGTGTAATTAACAAAGTCAGTCATGGAATTAGGAATAACGAGTAAACCATGAACTCTAACTTCAGCCCAGATCTTGCTTGAAACTGAAATCAATCCAAAATAAAGCAAGAATATAGCAAAATTAAGGGAGGGGTAAGAAAATCATAGAGGTAGGAATATATCTTATAGAGGCAGTTCTTCCTCTACTAGTGTGAATCAATACAGAGAAGTCGATTGTGATGGTGATAATGGTTGGGGAAGAGAATCTATTTGTAATCACCTGGCGCTAATGTAGCAAATGTGGCTGAACTGGCTTCCTCGGTGTTGGCATAGTAGACTCATGGCTTCCTCGATTCCGGAAATGTGGCACTTCACTGGCCAGTAGTCGAAAGCGATCCTCCATGCTGCGATCAATGCGCCGCCACCAGTCAGTCGATGCTCTCGATCCTCCAAGATGTTGTTAGGGCAAGCGACGATCGACCAGGAGTGTGCTTGATCCTCCATGCGTTGTCAGTTTTGAAAGAATATCGAAGAGGATTGGCGAGATCAATCGCCACAATCACCGCGATACTAGCTATTATGTACGTGGGAGCGCGAAGGAAAAGCAGGAGAAGTGAAATGAAAATTTCCGATAGATAATACTTCATGTGCGTCATTTGGTTTGGCAATTTAAAAGTACCACTAATTAAATATAAGAATGCCTTTAATGTTAAGTCTTTTTTATAAACTCTATAATAGGTGGTTTAGTGGCATTTTAATTAAAAATGCCTGTACATTAGATAGATAGTGGCTTTTTTTAAAAATGCCACTAATGGGCAATTTTGTTGTAGTGTTGATCACCTTCATGAACTCATAGGACCCAAAGGGCAAATGAGGAGGGCACTCTCTGGATGCATAAGGGAAGAGGGATGACCCCAAAAGTGCCGACACCCTACAGAACTAGAGGAGATGACCAAGGATTTTGTGTGGATCCAAGTAAGTTCGAGATCAGCTTTCCATGGGAGTAACTTTGATATCAAGATGATCGTGATGTAGAGACATATGTTGCACATTTTAACTTAGATTGGAAGGTGTACTAGCAATGTGGGATGTACCATCTCTACTCTTGGAATAGGAAGAAATTTGTGTTTGGACGGCCACCAAATGCTTATTTCCTCCTGTTATGGGAGTGAGAGATATGCCAATAATACACATACCATACACCAAGGATAAAGATGATGTGATTTGGAATGTTGCTATGAGGTATGAGGATAGAGATGATAACATACCCTTATGGAGTGAACGATACATGGATGGTATACCATCACTAAGAGAAATAAGGTAGTCATCGTATGAGGATGTTTTTATCATGAGCTATGAGTTATATAAGGTTGAGTTCGAAAACTAAGAGAATGAGCTTAGAGTTTTCTTGATAAAGATAGAATTAGATCTTGAAATGTGATAAGAAGTGGAATACATGGAAGTGTATGTCTTCAACATTACCTAACACCTAATGATGCGAACTGGTAATGGATGCTCTAGTTCAGATGCAACTATCTAGTTTAGCTAGAGACTAAAAGAGGTTGTTGAGTTGGGCCTAAGTTTAAAAAATGAGATATGTTTGGGCTAACACTCGGATGTAACGAGGTAATTGATCAAGTTAGTGGCTGCTTAGTTAGCCAACCTAGACCTTGATGAAATAAAAGGATGGTTGCATAACCTCATATGCACTTTTCTAGAAAAGAAGGTAATGAAACCCTAATTAGAGTGGTTTAGGGTTTCTGAGGAATCAAACTTGAGGAATCATGACATATAGGAGATCATGATTTTAAGTTCATCATACACCGTGTTACTACTAAGATAGTAAGTTGCAGTAGTACATTGGATGCTTAAGATGAAGTTGCACGTGGCTTGTCGCCATGCAAGACAAGAGGTGAAGGATGAACACCAGTAACCCAATGAGTTGATATAAAGAGTCCCCAAGAGAAAATGGGAGTACATCACTATGGATGTTGTGGTAAGTCTCCCCTAGACCAAGGAAGGTTGAGATGCAATATGGTTTATGGTAGATCTCCTTACCTAGATAACATGAGAAAGAAAGAATACTATTAGGAGACAGATCTGGTTGAACTACAGGTAAGAGAGATGGTTAAACTACACCATAATGTGAGTTCAAAGGTCCTTTAGTGTGATCTAAAGGTTCACTTCCCTGTAGTGGAAGTAGGTACATAAATGACTCGATATTAGTATAGTTTATCACCCCTAACTAATGCTTAGTTCGATTCCATGACTCGATATTAGTTCCAAGTTGTGAGGTTCCATGAACCTATTCAGCTTTATGAGAGGCTGAAATGTCCTGAGTCACCTATGAGGGTACGATATACCAAGGTGAGAGAGAAATCAAATGGAAGAATGAAAGATGATGACGGTTCTTGGGAAGCACCATGGAGAGGGTGAAGCCACATAAGAGCCATGATGGACATGTGGAAGTCTTATCCTGCTTGTTTGTGTGTTTGATGGATTTTTGAGGGCAAAATTCCTATAAGAGGGGAAGGATGTCACAACCCCAACTTTGCATGTGTTTTCATAATTGAAATATAATGATTTTGGTGAATTTGGACTTAATTGAAAAGGTTGAATGCTTTGCTTCAAAGAAGGGATTTCTTTGCAAATCGCCCTTATAGTGGGAATTTTGTGGTTCCTATTAATATATTAATCCAGTAAAGGATATAAAAGAGAAAAAAAGAAGAAGGGTCCAAATATTAGAAAAAGATACAAGATAATGAATATTAAGTAAAGTATTTATAAGAAATACTTGGAAATATCAAGAAAGTAGCATTAATGGCCACAATTGAGTGAAATTCATTTACATATGATTTCTAATAAAAGAAATAATGAAAATAGAAACAAAGAAAGAAAGGGAGAGAGGACATTCTAAGAAATTAGGGAATGATTTATATTTCAAGGAATCTAAGATTATTAGACTTTCCTTAACAACTTTTATTTGCCAAATCTAATTAGGAAAGAGGTAGCTTCTTGTGGTGATCATCAAATAAAGTGAATAATATTTAAAGAGTTTAATAAAGGATGGAAGGGTACTTGTTGCCTTTTTAGTAATAAAGGATACTGATGGTTAACTATGTTTAATCTTTCTCTCTCTCATATTAGATGTTAGGGTTCTTCCTAGTTTATGGATATAAAAGGACCCAAGGATCCTCCTCTATCGGGAGACATGAGAGACAACCACGATTGTCTATAGGAAGCCCATACTTTCCCGTCGTCCTCATAACCTTGCCTACCCTTAGATGCATTACATGACGGTGCCATAGATGCATCGGGTAAAAAGGTCCCAAGACAACCCATGTGCTAAGGGTTGGTATGAGGGACTACTAGTTGGGGTGTGAGGGAATTCGTCAGAGCCAACAAAACACGCCGAGTTGGCCTGTCCGGGTAGTTACATGATCATTGACGCTGCCGAGAAGAAGAAAGTGATGTTGGAACCATAGAAGTTCCTTCAATATCGGCTGATGGGGTTGTGTCATGTGTGGGTGGCACTCTATCACATGGATGAATATAGACAACGAAAGGCACTGTGGGCAGTGCTATTTGGGAGGAGGGAGTCGCAGCCGTGAGTTTTAGGAAGGGGTGACTTAGAGGCAAGACAGAGAACTAGCAGCAGAGCCTGGTCGCTGGATTCGTCATCTCCAACCGACTTTGGCCATGACAGCGGCCTAGTTGACTTCGTCAGAGCCCAAAGGGAGTTGACCCAACTTGCTCTATGCCTTCAAAACCTAGGGGAGGGATCTGCCATGCAGGGGGCGCTTGCCCACAACAAACACGGATCGGTGTTGCGAGGTAGAAGAAGGAATGAGAGAAGGACAAACCTGCCATGTGTGTGCCTACAGATCGCGATCAATGAGGAAGGGAAAAAGGGTCTTTTGGATATTTACGTGAAGAGCCTCGGCCTGTTGAGCAAGAAAATAATCTGATGATGTGTCGGGTTAGGATTGGTCCTATTAGATTTTATCTTGCAAAATTCCTAGAAAATAATTGGTAACTCTGTTCGTAATAAGTTATACATGAAATTTGCTCATAAATATGCGAGGAATCCATTAAAAATAGATTTAGATCCTATTCCTCTTGCAATTTGAAAAGTAGTGGAAGTTATCAACTTTAGTGCATTAATGATTAAGAAACCCTAATTTAAGATGATTACTGTTTTAAGAAGGGTTATATGGATCATTAAAGTTGATATTAACATGTTGGTCATAAAAAGACACATTAAGATCTAAAAGGATGAAATTTACACATAATTGGATTAATTTAGGGTTCCATGTGCATAAATAAGCTTTGATGGGCCTTGAAACCCTAATGTTAGTAATTAATATTCTTAATGGCTTAAATTGATCAAATTCATGAATAAAGTTGAGATATGATATTCCTAAGCTATTTTGAGTATAAAGGTTACTAATTGTGGATAAATACCCTTAATATGATAATTGGGGTTTTCTAAAGGATAAAGGTGGAGTTAATGATAAATAGAGTTCATGTGTGAATTATATCATAATGAACTGTGAGTTGTTAATCCAGAAGGAACCAAAGATGATAATTATGCCTAATGATCTTGTCATAAATCAAAAGGACAAAAATTGTCATTTTAATGCAAAAGAGGCATAATATACTTAATGGACAGTTAATTGTGCCCTTAATCATAAATTAAGGTAATATGTTGTTGAAAAAGGTAACCTTAATATCTTTCATGAAGAATAGATGAGATAATTAGGGTTTGTGAGTAATTGTATAAAATTAGGGTTTAAAGTAGTAAAAATGAAGTGAAATCCGAATTGTAATGAAAACCCTAAAAGTGGACTAGAAACCCTAGGAAGCGAGCCAAGTTTAATAGATCTTAATGGCATGATCAACGATAGGAAATTGGATGCATATTTTAGGATCTCTTTGTGTGCTTGCTTTCCTATTGGATTCCTGACATTAAATGGATTAATTCTGTCTCAAATTACCCTGACAGGTATGTGGTTAATTATGGTTAATCACATTAGTTTCACGAAGGTTTTTCAGATGATTCATTGCATTGAATGCAACTTATCAATTTGGATGTTCATACTTGCAAATTATAAAGTCACTATGGTTATCACAATTATAATACAAGTGTGTATTCTCACACCTACATGCCACCCTAATGGATGATGCAAAAAGGTCAAGCCCAGGAGGGAAGACCCATGGGCACCTTGAGGGGTGACCCCAGACACCAAGCTCGGGATTGAGAAGGTGGCCTATGATATTGCATGAGTAAAGGGCACCATGAAGGGTGACCCCAGGCACCAAGCTCAGGATTGAGAAGGTGGCCTTAAGTCAATGGCAAAAGAGAAACCCTAAAGGGGGTATTCCAGGGTTAGGGAAAAAGCGGTGGAGAATGTCATATTGACAGCGTAAATTGGCTTGTTAATTAACTTGATTGTGATATTTAGATTGTTATCCATATTTGCGAAATTTTGTTTGTCCCCACATACCGGCATATTCTGATATGCTGACTGACATTTTGTTTGTCGGCATTTTAGGCACAGTTTGAAAAGGAAAAATAGTAAAGTGGCATATGTGGAATTAAATAAGAATTAAAGTACAATGGAGGATTAGTTAGAATAGACTCCAGATGTGGATAGAAGTAGATATACAAGTTTTTGAAAAAGGTATGCAAAGTTTTATATTATTACAGTCTTTCAGTATAGTTTGGTAGAATTTCTTAATTATTATTGATTATTTGTCGAACCTTTGATCCGGGTTATTGAATAACGGCTCTGACCTCTTGGTCTCCCTTAATTGGAGGTTACTGGGAGGCAGGGTCGTTACAGGTCAGCTCTGAGGTTGAAGGCAACCTGGTTATAATCCTTCTTAGGAACATTAATCAAACTAGGGATATCGGTCAAAGATCTAGCCCTTATCTTGAGAGCAGCTTTAACCCTTTTCAGTTTCTCTAATATGATGAACATGGGATTACCAGGGATAATGGTCTGCCATTCCCTAGCAACGACTTTGCCACAGGAAGACCAATCAAGCCATGCATTGTGAAACCTAAAGGGTTTGGGTTTCTTTGGATTCTTTGATAGCTTGATTAACATCCATACATGATCTCTATTCATGTGACATCCCAAGTTGATGGAAGCATGAGGAAAAATATAAAGCCAAGCTTGGTTCATAAGACCCCTGTCAAGGTATGAGGCAATATGCCTATGAGCTACCCTTTTATTCTGCCAAGTAACCAGGCCTCTAGTCATGTTGATCTCCATTAACTCAGCAGCATCAATGGCATTATTAAACCTTTCAAGGCATGAATCTGGTCTAGGTAGCCCACCAAATTTTTCATTCACTCTCAGAGCATGGTTGAAATCACCAGCAAATAACTAGGGAAAATCCTTCTGGTTTGCATTCTTCATCACCTCCCAAAGCCTCCTTATACATATCTCGGAGTTATGGCTATAGACAGCAGAGAGCACAATATGGAGCACACCATTGTTGATGCAGCTAGTTGAGATCATTTGATCCATAGAGAAGATGACATGCACATCCCAAATTTCCAGATTCCACCCAATGGAGATGTGTCCACGTTCAATATGATTGAGATTAGAGTCATGTTTCCATCCCTTAGGAAAGAGTCTAGCAACCGTTTCACTAACCTCCCTTCTGATTCTCATTCCAAGGCATGTCACTAATGAGGCTTGGACCTCATTGATGACTTTCCTCACTTTGTTCTGTTTCCATGCTTGGGATGCCCCTTTCACATTCCATGTGAGAAGGCACATTACTTCATATGGTTGTGACCGCCCCTTGCGGGGTTGGCCCCTCCTCTTCTGGTTTTGCTAGTAGACGGTTGCCCTATAAGGTCAACCCATGTCCCTGCTGTCCATTTATCATCTACTAACACACCTTCATCCTCCAGGCTTTGAAGGACATCAAAAGGATTCATGGAGACTTCAATAACCACTTTGTCCCTTTGTTCTTTCCTCTGAGGACTCACTCTCCTTCCATTGGTGACCAGAAAGAATCCATCGTTACCTCCAGACTCAGGCATTTTGTCAGTGACCTCAGCCTCAAGTTCTGTGATAGCAGTCACAGTATCTGCATCAAGGGGGTGCTATTTCCAATCACCGAGACTTGGATTGTCTGCGTCACACTTGCTTCATTTGTCCTCCCTTGTGCAACGACAGTTCTGGATCAAATTCTTCTCCTCCTCATCTGAGACCTACTACAGATGGGAGGTTCCTCTTGAGGAGGGGTGCGGGTGCTAGGGCAGGCACCATCCTGATGCCCGAAAACCTTACAAGAGCTGCATCTATCTAGCATTGCTTCATATTTCACCCTGATCTCAAGCTCTGACCCATCAAGGAGCTCTACCATCACCATAGGCGGCAGATTGATGTCTGTCGAGATATCGATACACATTCTTGCCACACCCAGGGAGTGACTAGAGGCTCGATTGTCGAAAGCTCTTGGGGTGCCAATAGAATAGCCAACACATGCTATGGCCCTCTTTGACCAATGTATTCCCATATTCGGCAGGGTAACCCAAACTAGAGCAGACTTCAATGCTTCCTATCTTAAGTCAGCCACTAGAGTCCATCACCTAGTCAGGACCAGCTGGCTATCAAAAACCCACATACCCTTTTTGAGGGGCAACCTCAGATCAAGGGCATTGGAAAATCAGGCAAGGAAGAGTCTATAATCGAGCATTGAAAGCTAGAACTCTCATTTCGGTCTCCATGACCTCAACATCCATCCTTGCAACTGCTCAAAAACCACTTTCTTCCCCAGAATCTAGACGATCACTGAGTAATTGTGGAAATTGTCCATCTCTACCACCAAAGGGGTAGAGAACTTGGTCCAGGGACGTCCGTCCTCCTCCTTGAAGAAAGGAGCTTTGGGGATGTCTCCATCATCTTCAATCCTCTGATTCCTAGGGAAAGAGGGTCCTCCAGGAACATGTCAACCCAGGCTCTGGCCATGGTAACATCCACCACGGGGTTTTCCCAGGTGAAAGGAGAAGAGGAGGAAGGGGGTGGGGGTGGTGGGGGTGGGGTTGAGGGGGTGGTGGAGGGATTGGAGGTGGAAGGTGTGAGGGAAGAAGGAACAAAGGTCATAGCAGCAGAAGGGGGTGTAACCCCCCCCCCCCCCCGCCATGGCGAGGAGAGCGCCAAGTGAGAAGCCCTTCCTAGAGATGGAACAGAGCTTTCTCACACTACCTGTGCCGCCAAGAAAATTTATTTGAATGTAAATCTAAAGTTATGCAATACTTGTGTATGATGATGAGGTTTGAGCTCAAACCTATTGACCTAGAGGTTATCCATTGTCCATATTTTGATAATGACTCAACCATTCCATTCATATGTATATAATATAAGTATTCAAGATTGATCTCAGGTTTTTGGTACATGAAAAGATCAATTTACATAAGCCCTAGCTTGTTAAAGTTCAAGTCAAATGAAATGCAAGTGTGCTAATAAGGAAATCCCTTCATACGACCTTAGAAGAATCTTATAATCACTTATATTGATAATATGACTTGTAACTAAGATGAGAAAAATATGTGGGACACTTAGTACCAAGTTTTAGTCACTTTTTAGTCAAATTAGAAAATTGATCAGAGGTTGTTGATCGGTCGAGTTTCAATCTCAACCGATCCCATGGATTGATTTTCTGATGATATGTGTCGTTCGAGTTGTGCATTCATAGAACTCTACCGAATGACATACTAACCAAATGTGATTTTGGCTAATCAATCGTGTTTCCCAAAAATTGGTCCTACACTAGAGGTCCTCCTTCATAAAATAGCTTGAGGCTCATGTTGATCCTCATCTTATCTTAACTTAACATATCTTATCTCATAAAAGAATGCATACTTGCATCATCAAAACGTATCTCAAATCCTCAAAATTGAACTTAATTCCTCGAAGACAAACATAGATCATCAACCATCTTGTATCATCTCTATACATCTTAGATCGTCATCTAATCTTATTCCACCTATTCCATCTATCACATATTCCAACAAGGCTCTAGACATCTAATATAGAACTGCTCTGTCTTCTAGAATGATGTCATTCATTTTCACTTAGGTTACATGACCACCTCCTATACGTACATGTGTGGGGACACATTTTGTAATACATATATATAATAAAATATTATATAGTTTTTCTCAGATAAAACACACGTCCGAGAAAACTATCAAGGTTCGATCTGATTGGAATCCAAAACCAAATCTAGAAAATGAGTATCCCACACATAGTAGAGAGTACAATGTCATGAAAACTACTGAAAAGGATGAGAACATGGTGTAGACTATTGTAGCTACCCTTGACAATGAGTGCTATATGTCTAGGATTTCTCTTCCCTTGATGTACGCCATTTCCAAACAACGCAACGTCCCAAACTGTTGCACTATATGGAAGAATGGCATCTAAGGACTTGTTATACAACAAGCACCAGTCTAGACCTAGTTATCGGACATGTAGGTGCTAACCTAGAAGCTAGGTCAGATCTAGTATCTATAAAACAACTAATCTAACCCTAAGAGATTATAAGTGCAAGGTTCTTTAGTTTTGAGTTGCATAGTGAGCAAATGTCAGGCTTTGCTATTGTTCATGCTCTGATACCACCTGTGACATCCCCGAATGTTCTCAAACATAATCTGATGTGTGATGTCCAAATTAAAAACCTCATCTCAATGAGAATCCCAATTTAAACATCACACACTAGGCTAAGAAAGAGAAAATCAAGGGAGTCAGAAGGAAACAATCAGTAGCACATGCACATGAACAATAAACAAACCACAACACATGCTCACCATTCAACATATAATTATAACATGAATTGTTACAACATTTGATATTACATATTGAACAACAAACTTTTACATATACATGTACTACTACTAAACAACAAGATCTTAAGACAACAAGTCCACCTGTACATCAACTCATTATACAACTCTCAACTATCTCAGTTTTTCAAGATCACATGTCCACAAACTAAATAAAGGATTACATGTGGTACACATCAGCACAATATTCAAGAATATTTTATTGAGTATGTTTACGTGTCATTTATATGCCTCTCATCATATCTTGGCAATAAGATAAAACTAATACTTGGCAGTTATAAAGAAATATAAGAAAGAACATATACTTGCACAAAGATGTTTATTAACAAAAGACAACATATTTTTAAGCACATTTTCCATTATATCATCCATTCATTGACTACCTAAGAGTTGAATGCATAAAGGACTTATGATTAACTACCAAAGAGTTGGATCATTTCATAATGTGATCAGACTACCAAAGAGTTGGATCACTTTCAAGTACTTGACTACCAAAGAGTTGAAGTACTTTAACATCAACACTTGACTACCCAAGAGTTGGAGTGCTTAGATATAATGGAACAAATATATTATGTTTCATGTGTTCATATCAATAAGTATGGAAAATCATGCAACATATCATACAAGAACAATCATTTCATCCAATATCATATGCCAAGTATTTTACTACGCATATACCACAAGCATATTGTATAATAAGCCAAGTAAGAGGTAATGGCATACCATCAAAAGAGATTCCAATCTATACCACATTCGTGATGTCTACTATATCCTCGTCAATCCCGGATTAAGACAAGAACACATATCACCATCAGGTTCTCATCATCTTACATCTCATCTTAACCCTAACCGTGTACCTATTAGGGTTTCACTTAGTTCATTAGGATATGTGCATTATTACTTGCATTCTTGTCTTAGAACTATCTTATTGTTGTCATTTTCTAGATTATGGTTCATTATCTGAACATTAGGTTCCATATCCTTTTTGTGCACATATTAACCCTAGTTTATATACATTATTCAAATTAGGGTTACAACCCATGTATCAAGGGTCATCTTCATATAACATGAATTTCGTACATTTCATTGATATCAAACTTAGATATTAGCTTCCAATTACAGATATGAGGGTGTTCCATAAATTCCATCATTTATTGAGCATGCATGTATTTATTGCATTTTATTTAGGGTTATTAGCCCTAATTAGCCATATGGAGAAAATTATATTATTTTGTGTATCAACATCATGTCTACTAACATTAGATAGATTATAAATGTGAATGTAGACTTACTGACAAGTTCTCATAATTTTAGATCATCTTTTAATATTTATTATACATCAAACAAGTATAATACAACTTACATGATATTACTGATATTAATGCTTCAAAAGCATGATATTATGGTTCTATGTTGGTCTATGCATTTTTCTGAGAATTTCAATATATTATATGTATTTTTCTAATATGCGGGCTATTTATTATGAATTTTCTAAGATCTGGGTTATTCTAAGGATTTTACCTCTATCTGGCCAATCGGTTGGTGCCACGTGGCTCTGAGGAATCACGAATCCTGCTTGAGCCTTACTTAGGTCCAAGTGGTTCATGATTTTGAACTGGGTTCAGTGTTACGTTGATCAGTGCCCTTCTCCTTTCTTGCATTTCATGTGATGCGAGTCCGTCAAGCCTCTCGTGTGTGGTCACCACCATGGGACTCCAGAGATCTTGCCCTTCACATGAGAGTCCACCTACTGCCGCTATGAAACGTATCTTTGGTGAGCATGACAAAGCTCTATTAGCTCCTCCCTCTTTACCTTGTATGAATGTGATCTGCACGACACCCGCGTGAGGTCTGCCAAGTCACCGCCTCAGGCTAGACTCTAATCCAACGCGCTCGATGCCAGCCTGCATCTGTCATGCCTACAAATCCACGCGACTCTGATCTCCCGCCTGTCGCCACATCAGGGATCTCATCACCGATGCTTGGCTTTGCTTTTCTGACGCTCCTTGTTGGGCGTGAGTGCCTAGCTGGAAGAACGGCGAGCAAATCTACTGCCTCCGGGTCACCATCTCGCAATCAGCGCATCACTAGCCCATCTAATTCCCACTCACTTCCTCTCACTTGAGTCCATCTCTATCGGCCTCCATGCTAGCACCTCTGTTGCAGTTTCTTCCTTCCTCCAGGCCATTGCTACTATTGCGTATCCTCCTCGACACCGACCTGTGTGAGGTTGCCGCAGGCACAAGAGTGTCTTCGTTGATCTATTGTGCTCTATGAGTAGTGGCGTATGGTTTCCTTAGTCTACTCGTTGTTGCAGTGCAGCTCACCTCTGACGAGCTGACTATGGAGGTACCAAGGCGACGTGGGGAAGGTCTCATCATATTTCTATTTCTTTGTATATGACTGGAGTGATTGGTCTTGAGTGAGCTTTATCAACTGTCTGGGTTAGTTTCCATCCTTCAGCCACATTCACGACATGGGATGAGGTCGAGGTTTGCCCCAGGACTGGTATCCCACTATTCCTCATCCATGGGTCCACAACAGGGCTCCCAATATACTTTACGACACAAACAACTAGTGCCCATAGACAAAAGATCTATCATTTAAGCCAGCATCGCCCTGCCTGCTTCAATAAGCATTTTGACACGTGAGCATGTCTATTTAAGATAAACTTCATCATTTTCTACCACATGTTACCCCCTTGTAGAAACACTAATCCATTATAAAATTCTACCATAGCTTAACATGGCACAAGCTACACCCTACTAAAACTTGGCGTCACAACTCAATTGTTTGATCAATCAATTAAATACTTCAATGAGTCATATTCTAAGGGGCATAATATGGCCTACACCAATTGGCTTCCAAACTACACCAAACTCATTGATATGCATATAAATCTAAAACTCCATTGTGATCTCAAATATATGAACATACATATGCAACTAGGTCAAAATATCTAAAAGTCCAATCCATAACAATTGTTTCTTTGAATGATGATAATGATAGATTGAGAGCATCCCTACATAAATTCCTCAAAGGGAAGAACTCCCTAAATGAAATCCTTGATCATTCTACATAACAAAGTGGTACTAGTGGTTTGGGATTTGTAGGGGGAGTCTCAAAGGGAAAGAGTAAGGCCAAAGGTAAGAATAAGAGAAAGGAGATCTCTTTCTTTGTAGGAGAATCTTCAGGCACTAAGAATCCTATGGTTTGTTCTTATTGCAAATGTGATGATCATTATTCCACCTATTGTTCTTAAAAAACTAAGGGGACCAACCCAAAGATGAAATGGGTCCCCAAGCTAACTCTGGATCCAAAGTTTGAGTTGGGAATCGACATTCTCCTTTCTTGTAGGGAAAATATAGATGGATTGTTGATAGTGGTTGCACAAAGCACATGACCAATGACATAAGCCATTTCAACAATTTCACAAAGAAGAGAGGAGATTCTGTCACCTTTGGGGACAACAAGAAAGGTAAAGTGAAAGGTGAGGGTGATGTAGGTGAATCCTTATGCATCGAGAATGTTCTTTTTGTGGATGGCCTACATCACAATTTAATAAGTGTTAGTCAACTTTGTGATAATGGTTACCTTGTACTGTTTACTACTTTTGAATTCTTGATTTTAGATTCCCTCACCTACCAAGTTATATATAATGGAACTATAAGTGGTAATCTTTATGTTATTGTTCTTAACTCTATTAAGCTTGTGGTTGGTAGATGCCTTGTATCCAATTCGAATGATATTTCTCTTTGGCACCATGGGCTTGGTCATGTAAATATGCATCAATTAAAGAAGTTGAGTAAAAAGGACTTAGTCAAGGGACTTCCTAAATTGGATTTTGAAAAGGATGAGGAATGCCAAACTTGTACACAAGGACAGCGAAGCAAGTCCTCGTTCAAATCCAAAGGAGTCCTTAGAACTAAGAGAGATCTTGAGCTTCTTCATATTTATCTACTTGGACAATTGAGAATGCAATTGCTTCGTGGTTCCAAGTATTTCATTATTATTGTCTATGATTTCTCTAGATATACTTGGACCTTCTTTCTGGTTTCAAAGAGTGAGGCACTAGATGTTTTCTCAAGTTTTTGCAAACGGGTTGAGAATTAACCTTCTTACCGGATTATTTCCATCCGTAGTGACCATGGGGGAGAATTTGAAAATGAGATTTTTGAGCATTTTTGTCAAGAATCGAGTTATGCACACAACTTTTCTTCACCTCGAAGACCTCAACAAAATGGGGTGTAGAGAGGAAGAATAGGTCTCTACAGGAGATGACTAGGACAATGCTTGTTGAGTATGATACTTGACTGACCTAAATAAAATCTCTAAAAGTGGAGCGGATCTAGAGTAGTAAGACTTTTAAAGAAATAAACTGAATCTCAGGCCCCCGCAACGATAAATGGGGTTTGATGTAGCGATCAGGGTCAAACATAGGGACACGGTTGACAATGTTAAGTGCACATAATCTAACACTCTTATACTCCAGGCAAAGAGGGTATTTTAAAGGGTGTTCCCTAAGGAATTATGGCTCTCAAAATAAAGCAAGTAAAAGAAAGAGAAAAAGAACAAATGAAAATGAAAATAAGATGAAACAAGTATATGGGAGGAAAACTAAGATTGGGTTTCACCTACTAAGACGTCTCTCCAACATGCAACATTGTCTATCTCTCTCTCTCTCTCATATACTCTCATCAATATTACAAGCAACCATCTATAGTGTATATTCCACTCTCTCTCATGATGAGGATAGATCTAAGTCTAAGGGTAGCCTCTCTCTTGAGATGACCACACGTAAACCACAATGCATAAATATGATTTCAAGATTTAGCATTCCAACACTCTTGTGCTTTTGTACTACTCCATAACGCGTGATAAAAGCAATACTACTCTCTCGATATATCAACTATAAAACATCACAAGATGGTATCTAAGCATGCAAGTGAAGCATTAAAACAAGTGTATGGGGATAATCTTGACAAGAGTATATATATTCAATAGAAAGAGACAATATACATGTTGGGAGAGCTTTAGTGGCTACTCCCAACCCAATTTAAGGTGTTTAGCCACTCATGCTTGTAGATAGCATAACGACGTTACAGAAAGATAAATACATGAAGATTCACAAAGTGAGGAAGGAAGTATAGTGGAATAGAATAATAGATCTAGATAGAAAGAGAGGGAACGTGATACGACACAATAATTCATCAGATCTGGATCTAGCACGTCGATGGTGTAGACGATCTTCTTCTCTCAAAGGAGTCTTTAGTCTTCTCTCACCTTAGCTTCTACCTTTGGAGATCCAAGACTGGTGGATGGGATGGAATGGAATGAGTCTAAGATGTAGCAGCACTTCATGGCCTTCTAGATCTAATCTATGATCTTATGATTTGACAAGATGGGTGGGTGGCCTATTTATAGGCACAATCCACCAACTTAACTAACTTCTAGACCATAGTCACGATCTATCTTAGGGAGGGGAAAGACCACAGTCGCAGTCTCCTAGACATTTCTTCCGAAGTCACGGTTAGGCGAGCTCTCCCACTTGGTCACGGTGTGTATGTGGCTCACGGTCTAGAAAGGATCGTGGTCGAGGTTGACTTGTGCATTGAATTGGAGAGGTCAAAGTCGAGGTCTACCCACTTGGTCACAATATGTATGTGGATCGCAGTCTATCAAGGATCACACTCCCCAAGTTGATCGCAACCTCTGCTATGATCGTGGGCTTAGCAATGATCGTGGCCTCCAAGCTGGTAGTGGTCTGGCAATGATCATCTCCACCTAGTTGGTCATAGTCTGGCATTGATCACGACCTTTTTGCTAGTCATGGTCTGGCTTGAGTGCAAAGTGATTGTGAGCTTAAGGCAGTTGAAGGCCTCGAACATGGTGATATGGTCCTTGTTGCATGAATGGGTCGCTGTCGAGGTGAAGTACGTGACTTGGGCTATATATGTACCTGAAACCAAGGAAAGATGTGTAAGTGAAGTCTTTGAGATAAAGATGCTAAAATTGTGGGGAAAGTTAGCAAAAATATGCTAAAAGAGGTATAAAATAAATACAAAAAGTACGTAAAATAAAGTATTATCAACTATCCCAAACTTAGAATCAAGCTTGTCCTCAGGCTAAGTGTAGGTTTGAAAACTTAGAGAGATAAAGAGCAAGCTTATGTGATAAAAAATTTAGAACTTAACACGACTGAAATATCTCATTCTTGCATCAAGACTGTTGTGGTATGTTCTCTAACCTTGAAGTTTCATTCCTCCCTCTCAACTAGAGTTGCATAGCTTCATTTTCTTGACATTGCCTTCAATTGTAAAGGTTCCTCCTTCTCAACTTATCACCCATCCCCTTAGGTAATAGCCAAACTAATACCAGATCTTTTTTCGAGGGGTAGCTTTCACACGTTTTGTTTATTTTCAGTTGGCCCTATGCTAATGTGTTTTGGTTGGCTTAAGGATTCAAGTATTTTGCTCTTCCTTCTGAGCTTCTCACCCACAAATGGTGTAAGAATAGTGTTGCCCTTTTTGGGCTAGTAGGTATTTACATTTATATCCAGTAATTGATGCCACAACCTCTATACAAAAGAGATATTTTACATATACATGACATATAAACAAACATTGGCATATTGCCAAAAACTCATGTCGATATTATTATAATGCATACAAAACACTTCACGTACTAGAAATTTAGGGTAAACATCATCATTTTCACGTGTAGCATGTCACATAAGAGAATTTAGTGTCATTTATGAGCAATAGGGGTTACTATGTTCTTAAAGTCGGTCACAAGTGCACATGAACTACTAATTTCATGACTAGGAGTGTATGGGGATGATAAATATCAATGACATGTCATGACCATGCATTAAACATGATAAAAAAGGTAAGAGATCACATCATTAGAAAAAAAGGGAAAACAAAATTGAAATTTGGGTATGGGACCAAGGCCAGTGTATAGATCTCTTCTAGTTGACGAATGTTGGTATATATTATTGCATATTTTGGTATAAGAATGAATTATATTTTTATTTTAGAAGATTAGAAACCTTAACAATAGAAAATGAAGTTGGAATTACATGATACTATTTGTTAATGTACCAGTTGATCCAAGCCTCTAGATGATCATACAGTGACTGTGAGGACCCCCTCTCACCCATGCACCCAGTGAGTAGATCCCTCAGCCAAGTTGTGCACCTTTGTTGGATGGTGCCTAGTCGGTGCGACTCCCATTCTCTATGGAGCTGAGACAGATGCTCGCCCACAGTGGCATGTGGCTAGCCACCATTGCATCCCATGCTTAATCATTGGTGCACACCTGCATGGGTAGATAGTACTACACCATCCTATTTCACTAGAATGACCATGTTTGGGTGCAGGGAGTCTTGTAAATCCCCTAAAAGTGGTCTCCCACCTTCTTTAGGCTGGTGAGAGGTGGATTCATGTAAGAAATGGGTTAGGTTGTGGCCAAGAAGTGAGCTCCCAATCTTGGATTCCATGGTGGAGGGTAGGGTTCCAACATAGATGGTGAAATTAGAACTAGGGATATGGTGCACAGAATTCAAAATAGGAGAGGGGAAAGATAGATGGGAGAAAAAGAGGATCATTGGGGGAATAGGATGGTAAAATGGGTGAGGAATGGAGGTGTATTGTTGGTGCCAATGGGAGTAGGTGGTAGTAGAACCCATTGTACCATAAGTGCATATGGAGGAGTAAGAATAGGTCATGTCCATTGAATCAGAGGGGGTGGATCCCATGGGACATGATCCTAGGGCCATGATCAAAGGAAAAATAAAAAAAAGGAGCATGGATCCTTGACATGGAAATAAAATTGATGCCTTTCTATTTGGTCTTTCACACCATAAAAATTAGAACATGTTACCGGAATTTGAAATAGGAAACTCGCAATGAACTATTATATTTGAAACATAGACATGATGCATGGTTAACAAGCTTTAAACCATGGCATGAGTTCGATCTTACCTCAATCATATGTTGGTATGTATGCCAAGAGTGCCAGACATATGATGATCGTAATGTGACATACTGTAATTGCTCTGATAATAAAAAAGTGAATTCTGCCTCTTTTCTATTTTTTAGTTATGAGATAATAATATGAAATAATATATGTCTAAATAATGATGTTGCTCGATGACATGTTTTTAGGTTTAGCATACGAACAACAAGATCATATGTATGATAAGATTGCATAAATTCTAGTTATGTCCCTAGCTGGATACTATTGTGGATGCATAAGATAGTAATTCATAACATTGGAATGGGTGTTGACTAATGACGATTTCTCATTAGTGACGATATAACATATCAAGTCAAACACATAGGTACTTGTTAGAAAATAGTGTATCAGACAGACCCACCTTGACAGTGATACATGAAATCATTGAATGGTGGTCAAACTCAGCTCTCAAAGTGATAGTAGTGATGGTGGTTCTTAGACCTAGAGTCAGTACACTCATCACATGTCATTCAATAAACTTTCACATCATTAAATGTGACCTTGAATAAGGGTTGCTATAATGATGGTGCTTCGGTATGTTGTGACACATGGGGATTTACTATAAATGTAGATGGAACTTGTCCCTATTACTTGAGATGATATCCTAGCCACATTCAATCTAGATTGAGTATTAAAAGGATACGGAGAAATGCATGGCCATGCTCATGCGAGTCCATATGTGATATTGAGCTTATGTGTATCTCAATAGTATTCTCTAGTTCAAGAAACAAAGATTGAGTATTAAAAGGATTATGATTCTATTACTCACATTAAATCTAAATATCAGATAGAAAGGAACTATATGATCATGATAATATTAATTAGGCATAATAGGTTGGATTTGTTCTCCAACTTTTCGATTACTTGGGTAGAAATGATATGTTTCTAGATACCACTCATTGATTGTGATGTAATAATCTAGTTTTCCAATGTAATTTGGGACCTATAGGGTCACACACATATGATTCACCTGGAGTATGAGTTTACTCATGGATAAGGTTTAACATGGTGGCTAAAGTGTTTAGGTAATCAACTTAAACAAAACTAGTTGTTACTTGAATGACTAGAGTAACCAGTCCACAAATTGGAAGTCCAATCAAACGACTAGACGATAAGTAGGACTGGATCAAAGGAATGGATGATGTCATGATGTGCATTAACTATCAAATTTAAAGTGAGTATGTTTGAAAAGAAAAAAATACTCAATCGACTGAATGGAGTGTCCAATCGACTAGTCTAGTACACTGACGGGTGCTTCACAATAGCCAAAAATCCATGAAATCCTTCCCATCGTGTCCCTGGTTTAGTGGAAACTCTATCCCATCAACTCCTATATAAAGGGGGGTGGAAAAGGCTATCAACACTCTTGTATGACAAGACTCCTCATTTAAATGTTATGGTAACATGAGAGTCAGAGGCATCTTTCTTGTAAAAGGGAGAGATAGCCAAAGGGGAGAACAACAAACTCTAGCATGCTGACAACATGACGGGACAACTCCTCATCGGTTCTAGAATAGCAATGTGGAGTTCCCTATGGTCTTCCTAGACTATGTAGAGGCATGGAGGCCGTCGTCATCATGTTAGGAGAATGTTGTAAATCGCCATTCATGGTACTACACTAGGAACTACAATTGACTATTGTTTGGGTGCTACTTGAGAAAGAAGCACAACACTACAAAGATTGTCGTTGGACTTTCTCAAGGGCCAGGTATATTCCTTGCAACTTCCTTCCCATTCATAGTTATTGACACAATCCAATTGTTTATGGGGAGTACAGAAATAATTTTTTTTTTTGCACTGCAAACCCCATCTCAATTATTTATTACATCATCTCCATATTGTAATTTGTATGCCTACTAATTAAGATGATAAGTGTTTGGACCACATAGATCACCTTATCTTATGGATATGTTATCGCTGTAAACCAACAATTAATGGAACAATTGAAAATATCTTCCTATAATGATGGATGATCATATAACTTCCCTATTTGGCATCCAACTGACAAACATTAATAGTGGGAGAAAGATGGGTCCCTTGTGATTTCTCTAGTTGGGGATGGCCACCATTTACATAGTATTGGACCCAAGACTACTATAACAATTGTAGTACACATTGTGTATGCCCAACTTACATAATACAACCACAACTATAAAATAAGTACGTTTTAGCACACTTTTAACGAATCATAGTAAATTCATGTATAACTACTTTGGAACTTCAGTTGATTATCATATTGTTCTTAATTGTTGTAATAGATACATTTTCTGGATCTTGTTAGTATAAATCATGGAAACGTAGTAGAAAGTGTGAGGATATAATGCAATTTCATGGTTGAATGAATAAACATCCTTGTGCTAATAAAAAGGATCCTTCAACTTATTCTCTTTCCTTAATGTTGCATAAGTGTTTGTTTCCTTCAACTTGTTACTGGCACCTTGTTGATGCTATTTTATTATTGCTTTGACTTACTATCACTTGATCATTTATTGAATTTTTTTACTTCTTCTAAGAATATATACCATTTAGTTATTCACATTGAAATAGGTATTATACTCTCAAGTGCTGAAAAAAGACATTAAATCTTAAAGAAATTGTAAATATCTCCCTCAATTTTCAATTTAAAATTATTGCCATTGTCTTGGAGTCTTTTATCTATGAAGAGAAGTGAAGGGAATCCATGTTCAACTCTTATGTGTGACATTGACATTGAATTGAATTTCTTGAAGGTTGCTTTACTTCCTAAGGATAATTATTACATGATCTTTCTTATGTATCAGTGTAAGTGGGTCCTTTGCTAAAATCTAGAGTTTGCTATAGAGCTTCTTCAATAAATCTTCCCAGTAAATATCATTTGAGACAATGTCTCAGCTCAGGAATCCAGTAAGAAGGTATGAAAACCATATCTAAGTATCTTAATAAATTCAAACTTGTGAGTGGTCAATATGTTGTGTTCTTGAAGTATCCATGTTCATTTATCTCTTAAAATACATGTACATGTCTATAGAAATATTTTCTATGAGGTCAATCTTTCCATTCATATACATCAAGATTTATCCAATGTCAGAGCTTATCAGTTTCTTGAACAATTTTAGGTTATGTGCATTGATATAATGTTTTGATTGATACACACTAGTATGATGTTAGATACATTGCGTTTACTAATTAACAACTTTATCATCACAGGTTAATTTTTTTGAACATGTAGTATGTGTAATCCCTCGACATGAATTTTTCCTTTATTGGATGTTAGGTTGAATTGTGTCATTGCAATCTGATCACCTAAATTCTCCTTTTTAGTATCAATAAATTATTTTTATTTATATGTATCTTGTATGTGCAATTTCTTGAGTTACATGCTAGATGAAATGATATTTGGGCATCATATCCTCATATTGGAATTTTTAATATTCTACAAATTCTTGTAGGTATCAGTCAATCCTCAAAGTGATAATTGCTCGAGTATGTTGAAATGTCATTCACTTTTTTATTTGCATCCTATCTCTCTTATGTGTTTTTGGATTATCTAGGATCATGAGCATGGAAAAGGGATGAGATAATTGGGAGGGTTGTTTCTCATTCTATAGTGTTCTTCCCTCATTTCTTATGACCTTTTTTTCACTAGTTGAAAAATAATAATCATCTATTAATATTAATTCTAGCCCATTCTTGGTTAACTACACATTGACTTGCTTGTGCATGATATTGTATTACCCTCAGTTTTTGTTCTATTTTCATAAATGTATTTATAAACATAATAACATGATTGGTTGTACTTACCTACCCTTTTCCAATTAAGTGCAATTTGTTTTTTGTGGCTATATTATGTAGAATATTGTTTTTAAGGATTTCAATCATAGATACATAGCTCCAAACTCCAAGGATGACATCATAAAGGATGTTTCCAACCTCACCACCCATGTTATCCTCATGAACCACCCTAGATCGATAGGAAGTAGGTATGCACTAGTCCTTGTTCACTAGTTGTCAAGTTCATTGAGATCTTCATGAAGTTGACAAGCATTCTGGTAAGGATCTTGAGAAGAAGCCCATGCTCTTGAAGAATGATTATATAGGATTTTTAAAGATGATTCCCACCAAACCCAAGTTCATGATATCAATTCAAAACTCAATTGCACTTACGAATATGAGAACGCCAAGTTCATGTGTACCTTTTTATTATATCAAGGAATACATTGTCAAATGATGTTGTGTGAACGCAACATTGTATGCCCTATCAAAAATCATAAACTGGATGGATGCTTGGGCTTAAACTATTGTTCTAATTAGAAAGCAATTTATGAAAGGGCGTTTGTCATGATTATATGTTGTACTCAATGGAAGGGGCAACATAAAATGTCCTCCCCATGTAATTAGAATTTTATAATATATAAAGAAAATCAATATTCATGATATTTTCTTTTTGAAAATGTGAGTTCAAATTAGAATTATAATTTATTTATAAAAGTCAGGAAATAGACTGAAAACTAAATCTTTAGCCAGAAAAATGGTGTCATATACAATAAGTATGTCATTTTTGTGGATTTTTTATATACCATTACACTCATCAAGAACACTTTCATAGAACATCCTAATACACAATTGTTTCATTAATATAAATGCCATTTGATATATAGTGGCATTTGTATAAAAGCCAAATGATGTTGTAGGGACATTTATATGGAATTAATTGAAAGTCATAAAATATAATATTTAGTAGAATTTGCAAATTATGCCACTCTCTATCTAGATGCATTGATACTAGAGAATTTTTTCAAAGTGTCAACAAATGTTGTGAAATACTTTAATGGCATTCATATTCTTTAAATGGCATTTGTCAAATGTCACTAATGACTATTGTTGTAGTGAACTAACTCTGTGAAAACTTGTGATGAAGAAGCCATGGAAGTTTCTTTATTTTGTGCCCTTGATGATGTGGGCATGAAAACTTGAGCCTTCACGCTCGGAGGAGAGTATTGGGACATAACATTTTTAGGAATAAGATGTGGATCATTTGAGGTGATTCAGGTGTTTTTCCTCTACAATTGAGGGATTATTGATTACAACATAGTGGTTTTTATAACCTTTTATATGTCATGGGATTAATGTCCAAATGGTTGCAGATCATGGATGGACTCTAGTGCCATCACAATGTTGTGGTAATCATTGGGTGTCATGATGACAACCTAATCATAGAACAATAGGTTTCTGTATTTCACCTAATTGATCAGGAAGGAAAACATGTTGCAAGAAGGTTCGAAGAGGACTAGGTAGAGGTTGATGGAGGACGAGACTATAGTGCCCAGTCCTTGTACAACTAATTGAAGGAGATGACTTCTTCACATCTCTTTGTAAGGGGGTTTTGGGTACCACTAAGAAATCCATTAAAGGTAAAATTAATAAATGGTAAAAGTTGCATGTACAACTACATATTCAAAGGTTCATAAAGATGAGATAGCTACTTGAAACTAAAAAAAGGAATAGGGATCATATTCTAGCTTCTATCAATATTTCTACCAATATTGTTGTTGGTATAGTATGCCTAGAGAGCCAATCATATGATGATTGCAATGAGGCATATGATACTTGATTTGATAATGATAAAGGTAATTACATCTATTATGTTTGTCTCAGTCATGAGATGATGAAACATACATGATAGATGTATAAAGAATGATGTGACTCAATGAGATATGTCTTCAGGTTAAGGACCTGAATAGACCATATGTATGTTAAGAGTACATACATTCTTGTTATTTCCCTAGTCAGATATTATTGTGGAAGAAAAAAGACAATAGTAATACATAAGACTAGATTGTGTGTTGACTAATGACAAAGTCTCATTAGTCATGATTTATGATATCAAGTCAAGCACACAGATATATGTTAGACAATAGTATATTAGATAGACCCACCTTAAGAGTAATACATGGATACCATGGAATGGTTGTCACATTCATCTCTCAGAGTGATGGTGGTGATTGTGGTTCTTAGACCTAAAATTTCTACACTCATTACATGTGATTGGGTACACTTTGACATCATCAAACACAGTCCTGAAACATGGGTTATTATAACGGTGATGATTGGGTGACTTTGACACATGCAGACTTGACTATGAGTGATAGATATGGGATTTGTCCCTCCTATAAGGAGTAAGATATCCATGGCCCCTTGATAAGAAAGACTAAAAATTTTATGTCTATACTCATGTGTTTCAATATATGATATGTGAACTCACATGCATCTCAGAGAATTTTCTCCAGGTCAAGGAACATGGATTGAATGTTTAAGAGGATGACGTTCCATGCCTCGATTTCAATCTGGATGTCAGTGACAAAGGAACTATACAATCATGGTAACACTAATCAGAGATTGTAGGTTGAAGTTGTTCTCCAACTTTTTGAGTCACTTGAGTACCAATGATGAGTTACTAGATTCTTATCATTGCTTGTGATGTCATAAGTTGTTATGAACATTCACTGCCAATGCAAATTAGAACATGCAGGGTCACACACATATGATACCTCTGGAAGAGGATATTGTCCATGAATGATGTTTAGATAGAGACTAAAGGTGCTTAGGTACTCAAGTAAACATACAATTGACTGACTAGACTTAGAACTATCAAGTTCAAGTGTTGAACTAGCTGGTTAGAGTGTCAGGTTGATTGGAGATTGAATTGACAATGTCAGGATTGCCAACTGAGCGATTCACCCAGGTGAGCTGATCGGTTGGTGTGAGCCAACCGACCGGTTCACTTGGTGAAATGGGCAGCTCATAGTCTTTCCAAATGAGTAAATTCGAATTTTCCTAGTTGGAGGAAAACTTTCATGTTTCACTTATTCAATTCAATTGGAATAAGGATTAATCTCTGCATTCATTGGTAACGATTGAGGAAAGTCAATTACAAGAAAGTCTAGGAATTTAAATGACCGGTTCACTGGGTGAACCAATCAGCTCACATTCCCAACCGATCGATTCACTAGTGAATCGACCGGTTCGCCTTCCGTAGTGCAAACTATTCATGGAATTATCTTGATCCTTCTACTCCCGAATAGACTGGGAACCCTGACTGTGCCCTCTACTATAAATAGAGGGGTACTATGGGCTTCTAGGAACACACAACTCAGAACATCATTTTCTCAAAAAAATTGTTGTCGTCTCCAGTTTTGATAACTAAGAGAGCCTGAACAAGTGCTACCTAATTAGGGAGGCACAACGAGGGAAAGACGATTGTAGAAAAGTTGTCTAAGTTTAGAAGAATGGGTTGGTGCTAGTGCACCAACTGGAGGGTCGTCTCCTTCATGCCAGTTATTCTAGAATGAAAGGAGTTTCAGATGGTCCATGTGGACTATCTATAGAGTTGGGAGATGTCTATCACTGAGGAGGACACATCAGATGTAGTCTGTGGTGGAGGCCAGAGTCAATGGTGAAGACCAGGAACTGCACAGACATGGCGTTGAAGACCGCACATGGATATGAAGAATTTTCATTGGGCAAGCCCCATGACCAAGTATATCTTTCTAAAACTATCCTTCCCATTACATAGTCATTGATGCAATCCCCAGTTATGGGTTAATGGCCAGTAAAATTTTTGTTTCTGCTGCCTACTCTGAGGCCATAAAACCCAATAGTGGTATCAAAGTCACGTCAACATACTGTGTTTTGGGATTAATCGATATGATCGGATTTTTTTTTATCATCAATTATTTATTACATATGATGTGAATATTTAAAATTACTAATGTGCATATCTGACTAAATACCACATGCAACCACAAACTAATATACATATATGATATGGTATATATGCAATTGATTCACGTCACGCTAAAATGGTTTTGATGGTGGATGTGTAGCATGGTTATGGCCTATGAACCCTATGTGTGATTGGTTGGTTATGGTTATTTGCGTATCAATTTGCATATTGAGCCTCTACCTTCTATTCCACATGTAACTCAACATAACTCCAAATCCTTTCTCTTCTACCTTTTCTCCCTTCAAATGTAACTCGAGTTTTCCCAAAGATTATATAAAAGTAGGATAGTTTATTTTTTGTTACATCGAAGAACAAGACGCTCAGTACCAGATGAGCCGACCACCTGGAGGACCGACGAGGATTGCAAAGGAGCCAGATCAACTGACTGATGGACCAACCACTGGTTGGAGGTGTCCAGACATCAGAGGCCAGACCGACCAACCAAAAAGCCAGGACGCGAGCCGATCGTGTCATAGGATGAGCCAATCAACCTAGAATGGTTCAAGCTCAAAGATCTTTATCAACAATAGGTTGCGTATGATGTAGACCTTAGATGTCCATAATTCATTGTGGCTCCAAGGAACTAGAATAGGATAGCCATAATCATCGTTTTTATCGATATTGCATGTTTCTTGTTGTGGTTATAAAATGTATATGATACGTACTATAATAATGTGGTGATTGGATATGCATATGTACTTATCTAAAATCCCTCAAATAAAATATTAAAGTCTAAGATGCCTTCCATAAGCGGCACACATGAAAAGCTTGATCGACCAAGTGTAGATTACGCCAAAGCATGGTGCACGGTCCATCTCATGGAAGTGTGATGGTAGACATGTAGGTTCTTCCAAAGTAGGGTGCATGTTTATCATGCCGGCTTTTGGGCTAGACTTAACTGGTGATTCTTAGAAAGTCTAAGCTTTAGAGGCACGCATATGATCATGGAAAAGAGTTGCACATTTCATCTATCCAAGAGTTCCATATGATGCAATTGGCATGATTGCCTACCTAAATAAGCAAGTTGTGGGTGATCAGACTGAGCTGACTCATAATTTGATGAAATATGGATCTTGGCCACTAGAAGATTGTATGTTGTAATCTTTCGAATTGATACACGAGGGTTATCAATTTGAACAAAATAGTAGGAGAGATAATTAATTAAAGGCCTAATTAATATCATCAAATTTATGAAATCAAAAAAATAAAAAATGTTTTGAAAAGTTGCAAATTTTTTGTAGAATCCAAAATGAGGACATAAATACATTATTGTTGCCATCAGTTCATGAACCAGATAAAATTCAAATATGATTTGGGATCTTTGAGAAGTGTTCTCAATAGTGAGTGTAAACTCTAAAGTCCATGAAAGTCCAAATCTAGTTGAACCACTCCAAATATGCTTAAGGCTAAAATTGGATGCTTACTTGAAGTATGTCAATGATGCCTAAGACATCAAGAACCTTATGATGAGCCATATGAACTATGAGTTGCATAAATATATTGAAGCATGGACATTCATGAGATGGTTATACATCTCAAGAATCAAGTAAAGCATGAAAGGTATAATGTCTTCAAAGCAATGTTTGAGTATAATCAAAGAGATGGAGATCAAGTGTAATCTCATATGCTCAATATGATTGTTCATATATATTAACTATGATTTATTATAGGTCAAGATTTTATCAAACATATCATTCTACAAATCATTGTGTCAATCATATAGCCAATTTATCAAATGTTGAGAAACTTGGCCAAACCACTGTCTGATATGCTTGGCATGATGATGCCAAAGAATGAATGAAGAAATGACAAATCTGTGATAATGATCAACAGAGTAAAGTCCATTGACTAAAGCAAGGTCAAGACATGTTCTAAAGCCAAGCTAAGGTCCAAATCTTCATCACTCAAGATATGGAGAAGGGGTAAGTGTAAAAGGGAATATGTCCTTTTTCACTTATAAAGATAAGGAAAGAAAGTTCCACCATTGTCACCTGTTTGACATTGGAAAGGGAAATAACCTCTTTATAGAGGATCTTGGGAAGATGAAAGAGATATAGATCTCTACTTCAGGACCTAAGAAGAAGTAAGCTAGAAACTATGCAGAGCAAGATGGTTCTAACATTACATTCACCGGCATATAATAGAATTAGTGAATTGCTATCATACATCTGCCATCAATGAAATCGTCATACATTTTATACGGACAAGAATGTAATGGACTAATATTTCATTTTAAAGATACGATCTTTGATGGCAATGCCTATGTCTCACTAAGTATAGTTGATAGTTTAAGAGACAAATTTGTATGACACATATATTGAATGTCATAAATAATTCATACTTGAATGCCTATAGCAAGGTCATCTGGTGTGCATAAATGGGAATTGCATTTTCGGAATCCATATGATGGGTACCTAGACTCTTTTGGTTATTGA
Source organism: Alisma plantago-aquatica (assembly GCA_963693085.1). Classification (NCBI taxonomy): domain Eukaryota; kingdom Viridiplantae; phylum Streptophyta; class Magnoliopsida; order Alismatales; family Alismataceae; genus Alisma; species Alisma plantago-aquatica. The sequence continues at coordinate 173,464,425 of OY856413.1, forward strand.
ACCAATAGAGACATGCTAATCTCATTCATTGAGCAATATGACAATGTTTCTTCACTAGATGTAGTGCGAGAATGATTATTCTATTAAGGATTATACATATTGATGTATATATATATACCTTTTAGAATGAATGCTAAAGGTAATCAATAGTACTTCAATATATTTATTGATGACCTTAGTAGATATGGTAGCTTGTATTTAATAAAATACATATATGAATCTCTTCCAGTGTTCAAGGATATCATAATGAAGTAGATAAAAACTTGGTATAAGTATTAAATTTCGATATGATCGATATGGAAATACTATGAACCAAGAGTTTGAGAACTTTCTAGAAGATCATGACAATGTATCATGATGAACTCCATCTGAAACACAATGATAGTGTATCATGAGAAGTGTATTAGAATGAAGGAATCACACCTTGATAAATTAGAGTGTGATTACTAGCTAAAACTTCAAATTTCCTTCTGGGTACATGCTTAACACTGGGAATAAAGAGAATCACAAAATGTTGTGGAATCTCAAAGTTCCTTAAGTAACATGCAGAACTCATGGTTTTGGTAGAACACTCCTAGATCTTGAAAGATATATGACATCTTATGGGCAAGAAGGTAGTGAGTTGATCATATGATGAGTCAACACTCTACATAGAAGCTAATGAGAGCAAGAAACTAAAATATGGCTTGAATCCAGGAAATACAAGATGGACTCCATGTACATCAACAAAGTATGACCTTGGTTGATCCACCTGAAGGGGTAAAACCCATAGGGTACTTTTGGCTCTTCCAGAAGAAGACTGACATGGAGGGTAAGTGTGGCACACAACTCATGAAAATATAATTAACTAATGCGGAAGCATTCACTAAGCAGTGGATTACCAAAAATCACTAAAAATTAAAACCTTTTTATCAAGAGATCCATCAAAGGAAAACTTTATCACATAGAACCAAAGAAACACATTTACATTCTTGTTTGAAGGTACATATTCTGTATCATCTCTTTCTGAGAGTTACAAGCATTAACTATCATGTCAAGCTAAACACAGGCAGTATAAAATCTCGAGGCACTGAGCTAAAATCTTGAAAGCACTAACTACTACTCTGAGGACCTGAGAGTACAGAGATGACACATAGGACTCTATCTACATCTATACAAGGAATAACAGCAAGTGTCTCCACCTGAGACTTCATTGTTATTCTTGCTGTTGCTGCTGCTGTCCTTCACCTACTGAAGGATTCCTTCCTCCTCATCCGCGTCCACCTAAAAATGTGATTCCCACGGGGGTGAGACAATTGTAAATTGCCCCAGCGAGAGAAATAACTCTCTGCCAGAAACATTATTATTGCATCTTAAGAAGATAAATATGCACATAGGAATCATATTTGATTGACAACAACTAACTCAATGTCTAACTGATTAGAATATTATTGTTATCTAAAAACATTGCAGCTGTAACTTGAAAGAACAACATGTCACTTATCCTTTAAGGAATGTGAAGAACATGTATAACATTTATTCACTATAGAATCGTCACCACAACATTAACTTACTTCAGGCTTAGATTCATATATCTAATGTCTGGTATTGTCATAGTGGAGTCATGGCATGTAGCCATACTCTTTTCACAAAGTATTGGGATCTTAATCCCTCAACTCATCAAGCACAATTCTACTTCTTAACAAGTTCATCATCATGATTATAGGATATGGGTATTTGAACCCATAACTCACCATAGAACACTTGTTACCACTTATTAGGTAACTTCATACCTTCATATTATCTGACCCAGGGACATGATAATTCTTGCTACACAAAGCATTGCACATAGTTCACAAAGATCATACCACCTCTTATTACCCCTTAATAGGCAATAAGGCATATTATGGCTTATGAAGCTCATAAACAATCTAAGGTAATTAGCACAACATGTCACACATAGGACTCATTAATTGTAGGTTACCTCTCACTAAGAAACAAAGCATATGATGACTTATAAGGCCTATAGAACATTTTCAATATACAGAACATCATAGCTCATACATGGATTTTCTCATCATCTCAAAATATCTACATGATTTGTTATCATGATGCGATTGCATATCAGTACCATGCAATACAAGGGTTATCTTATTACATTCATAACCCATTAGTTTGTATTTGAACTTCACATAGGATTACTCTGTGTTAGAACTTTACATAGCATTACCCTGTATTAGGGTTTCACATAACAGTACCCTGTATTTGGGATCACATAGCATTAACTTATGTTAGGGTTTCACATAGCATTACCCTGTATTAGGAATTCACATAGCAAAGAATCAATATGAATAACATAAGTATTCAATCATACTCATTTATTCTCATCATTCATCATTGAATGCATTATCAACACAAAGTTTGAGTTTCTCTCTCATCTTTTCTAGAATATAACTACATCATAGTTTATAGGTTTGGAATAACCTTTTCATAAGGCATGTTCGCCTACATTCAACAAAGTGCATTACATCTCAATGTAACCATTGACATGACACATCTCATGTGTCATTCATCCAATTATCCTGGACTTATAACACATCAAGGTATACTAGTATTGGGGTGGTGGATGTGATATCTATCATATCTTGATGTATCACTTCCCTCAACACCTTTATCTTACTTGAGTTCATACACTTAGTTTGTATTAGGGTATTCCCCATCCTAATACTGTATGCACCAGTTCATCACAATTGTCATGTAAAGTATTGGTCATTAGTCACTCACTTAGATTATACAACCGTTGCCAATAATATAGACTCATCCTTAAGTTAGGAACTATTAATATAAGGATATCCATTATCAACCTTTCTAGGTGTTACATTTGTCATAACATTAATCACTATTCCACTATTAAGAATAATATTCTCGACACTTATAATTTGAGGATTCACGTAGCATATTCCATATATTTATGGTTTTCACATAGTATTACTCTTCAATAGAGTTTTACATAATCATCCTTCTATATCAAATTTTCACCTAGTATTATGTGAAATTAGGATTTCACAACACATCACCCAGTGCTAGGTATTCACATATGATTAGTGGCACTACCCTATAATAGGGTTTCAAACACCTTACCCCATTTTAGGAATTAAGGCTTTCTATTCACATCCAAGTAAGGTTTCTCTTACCTCATACCCAAATTAGGGTTAGAATGTACAATTCCCATTAAATTAGGGTTTCCTTCATTGTTACACTAAGTTAGGGTTATATCATCACCCTGGATTTATGATAACACTCAGTTTTGCCCTAGATTAGGGTTTCATACATAACATTGCCAAAATTTGGGTTTCACACATAGCATTGCTCTAATTTGGGTTTCACACATAGCATTTCTCTAATTAGGGTTAAGGCTCATTGATTAGGGTTTCATGATCTCATTATTATAGATCAACCCTTATCACATAGTTTACTCATAATGAGAGAATTAGGGATTAATTATATAAGCATTCATCTCTCTCATTCCCTCTCTCATCCTCTTTAGGATGTTAATTACACCAAAATTAATCTTGGTCAACTCTTCACTTGTGTACACATAGCTAGGGTTAACCTTCACAATCATCATGGGTCTACATCTTCAATAATCACATAGCTGATTGACCTTTGATCATATTAGATGTCCAAATGGTCTAATCAATTAAACCATCAATTATATAAGGAATTCAAAAGTATTGACAAATTAAACTTTCAATTCCACAAAATGATCAATTGGGTTAACCATTGAAATCTTCAATTGCACTAAGTGTCCAAATAGGTTCACCATATTGGACCTTCAATTACATAAGATATTCTAATGGATTAACCATGTTTATCTTCACAAAGTTAATTACTTATACCCTCAATGATCTTGGTTCTCATACATCATTTGGTTGAAAACCATTTAAACAAGTTGTACTTTAAATCGATTAGACAAAGTCGGTATTGAAACTGTTTGCACTTTGGGTCTCCAAACGGTTTGAGATCATTTGGTCCCAAATGGTCTTGAGACCATTTGGACTCAAACGGTCTTGAGACCATTTTGTCCAAACCTCCTCAAAACCGCATGGACCAAATATGGTATCAACCAATCAAATTAAAATAAGGTTTCCAATGTTGGTTCCTTCAATCATTGAATTCATGTATCCAATCATCAATCGGACCTATCACCATACTTCAATTGAGTTAAGTAGGTCAACCTTCAACTGATTTAACCCTCAATTGACCCGCAATTGGTCATCAATTAGGGTTTGAATCAATTGAATTAGGGTTTGGAATCGATGATCCTTCAACATTAACCAATGTGAAACTAGTTACTTTAAAACCATTAGACCATCATCCAAATTGGGCGTGACCTGACCCCAAATGGTCTTGAGGTCGTTTGGATGATCTCCAAACGGTCTTGATACCATTTTTCCTTGTCAAAATCAAAATCCAAGTCAATAAATCAAAGTTTGGATCATTAGATTGATCACCAAATCAGCATTTGATTGCACTTCAACTTAGTACCTATGGATCTACAATTGCTTAACCATACTCAACCCTTGACCTCCAAACGGTCTTGGGTGACTTCCAAACGGTCTTGAGACCATTTTTATGAGCTCCAAATGGTCTTGAGACCGTTTGGCTCATCCAACCCTTGGATTCTAGTGAAAAATCATTAGGGTTTGAGCTATTGAGTTGATCATCAAATCATCACTTAATTACAAAGTCATTTGGTACCTTTAGACATTCAATTGGTCAACCATGCTTAACCCTAGACCTCCAAACGGACTTGGGTGATCCCCAAACGGTCTTAAGATCATTTGGGTGATTCCCAAATGGTCTTGAAACCGTTTGGGCTAAATAACCCAAAAAGTCAAATCAATCAAGTTGAAAATCAGCACTTAATCCAATTAGGGTTTGCCTAATTGATTAGCCTTCAACTCATGATTCCTTTGGAATTAATCCATAAATTTTGGTGGGTTATCAACCAACATAATTAGGAACAGGATTCACAATAGGTCAACCCTTGGTCAACTCTTTCAAACAGTTTTCAAACTGTTTGCTCTCAAACGGTCTCAAACTGTTTCCTCTCAAACAGTTTGGTGAAACTGAATGGGCAAACATGTTGAAACCGTTTGGTCAAGATATTTGGGGAGGTGTGTGCTTATGATGATGTCATCATCATAAAGCTCCAAACTCACGAAATCTACTGTTATTTCCATGGATATTGCATCAATCAGCCAAACTTAATTTCAGAAATGTAGAAATGATCACCAATTGATAAGGAATTGATTGCAATAATAAAATTAAGGGTTCAAATTATAAAACTCGCCTCCAATTGAGCTACAAAGCTCCAAGCTCATGGAAAAAATGGTGGATGCAACTCCTTTCACTATTCCAAGGCTCGTCCTCAAGGTTTGAGTGAAAAGAAATGGTTAGATTTGAAGAGGAGATCAAAATAGCAAGAAATCCATAATTTATTTTCGATTTCCACCATGGAATCAATGTGAAATAGATCAAGAACCTTACCAACAGGTTGGGGGTCATCCTCCTGACCGTTCCAATCTCCCTTGGTCATTTCCCAAGCAAGGATAAGAAGTGGGGTCGAAAAAGCCTTCCATTTGGCTTGTAAAAGGTCCTTTTATAAAAATTCAATGAGAGAGAATGTACTTTGAAAAAATCCAATTAATCCCAAAAATGTGGCCGCCTCTTCCCCTTCATCTTCCTTAGGGACGAGTATATCTTGTTTTCCTATTATTCCTCTCAATTATCCATGATTTAAAGAAAACCAAATTAAGCACCTCAATTCATATTATATTAATATCCATATGTGATCGGATATTTCTCTTTCTTATAAAATTGTGTATGAGTTATCCACTCCCTTGGATATTTTCGTGGTCCTTGCAAGTCTCAAGGACGTCACACACACATCTGAATCCAACCATTTTATTTTTGGTTGAAGGCCCTTTAATTAATACATACATTTTTCCCTAAATTAAATTAGGGTTTCACTTAGGATTAAGTCTTGATTATTTTAATATCAAGATTCTCTCTCCTCCAACTTAATTCAAATGAGGTGCCCCTCTCATTTTCTTTGCTCTACATTATTCAAATAAACATTAGGGACCTTATTGAAGTGGTAATTTTCATATTGAACCCTAGGTTTTGGGTAAATTGCACTTTACACCAAAACTAGGATTTAATGCACAAGGATTGCTTTACAAGCTTAATCTTGGTGCCCAAGCTTGTGAAAACCATACCACTACATCATATTCATTCTTATGATGTATCAACATCAGAGGAACATATGAATAACACCAAATGTTGTGATGTTTTTGGCCCTTATTTCGTTACCATATCTGCCCTTTTAAACTATTTTCCTCTCCTTTTTGTCATGTTTTTGCATAAACAGGCCACGCAACGCTCTTAACTCTATAGTATCATCTTTTGAAAAGTTTTCCTTGAATTTTAACTCATTTATCAGCAAAAAGGCCCGTCCCGGCCCACTAACGTGTTCCACCTGCATCGGCCTTCCTACCAACCAGCCGGCCGATACGCTCACTGCCCGACAAGGCAACACGATACACTGTCGTGCGACACGAGGGTGCCGCGCAAGAGGAAGCGGACGAGCGAAACGCCATTTACCCGACAGGGAGCCAGACTCGCCATGACCGGTGAAGCATGTCGCGCGATACAGGCTACCCATCGGCAGTTGCCACTTGTCACGATGACCGACAACCCGACAACCTTGTGTCGGGCGATACACATATCAGGCACCCCTAAATCCGTGATAATAAGAGCTGATGAAGAACATGTGGTGTTTGGAGCACCATAACTTCCCCCAACCGCTGCCTATAAATAGCAGCTACAAGACTCCGATGGGACGATTCAGAATCTCTTGAAAGCCAACTTAGGAAAGCATCTGGAGCTAGCGTGTCGTGCCTCAAGGTGTACCGGGCGATACTAGGTGAGCACTTCCCCATCTCGAGAGGGAGGGAATGGTTCACTTAGGGTCGGCCCCGGCATCGTAGTAGGCCAATATCGGCCAACAAGGGCGCCTGATAAGAGTACCCGACACTGGAAGCAGCACTCTAGCTCGACACGATACCAAGCCCGATACGCATCACCGGTCATGGCATGTCTCCTGAGAGGGTGCCGCCCGACATGATCGTATCGGGCATGGGCACCTCACACGATACATCCGTTCATCATGAGTGTGCCACCCAAAAGGGTGTGCCTCCTGACATAGGTGTATCGGGAAAGGCTCCCACCTGGTATCGGGCTAGAGAGTCTTCTACCGCCTGTCACCCTTCTAAATCAAGATGGCGGCATTTATCTTTACTTATTTTAGTCATTTACTTTCTTTACTTATGCAATGTAATCAGACCCTTTTATGCCAATGGAATCAGAAGAGCTTTAATTATCTATTTCTTTATGTTTGGGCCCTTTTGTTGGATGATTGCTATGTTTAATATCTGAACTCTAGCTTGTACGCTTGGATCACATTTCGATTAGCTACCGAATCGTGTTTTCCCGCTGCAACAACCTCAAGAGAGGTGTTGTGGCTCTAGTGTTTGGTATGATACTGGAGTATGAGAGTGCCCAGGATCGGAGTTGCTTTAGTGACCTTTCCACTCTAACTTAAATCCAGTAACCCCGACAGGGGTATTGACGCTTAGTTAGAGGTACCCACTTTGAGAGGAGGGGTACAGGATGTTTCTGCTGCCGCTTGTTTTACCGAAGCTTTCTCCTTCATTCCTTACTTAAGAAATAGTATTATCTCTCTATTTATGTTGCATGATAACCCCTAAAAACTGATAAACCTCTAAAATCTTAATTTTCCTCGTAGCTCCAGTTGGAGATTGATTTCTTTTGTTTTATCGATCCCAACATGTTGTTCCTTTGGGGAATTTTATCATCTCCTTGCCCTTACCGGAGTGTAACGTGTCGATTCTATGTTCTCCAACAATACCACCCTTGTCCCTGTGTTCGACCCCGTATATCTACTTTGACCCCCTAAGCAAAGTTGTGGGGGCGTAGAAGGTTTTGGGTTATAAATTTAAAAGTCTAACTACTTCAAATCCGCCTCCACTTTTCAGACGCACGATTTAGGCCAGTCAACTTTTTTGCACCGTTGCCGGGGACAAGGAGAAATGGTACTGTTGATGAACCCAAATCCACTAACTATCTAGTGCCTCAAGCTTAGAAATGAGCTTGATAGCGCTCTCTTTTTCCTTTTTTTATATATATACATTTTAACTTGAAATGAGTAATTTGTATTGTTAATAATAGATTTTCTAACTTGATCTTACATGCTATTCAGGTGCTCAGAAGGAAGGCTATCTGCTATCTTAAGCATCGACATCATCAGACATGCCGCCTCGCATTGAACAATCTCTTTCAGAAGGTGAACGCCAAGCGAGAGCTAGACCCCACTCGCCTCTGCCTGAAGACAACGAATGCTATGCCAACAATGATCAACCTGAAGAACCCAAAGTAGAGTAGTTTGAGGACGACCATCGCCGCGATAGACATCGTCATCACCGGAGGCACAAAAGGAATCAAAATAATCAAGAACAACACCAGGGAGGCAGCGACAACGATGATTCAGATGAAGAAGAAAAGACTCTAAGGGAGTTAGATTCCACAAAGGCTAACAATTCCAGATGTCCTATTCTTATCCCGCGATTCAACGCCACCAATTTCGAGCTAAATCCATCAGTCATTTCCATGATTCAAAACAAAAGCTTTAGAGGGAGTTCTAAGAATGAAATCCCTATCACCATTTAGATGCCTTCAAGAACATCTGTGCCACCATCAATATGCGGGGAGTTCCCCAGGAGGTAATCTATTGGAAGGGTTTCATCTTTTCTTTTGGAAGATAAGGCCCTATCATGGTACCTGGGGCTGCCCCACTAAGCTCTAAATGGATGGAGTGCACTAGAGGATGCCTTTGTGAACAATTTCTATCCTACTGAGAAAACCGTCCCGAACAGACAGAGGATTACATCTTTCATGCAAAAACTGAGCGAGAATCTCCATGATGCATGGGAAAGATACCAAGAATATAAGACGGACTACCCTCAACTACAAGAATGGTTTCCTGATAACTACCTTCTACAACGGTCTAACCCCTGAGGAAAGGGTTTCACTAAATGCAGCAGCAGGCAGTGACTTTCTGGGGAAGAAGCCGAGCAGGTCCGAGAAGATCATCAAGAACATGGTCGAGTTGCAAGACGGCACAAACTATGATAGATCGGACAGGGGATAAGCTAAGAAGGCTAGTGAAGGACCTTCTTATGAATCCAAGGCTCTAGAGAATATTACCTCTCAGATCCAAAGGATAGCAACTAATGTAAAGCAGCTGAAAGAATCAAGCAGAAAGGGAAAGAAGCAGGTCGAAAAGGTAATGAAATGTGTCACCTGTGGAGAAGGTGGACACGTGGTAGATAATGTATCTACACCCGACCTGAAGAGTCGGGAGAAAGTGACTCCGAAGCTGAGGAGACTGAGAACGTCTCTTTTGTTAATTTCAAAAGGCCAGACCATCCCGGTTTCAGTTATGGCAACAAAGATGCGGCAGAAAACTCGCATCAGATGCATAACTCCACCAAGCCACCTCAAGTTTTCGAGAAAAGAGGAGGATAGAGTCAATTCACCAGGAGTACTATTTTTAGTCAAACATGGGAAATTTTCAAGGACAAGGTAAGTACCAAGGTCGCCAAGCGACAAACACCAATCAAGGACAAGGTCAAGCCAAGGAACAGGGTCAAGACCAGGTTTCGAACCAATTGAACTTGGTTGGATAGTTACTTGATTTTGTGAAAAGACAAGATACCATTAATAACCAGCTAGCACAGAGTACACTTTCAAATTCGGGAGTTTTGAACTCAATGCAATTCCAGATGGTGGATATGCAGACGCATCGACAGAAACTCGATCAAAAGTTGGATGAGATGGCCGAATTGATGAAGAATCCCTCGGGCAAAATACCTTCCAGCCCCAAATCCGCCAATAGGGTAGTGCTGAGATCCGGAAGGGCAGTGGAGTGTCATGAAGAAGCCAGACCAGAACCTGAATCGAGGACTATGGATGCAAATCCCACAGTAGATGACAATCGACAAGCTGATGACAAAGAACCTGAACAGAAGTCCTTCGAGGAGTTACCTGGTAGGAGAAGCCCTTACGCTCCCAAGTTGCCTTTTCCATACAAGCTAATAAAGCACACCTGAAGAAGCACCACAAGAAGTTCATGGAATCAATCAAGAAACTTCATCTCGAAGTTCCCTTTTTGGACGCTTTAGAAGAGATGCCGACTTATGCCAAGTTTCTCAAAGACTTGATTACTAAAAAGAGAAGAGGAGGAAGAATTGAAACTGTGCATCTAGCAAGTATATCATATGCTTTCGTAAAATGGGATTTTCCCAACAAAAAGAAAGATCCTGGGGCTTTCACAATTCCTTTCGCCATCGGAGACAACGTCGAACGAAAAGGTCTTGTCGATTTAGGGGCTAGTATCAGCCTTATGCCCCTAAGCTTCGTGCAGAGATTGGGTTTGACCGATATGGTCAGAACCAATATGAAAATTGAACTATAAGATCATACTTTTAAGAGGCCTATTGGCATTGTGGAAGATGTGCCAATCCGGGTGGGAAATTTCTTCATTCTGTGTGATATAGTTGTCATAGATATCGTGGAGCACCCCCGCTGTCCTATCATATTTGGACGTCCTTTCCTGGCCACAGGAAGGGCGTTGATCGATGTTTCTGAGAGAATAATCACTCTAAGGGTCGGAAATGACCACTTAGAATTTAAGGTAAAGTATGCGATGAGAGGACCATCCATGTCTGAGTCTGCTTGCTTTGCGGATAGCTACAACCAGTTCTGCGAAGAAGTAGAAGTAGACATCCTGATGGTGGAATCTCTCGTGAGGGCGATGAGCAGTCAAGATTCTGACTTTGAAAGTCCAGAAGTTGTGGAGTTTCTCAGCTTTCTTAACCAGTCTAATGAAGGCTTGAGCAAAGAGGATGAGGTGGTGGAAACTGTTAAGTTTGCCTCTTGACACGGTTTAACCGTGCGTAGAATGCAAGTGCAAGCGTCAATGTAGTATAGGCCTTTGTGAGGCCTGAGTCGAACTCAGGGATACTAAATTATCAGTAGCCTACTACTAACTGGTTGCGATCAGCTAAACCGATTAAAAGAGTTTGAGAATTGTTGTAAAAACAAAATAAAATAAAATAAAATAAAACAATCGATTAAGGGTTTAGTTTAATCAATTCAAATGGAGATCTTTAGGATTGCAGTTTCACCGCGAGTTTTCATTGTATGAATTTCCATATAATAATTCAGGTTCAATCCTCGATCCAGGTAGTGGCCTGTAGTCAAAATTGCCCACTGTCGTGGTACAATTCACTACATTTGTCTAGGTCGGTTCCACCGTTGTAGTAACCTATACCCTAAACTAGGTGCATTAGAATCGACCTCTGTGTTTCCACCATTAACCGTACATCACCTTGTTTAAGGGATTTGTTAATTAATGTGAATTTCATATCTTTTCAACCGTTAATTCTGCTTTCAAAGCAATTAAAGGCATTAGATTATCATTATGGTCATCAAGCATAACAATATAATTGAGAAAACAAAATCATACCACATATTTAAGAGATAAATGATGAATTACTATGATAAAAATATCATACAATGCTTCCCCGGGCTACTCCCGGTCCTAAAGATTAAAGGGATTAGCCCCGCATGTTCATCTCAGAGCAAAACATGGTAGAGAAAAGGGGAAATATGGAGAAAAACGTGAATAAGTAATGAAACCCCTGAATGGAGAAGATCCAATCATTCCTTGGCATAGAATACACGATCTATAGCCTTTTGGCGGTGGAAACGTATTCTTCGGCTTCCAGAATGGCTGGGGCGTGCTTCTGTGCTCCGTTCTTCTCTCCACAACTTCTTGGGACACGTGCATCAACTAATAGCATGATAGATGGCTCTTGGAAGCCGTCATTAGGTATAATCACCGAGTTAGGTTGCAAAAATATCACAGTCTTAAGATTTAGATCGATCTGAAACAAACTTGCATCTGACGGTGTCGATACCATCGACGTGGGTCGATGGTATCGACACTACACAATATTGGCAAGTCTTCTTTTCTTTTCGTCATTGCACCTGATGTTGACTCGATACCATCGATGAGGGTCGATGGTATCGACACCCTTAGGCATCAGTTTTATCCCTTTTCCGTCGTTGAATCTTCAGGTGTCGATAGTATCGACTTTAGGGTCGATAGTATCGACTATCTACTCGCCAGCAACTTGATGGAATGTCGCTACCATCGACTTGCCTGTTGATAGTATCAACTTTGTACTGCTCCTTGCGGCTGGCAACCTGTGGCTGTGTCGATAGTATCTAACAACTGTCGATGGTATCGACATCTGTAGATATGTGTTTTTCCTGAAATTGCAACACAAAACCACATAACCCAAAATAAAACATATTATGATAATCATTTATGCTCAAAACAATAAAATTAGGGATAATTGATTCTGAGAAGGATCATAGACTAAAGTAAGTGAATTATGCAATATTAACCACCAAAATGACCAATAAACACATAAAATGCGAGTGAAACATGTCTATAAATGCGACTCAAAATCATCGCATCAAACTCCCCTAAGCTTGAACATTCCTCGCCCTCGAGCAACTAAACTTTAGAATAGAATTGTGAGGGTCAACAAAAGAACTAATTATCACAACAAACATCACCACATGATCCCCATCGGACATTCACATACTGACCCTCACTAACCATAGAATGATAATTACCCTAAAGGCAACAGTAATCATCCATAAAAGATATCTACCTCTAAAATAATGAACACTATCACATAAGGCAGTTAATAAAATAAAATTCTCCGGTCCAGACTCGGTGCATCTTGTGATCTTCTATTCTACGTTACTCACCCTAACTATGATCTACATGGAAGCAGTTCTCCTGGTATTAATGAGTGAGGAGAAAATCACAGTGGCCTACCGATTCAAGCAATGGGTGGATGGAATGGGTGGCTCATGGAAGAAATGGAAGCATTATATGATTTTAACATGCACCAAGCAAAAATGACATAAATGATGCATATGCAAGTGTAAATGCCCTAATGCCTACATTTGGGGGGAATGATGCATGCACTTTCATTCTATCTCAAGGTGATATGGAATATCTAAGAGAACTACATCATGTACTTATTCTTCTTAGCATGTAGTGAGAACATGTTCTTTCTCCCTCTCATTACGACTTACTTCTCAATTCTATTCTCTTTTTTTTTTCTTTTTCTTTTCAATTTTTTTTCTTACTATTTTTTTCTTTTCAAGCCCTTATTTTCATAGATGACAATAGATTGTTTGTCGGGCTCACTTATTGTTGCATAACTTATACACTTTAAGCATCCAGAAGGTATGGAACAAGTTAATCACCCTTAATGTTTAGAAGATACAAGATTCATGATGTACTCTATTCACAAAAATGTGAATGCAACTACAACATGATAATTATGCAAATAAATGGAATGCACCTAAGGATAATGTGCATGTATAGCTATTCTATCTTTTTTCTTTTTTTCATTCATAAATATGAGAAAATATCTGTAATGCAAGACCTATCTACATGGAATGCAATCAAAGAGATTAAAACCGTAATGCACTTCCAGTTCTTAAGGTGGATTATGAAAGCAATGGGGTGGATAGATCACAAGACTAATTGACTGAACCTTTGAAAATTATTATGTGTCCCTCCTTACTGACCTGTGTAGTAATTAAGAGGTTTTTCTCTCTTATTTCAAATTAAAGTCTCATTATCATTTGGTCAGTTTAGGCTCAAACAACCAATTCCGTACACTTTTCATGAATCATGGGAATGTATAGTTGTGATTTTCTATTTTAGAGTTGACAAACCAAATTATTTCCTTAAGTTCTGTGCTCAAAGTTTAACAACACAAGCTTGCAAAAACACTAAAAAATTTCAAATTTGCCCCTAATTCCCAAGTACAAGCAACGAGATGACACATGACTTAAAACATCCACAATTACACTAGATAGAGTGTGGATCCTACAATCCACTAAGAACTACAAGAAATAAATGACAAAAGACAAAACAATAAACTTAAAAAATGAGAAAACTAAAGGATAGAGTTGTTCCAACTCCCCCCCTAAGCTTGAAGTCGACTATGGCCTCATAGTCAAAAATAACCTTAAAAAGGTGGAACAGAGATACCAATCATTCTTCAGGATAAGGCGGGTACTGCGGGGCCGTGGGGTCCCAAGATGGGTACTGTCCCTGAAAGCTCAGATCATATTGGGGCATGGGCGGATGTTGTGGATACCCCCCAAAGTAATTCTAGCTCCAGTAATGATCGTGGAAGGGCTGTTGCTGCATCTCCATCCTATGCAACCTGGCGTGGATGTGTTGTTGGTTGTCGAGGAGGAGGCGCTCATTTTCAAAATTGGCCCTCTGATTATCTAACAGTCGATTCATCGTATCCTGAATATCAGCGTATGAAGTTGTATGCTGCAGTTGGGTGTGCTGGATCTCATGCGGCATTGTATACATCCCCTTCTTGGAATAGACATCCTCTCCTTGAGGAGAGGGCTGATTGGGCGGAGGTTGTGAAGATGAAGATGCACCTGGATGCATGCGGGGACTCTTCCTAGGTGCCACTCGTGCACAAAGAGGGGTGAAAGCCTCCTCTTCCTCTTCATGCTCGTCACCATCATTGTCATTGTCGTCATTGCCACCGTCTTCATCCGAGTCTTCAATGGCTATGACAGGTCATCTGAAATGCTGAGCACCCTCAATGTGGAAGATGGGGTCTGGAAGTGAACACTCTTGATATGCTTGATTGACATGGCAGTGTGCATATGCCAAGCCATCAAAAAGTAGGATGAGATTGGAGCGGTGCAGATGCTACAAGTTGACCTTGCTCTTGTTGGAGAGGGGAGTAAGCTGGGAGAAATTTAACCCAAGATAGGAGGCTAGTGGTGTGACCAACCCTCCAAAGTGGATTGGAGCCTTCCGCGTACTCCTCTTTACATCCAACACACACGTTAAGAAGAACGCTCCCCAATTACACTCTTCTCGCTTCAGCAACTGGTGCAGGAAAAAAAATCTGTCTCTTGAAACTTGTTGAGAGACAGGTCACCGCGAGCGAACAAGGTTGTGCAGAGCATGCGGTGAAGAACCCACACAAACATATGCTCAAAATCCACAACCACCGCATTATGGTAGCTGACGGAATTGCCCGGTGGCACAGTCACAAGTTGGGCAAAGATGTCATCATAGCCTGTCCTATTATCTAGCCTCCGGTACTGGTCTCTCCCATGATTCGAGTTGTAGATGGAATTAAACTGCCTGAGGGTGAGAGTGTAATCATTGTTGTATAGCTGGAAAGAAATGTGGCCCTTGATCCATTCCTGATCAGTGGCGATGACGTCGTTTGGCACGACACATATGTCTAGCGACGCCATGAACTCTGCCACTAGCTCCTTGTATGTCGGCCATTCTCTGAAGAATGGTTGGTTGTCGGCGTGGAATTCCATCTCATCGGGCCGCCTGCCCGTATGCCTTGTCTGCCCCTTTAGAACATAGGAAAGATTGGGCTCGAACCCAAGATAACGAACCATGTCCCGATCGATGTATCGGGTCGGCTCTATCTTTCTCTTCATAAGTTCCTCGTAGACCTTTCGGACCTCCACAGAAGGATGGACGATCCGCGAGCATGGAATATATGTAGTGGGTGGAGGAATGAACTCAGGAATCTCCATAGGATTCTCCCATGAAGAGGATGCACTGGCTGTACGCACCATCATCGAGAAAGAAGAAGGAATAAAAGACAGAGCTCGGTGAAGGTCGGAGAAGACAATCTCTGCTCGGTGAATGTTTGGGGAAGAACGTGCTCCTTGGATGCTTGTAGCCGGGCTCTGATTGCTCAATAAGATGCACGACACAAGTGGAGGAGGAAAGCTCTGAAGGCGTGACATCATATGACAACAATCCATCCCTTTTAAAGTTGTGTCCATCGCTGCTGGGTGTCCGTCGATACCATCGACGCACCAAAAACTTGACACAATTTAACCGTGCGTAGAATGCAAGGGCACGCTTCAATGTAGTATAGGCCTTTGTGAGGCCCGAGTCGAACTCAAAGAGACTAAATTATCAGTAGACTACTACTAACTGGTTGCGATCAGCTAAACTGATTAAAAGAGTTTGAGAATTGTTGTAAAAACAAAAGAAAATAAAATAAAATAAAGCAATCGATTAAGGGTTTTGTTTAATCAATTCAAATGGAGATCTTTAGGATTGCGGTTTCACTGCGAGTTTTCATTGTATGAATTTCCATATAATAATTCAGGTTCATCTCTCGATCCGGGTAGTGGCCTATAGTCAGAATTGCCCATTGTCGTGGTACAATTCACTACCTATGTCTAAGTCGGTTCCACCGTCGTAGTAACCTATACCCTAAACTAGGTGCATTAGAATCGACCTCTGTGTTTCCACCATTAATCGTATATCACATTGTTCAAGGGATTTGTAAATTAATGTGAATTTTGTATCTTTTCAACCGTTAATTCTTCTTTCAAAGCAATTAAAGGCATTAGATTATCATTATGGTGATCAAGCATAACAATATAATTGAGAAAACGAAATCATACCACGGATTTAAGAGATAAATGATGAATTACTACGATAAAAATGTCATACAATGCTTCCCCGGGCTACTCCTGGTCCTAAAGATAAAGGGGATTAGCCCCGCATGTTCATCTCAGAGCAAAACATGGTAGAGAAAAGGGGAAATATGGAGAAAAATGTGAATAAGTAATGAAACCCCTGAATGGAGAAGATCCAAGCATTCCTTGGCATAGAATACACGATCTATAGCCTTTCGGCGGTGGAAACGTATTCTTCGGCTTCCGGAACGGCTGGGGCGTGCTTCTGGGCTCTGTTCTTCTCTCCACACCTTCTCGGGACACGTGCAATAGCTAATAGCATGATAGATGGCTCTTGGCGGCCGTCATTAGGTATAATCACCGAGTTAGGTTGCAAAAATATCACAGCGGTCAGATTTAGATCGATCCGAAACAAACCTGCATCTGACGGTGTCGATACCATCGACGTGGGTCGATGGTATCGACACTGTGCAATATTGGCAAGTCTTCTTTTCTTTTCGTCATTGCGCCTAATGTTGACTCAATACCATCAACGAGGGTTGATGGTATCGACACCCTTAGGCATCGGTTTTATCCCTTTTCCGTCCTTGAATTTTCAGGTGTCGATAGTATCGACTTTAGGGTCGATAGTATCGACTATCTACTCGCCAGCAACCTGATGGAATGTCGCTACCATCGACTTCCCTGTCGATAGTATCAACTTTGTACTGCTCCTTGCGGCTGGCAACCTGTGGCTGTGTCGATAGTATCTAACAACTGTCGATGGTATCGAAAGCTGCAGATATGTGTTTTTCCTGAAATTGCAACACAAAACCACATAACCCGAAATAAAACATATTATGGTAATCATTTATGCTCAAAACAATAAAATAAGGGAGAATTGATTCTGAGAAGGAACATAGACTAAAGTAAGTGAATTATGCAATATTAACCACCAAAATGACCAATAAATGCATAAAACACGAGTGAAACAAGTCTATAAATGCGACTCAAAATCATCGCATCAAACTCCCCTAATCTTGAACATTCCTCTCCCTCGAGCAACTAAACTTTAGAATAGAATTGCGAGGGTCAACTAAAGAATAGATTATCACAACAAACATCACCACATGATCCCTGCCGGACATTCACATACCGACCCTCACTAACCATAGAATGATAATTACCCTAAAGGCAACAGTAATCATCCATAAAAGATATCTATCTCAAAAATAATGAACACTATCACATAAGGCAGTTAACAAAATAAAATTCTCCGGTCCAGACTCGGTGCATCTTGTGATCTTCTATTCTACGTTACTCGCCCTAACTACGATCTACATGGAAGCAGTTCTCCTGGTATTAATGAGTGAGGAGAAAATCACAGTGGCCTACCGATTCGAGCAAAAGGTGGATGGAATGGGTGGCTCATGGAAGAAATGGAAGCATTATACGATTTTAAAATGCACAAAGCAAAAATGACCTAAATGATGCATATGCAAGTGTAAATGCCCTAATGCCTACATTTGGGTGGAATGATGCATGCACTTTCATTCTATCTCAAGGTGAGATTGAATATCTAAGAGAACTACATCATGTACTTATTCTTCTTAGCATGTAGTGAGAACATGTTCTTTCTCCTTCTCATTACGACTTACTTCTCAATTCTCTTCTCTTTTTTTCTTTTCAATTTTTTTTCTTACTATTTTTTTCTTTTCAAGCCCTTATTTGCATAGATGACAACAGATTATTCGTCAGGCTCACTTATTGTTGCATAACTTATACACTTGAAGCATCCAGAAGGTATGGAACAAGTTAATCACCCTTAATGTTCAGAGGATACAAGATTCATGATGTACTCTATGCACAAAAATGTGAATGCAACTACAACATGATAATTATGCAAATAAATGACATGCACCTAAGGATAATGTGCATGTATAGCTATTCTATCTTTTTTCTTTTTTTCATTCAAAAATATGAGAAAATAGCTGCAATACAAGACCTGTCTACATGGAATGCAATCAAAGAGATTAAAACTGTAATGCACTTCCAGTTCTTAAGGTGGATTATGAAAGCAATGGGGTGGATAGATCACAAGACTAATTGACTGAACCTTTGAAAATTATTATGTGTCCCTCCTTACTGACCTGTGTAGTAATTAAGAGGTTTTTCTCTCTTATTTCAAATTAAAGACTCATTATCATTTGGTCAGTTTAGGCTCAAACAACCAATTCCGTCCATTTTTCATGAATCATGGGAATGTATAGTTGTGATTTTCTATTTTAGAGTTGACAAACCCAATTATTTCCTTAAGTTATGTGCTCAAAGTTTAACAACACAAGCTTGCAAAAACACTAAAAATTTTCGAATTTGCCCCTAATTCCAGAGTACAATCAACGAGATGACTCATGACTTAAAACATCCAAAATTACACTAGATAGAGTGTGGATCCTACAATCAACTAAGAACTACAAGAAATAAATGACAAAAGACAAAAAAATAAACTTAAAAATGAGAAAACTAAAGGATAGAGTTGTTCCAACTCCCCCACCCTAAGCTTGAAGTTGACTATGGACTCATAGTCAAAAATAACCTTAAAAAGGTGGAATAGAGATACCAATCATTCTTCAGGATAAGGCGGGTACTGCGGGGCCGTGGGGTCCCAAGATGGGTATTGCCCATGAAAGCTCGAATCATATTGGGGCATGGGCGGAGGTTGTGGATACCCCCAAAGTAATTCTGGCTCCAGTAATGATCGTAGAAGGGTTGTTGCTGCATCTCCATCCTATGCAACCTGTCGTGGATGTGTTGTTGGTTGTCGAGGAGGAGGCGCTCATTTTCAAAAATGGCCCTCTAATTATCTAACAGTCAGTTCATCGTATCCTGAATATCGGTGTATGAAGTTGTATGCTGTAGTTGGGTGTGCTGGATCTCATGCAACATTGTATACATCCCCTACATGGAATAGACATCCTCTCCTTGAGGAGAGGGCTGATTTGGCGGAGGCTGTGAATATGAAGATGCACCCGGATGCATGTGGGGACGCTTCCTAGGTGCCACTCGTGTACGAAGAGGGGTGAAAGCCTCCTCTTCCTCTTCAGGCTTGTCACCATCATTGTCATTGTCGTCATTGCCGCCGTCTTCATCTGAGTCTTCAATGGCTATGATAGGCCATCTGAAATGTTGAGCACCCTCAATGTGGAAGACGGGGTCTGGAAGTGAACACTCTTGATATGCTTGATTGACATTGCAGTGTGCATATGCCAAGCCATCACAAAGTAGGATGAGGTTGGAGCGGTGCAGATGCTACAAGTTGCCCTTGCTCCTGTTGGAGAGGGGAGTAAGCTGGGAGAAATTTAACCCAAGATAGGAGGCTAGTGGTGTGATGAGCCCTCCAAAGTGGATTGGAGCCTTCTGCGTACTCCTCTTTACATCCAACACGCACGTTAAGAAGAACGCTCCCCAATTACACTCTTCTCACTTCAGCAACTGGTGCAGGAAAAAAAATCTATCTCTTGAAACTTGTTGAGAGACAGGTCACCACGAGCGAACAAGGTGGTGCAGAGCATGCAGTGAAGAACCCGCACAAATGGATGCTCAAAATCCGCAACCACCGCATTATGGTAGCTGACGGAATTGCCCGATGGCACAGTCACAAGCTGGGCGAAGATGTCATCATAGTTCGTCCTGTTATCTGGCCTCCGGTACTGGTCTCTCCCATGATTCCAGTTGTAGATGGAATTAAACTGCCTGAGGGTGAGAGTGTAATCGTTGTTGTATAGTGGGAAAGAAGCGCGGCCCTTGATCCATTCCCAATTAGTGGCAATGACGTCGTTTGGCATGACACATATGTCCAACCACGCCATGAACTCTGCCACTAGCTCCTTGTATGTCAGCCATTCTTTGAAGAATGGTTGGCCGTCGGCGTGGAATTCCATCTCATCGGGCCGCCTGCCCGTATGCCTTGTCTTCCCCTTTAGAACGTAGGCAAGATTGGGCTCGAACCCAAGATAACGAACCATGTCCCGATCGACGTATCGGGTCGGCTCTATCTTTCTCTTCATAAGTTCCCCGTAGACCTTCCGGACCTCCACAGAAGGATGGACGATCCGCATGCGTGGAATAGATGAAGTGGGTGGAGGAATGAACTCAGGAATCTCCATAGGATTCGCCCATGAAGAGGATGCACTGGCTGTACACACCATCATTGAGAAAGAAGAAGGAATAAAAGACGGAGCTCGGTGAAGGTCGGAGAAGACAATCTCTGCTCGGTGAAGGTTCAGGGAAGAATGCGCTCCTTGGATGCTTGTAGTCAGGCTCCGATTGCTCAACATGATGCACGACACAAGTGGAGGAGGAAAGCTCTGAAGGTGTGATGTCATATGACAACAATCCATCCCTTTTATAGACGTGTCCGTCGTTGCTGTGTGCCCGTCGATACCACCGACACACCAAAAACTTGACACGATTTAACCGTGCGTAGAACGCAAGTGCACGTGTCAATGTAGTATAGGCCTTTGTGAGGCCCGATTCGAACTCAGAGACACTAAATTATCGGTAGACTACTACTAACTGGTTGCAACCAGCTAAACCAATTAAATGAGTTTGAGAATTGTTGTAAAAACAAAAGAATAAAATAAAACAAAGCAATCAATTAAGGGTTTAGTTTAATCAATTCAAATGGAGATCTTTAGGATTGCGGTTTCACCGTGAGTTTTCATTGTATGAATTTCCATATAATAATTCAGGTTCATCTCTTGATCCGGGTAGTGGCATGTAGTCAGAATTGCCCACTGTCGTGGTACAATTCACTACATATGTCTAGGTCATTTCCACCGTCGTAGTAACCTATACCCTAAACTAGGTGCATTAGAATCAACCTCTGTGTTTCCACCATTAACCGTACATCACCTTGTTCAAGGGATTTGTTAATTAATGTGAATTTCATATCTTTTCAACCGTTAATTCTTCTTTCAAAGCAATTAAAGGCATTAGATTATCATCATGGTGATCAAGCATAACAATATAATTGAGAAAATGAAATCATACCACAGATTTAAGAGATAAATGATGAATTAGTACGATAAAAATGTCATACAATGCTTCCCCGGGCTACTCCCGGTCCTAAAGATAAAGGGGATTAGCCCTGCATGTTCATCTCAGAGCAAAACATGGTAGAGAAAAGGCGAAATATGGAGAAAAATGTGAATAAGTAATGAAACCCCTGAATGGAGAAGATCCAAGCATTCCTTGGCATAGAATACATGATCTACAGCCTTTCGGCGGTGGAAACATATTCTTCGGCTTCCGGAACGGCTGGGGCGTGCTTCTGGGCTCCGTTCTTCTCTCCACACCTTCTCGAGACACGTGCATCAACTAATAGCATGATAGATGGCTCTTGGCGGCCGTCATTAGGTATAATCACCGAGTTAGGTTGCAAAAATATCACAGTCGTTGGATTTAGATCGGTCTGAAACAAACTTGCATCTGACGGAGTCGATACCATCGACGTGGGTCGATGGTATCGACACTGTGCAATATCAGCAAGTCTTCTTTTCTTTTCGTCATTGCGCCTGATGTTGACTCGATACCATCGACGAGGGTCGATGGTATCGACACCCTGAGGCATCAGTTTTATCCCTTTTCCGTCGTTGAATCTTCAGGTGTCGATAGTATCAACTTTAGGGTCGATAGTATCGACTATCTACTCACCAGCAATCTAATGGAATGTCGCTACCATCGACTTCCCTATTGATAGTATCGAATTTGTACTGCTCCTTGTGGCTAGCAACTTGTGGCTGTGTCGATAGTATCTAACAAATGTCGATGGTATCGACAATTGTAGATATGCATTTTTCCTGAAATTGCAACACAAAACTACATAACCCGAAATAAAACATATTATGGTAATCATTTATTCTCAAAACAATAAAATAAGGGAGAATTGATGCTGAGAAAGATCATAGACTAAAGTAAGTGAATTATGCAATATTAACCACCAAAATGACCAATAAATGCATAAAACGCGAGTGAAACTGTTGGAAAAATTGGACATTATGATAAATCCCTTTGTTTCGATGATGACAAACATTTCATTCTTGTTGATCTAACGTGCTACTTGAGTGTGCAGGATTAAGGTGGATGACAAAGTAACTAGGGAAAATCCAAAGAGCTTACATATTTATATTTCCATGCAATGTAATCACTGTTGTAAAAACTTGTACAAATATATAATGTACAAGTACTTAGATTGCATGTAAATCAAGCGTTGGATCTTCCTAGCTAATCACCACACTTAGATAGGTCATCCCCTTCAAATAGGATCACATATGTACACTCATACACATGCTTAGTGGTTAATTAAAAGATTGAAAAAAGTGTCAATCTCGGTCGACCACACTCCTCGACCGAGACACTCTCGGTCGACAAACTCCTCGACCGAGAATGACCCAAGTAGTCGTTAGACACAGCTGACAAAGTAGTTGGCAGTTGCAAATGAACGTTGATCTAGAGAGCCTGTCGGTCGACAAAACTTCAACCGAGTAGGTGTCTCGGTCGACCATTTGTCGACCGAGATGGTGTCTGACAGCAACTGCAGAATAAAGTAACTAGCCGTTACTAATGCACCTAACTTATATCTAACGGCTAGTTAAGCACTTAGAAGCCCCTAGAAGTTGTCTTGAACGTCCTTAAGTATTCATAGGCAACTCCTATAAATAGCACATGCCTTAGGACACCAAAATATACCTAAGCTATACTTGTGCTATACTTGAGCTTGAATACTCACTTGCAATCTGTTTTAGAGCAATAGAGCAATTCCTACACTTGCCATTCATTCCTATTGCTCCCATTTCGTGTCCTATAGGCTAGTATCTCCTATCCACTACAATCACATTGTCATACACATTGGTTAGGAGATCTAAACGCTTGATATAGGAAAATCAAGCCTTGTGCTTACAACGGTATTGTAATTTCTGTTTTCCTTCTTGTTCCTTTTTATCTTTTGTACTCTCCTTGCTACTCCTAGGGTTGGAGGCTGCGGATTGGAGAGGGTTGACTTCTCAGGTGGAGAAGGGGACTTCAAGCTACTTCAAGAAGGCTATCGCATGGGAAGCTACTTCAGAAGGCTGGTGCAACGGGAGTTGGTGCACCTACTTCAAGGGAAGGCTGCTTCAAGGTTGGGCGATTACTTCTAGGTGAAGGCTGCTTGAAGGGTTTGGGAAAAGAAATTGTATTTTATGTAAAGTCCTTGCGAGGTAATAAAATAAATTTCTTTTCAAATCCCGGTTGGGTAAGCAACCGGGTAGTGGACTGACGGCTATAGTATTTGCTATAGTTGGAACCACTCTAAACCCTGTGTCTCCTTATCCAATATTTTCATTGTGGTTGTTTGAGTTTAAATTATTATTAAAATCTTTATAAAACTCTATTCACCCCCCCCTCTAGTAGTTTTTCAGAAACAAGTCTATAAATGCGACTCAAAATCATCGCATCACCTCTCTCGAGGAGGCGTCGCAAGAAGGGTCACCCAAGGCCAAGCCTGAGTTGAAGCCATTACCAGAAGGGTTGAGATATGAATTCCTAGATAAAGAGGAAAGGAACCCCGTCATCGTCAATGCCAATCTTACAAAAGATCAGTTGGACAGACTTCTTGAGGAGTTAAGACTCCATAAGCGGGCTATATGATACTCAATTGAAGACATCAAAGGCCTTAGCCCTGCTTTGTGTATGCATCGCATCAATTTGGAGGAATCCACCAAACCCCTGGCTCAACCCCAGAGAAAGTTGAATCAGATGTTGAAAGAAGTCATCAAGAAAGAGGTAATCAAGTTGAGGGATGCTGGGATCATTTACCCAATCAGCGACTGTAATTGGGTAAGATCGATCCACGTAGTGCCCAAGAAGGGTGGTATAACAGTGGTAAAGGGATATAAAGGCGATGAGGTGGCGGTTAGGACCGTCACAGGATGGAGAATGTGCATTGACTACAGGAAGCTAAACCAAGCCACTAAAAAGATCATTTTCTGCTACCTTTTATTGATCAAGTTCTTGAAAGATTAGCACATCATGACTTTTTCTATTTCTTAGATGGTTTCTTAGGATTCTATCAGGTCCCCATCCGGCCAGATGACCAAGAGAAGACAACCTTTACCTACCTCTATGGCACCTACGCCTTCAGAAGGATGCCCTTCGGCCTCTGCAATGCTCCCGCTACGTTTCAACGCTGCATGATATCTATGTTCTCAGATTTTTTGAAGGATAGCGTGGAAGTTTTCATGGATGATTTTTCTATCTATGGAAAATATTTCGATACCTGCTTGAAAAACCTCTCTTTGGTTCTGCAACGATGCGAGGATAAGAGTTTGGTTTTAAACTGGGAAAAGTGCCATTTTATGGTACAAGAAGGCATAGTTCTGGGACATAAAGTTTCAAGGCGTGGCATCGAGGTGGACGCTAGCAAGGTTGAAGCCATATCCAAGCTTCCTCCACCAAAGTCCGTGATGGGAGTGAGGAGCTTCCTCGGGCACGCTGGATACTACTGAAGATTTATAAAGGACTTCTCAAAGATTTCAAAACCGTTGTCCAATCTTCTAGAAAAAGATGTTGAATTCATTTTCTCTGATGATTGTCTAATGGATTTTTAGGCTCTAAAGGATGCTCTTGTCTCACAACCTATCCTCAAAGCTCCAGACTGGGATTTACCTTTCGAGCTTATGTGTGACGCCAACGACTATGCAGTAGGAGTGGTCCTGGGGCAGAAAAAGGACAAAAAGCACCATGTGATCTGCTACGCTAGTCCCACGTTGGACGAAGCTCAGGTAAATTATACAACTACAAAGAATGAGATGCTCGCAATAGTCTTTGCTTTTCATAAGTTCAGGTCATACCTCATCAGGGCAAAGGTCAAAGTATACACAGATCATGGGGCTATAAGATACCTCATGCAGAAGAAAGATACAAAGCTCAGGCTATTGAGGTGGGCCTTATTGCTACAAGAGTTCGACCATGAATTAGTCGATAAGAAGGGTGCAGAAAATGTGGTTGTTGACCACTTATCAAGGATCATTGTAGAAGGACAGACGAAACCGCCCATTAATGACAATTATGCCGATGAAACTTTGATGATGATCGAGACCAAGGAAGAGAGCTTACCCTGGTTCACTGATATCTATAACTATCTTGACTGTGGAGAACTGCCCCCTGACATCACCTATAACCAAAAGAAGAAGTTGTTCGCAGATGTGAAGAATTACTATTGGGACGATCCTCTCCTTTTCAGAAGATGTGCTAATAGCTTGTACCAGAGATGCATTCCCGAAGAAGAGATCTCGAAAATCCTGAAGGAGTTTCACACCTCCCCCTATGGAGGACATCTGGGCAGCGAGAGGACTGCTACCGAAGTGCTACAATTAGGTTTTTACTGGCCCTCTTTATTCAAAGACATTGCACAATATGTAAAGGTCTGTAAAGAGTGCCAATTGATGAGCTATATTGGACAGAGAAATGAGATTCTAATGGAAAATTGGGTAGAAGTGGAGATCTTCAATGTATGGGGGATTGACTACATGGGACCATTTCCCCCATCAAGGGGGTATCAGTACATTCTAGTGGTAGTAGATTATGTATCAAAATGGGTATAAGTTGTGGCAACTCAAATGTGCGATGCTAAGTCAGTGATCAAATTGTTCGAAAAGATGATCTTCCCTCATTTCGGTGTACCACGTACTGTAATAAGCGACGGTGGGTCGCATTTTGGAGAAAGACAGTTTGAAGTGCTCCTACGAAAGTATGGAGTTAAACACAAGATCTCTACACACTACCACCCACAAACTTCTGGGCAGGTAGAGGTTTCGAATAGACAAATCAAGCAGATTCTGGAAAAGACTGTCAACCAGACGAGGAAGTATTGGTCAATGAAGCTTGATGACGCACTTTGGTCCTACAATACTGCTTATAAAATGCCCATTGGAACCACCCCCTATAAGTCGATCTACGGAAAATCCTGTCATCTACCCCTTGAGTTGGAACACAAGGCCCTTTGGGCAAATAAATTCTTGAATATGGATCTTGATAAGGCGGGAGAAAAGAGATATTTGCAGTTGCAAGAGCTTGAAGAATTAAGGATGCATGCTTACGAGAATGCAAGGATCTATAAACAAAGGATGAAGGTGTGGCATGATGCCCACCTGAGGAGGAAGGACGTAAGTGAAGGTGATAAAGTTCTATTAGTTAAATCTTCCATTCGTCTTTTTCCAGGAAAGTTACAAATGAGATGGTCCGGACCGTTCACCGTATCAAAGATATACCCATCTGAAATGATGGAGCTATATGACAAAGATGATCCGACCAAGGTTTTTCAAGTGAACGGGCACAGGGTGAAAAGGTACTATGAAGACGAAGCTTTTTTTAGGAGGGAAGATATCAACTTGCAAGATATGGATACTGTTGGAGGCAAAAAGTAAAGGACCTGGACCTGTCGAGCTGGCGATGCAAACTGCAGCACTCCTCGAGAGGCAGCCCGAGCTTTTACTTTTCCTAGAATAGGATGTTATTTACTTTCTTGCAAGACAAACTTTATGAACATTTGGACGGTAATAAGGCCCGAGTCAGTGCATGCGCCACATGCGCTAACTCTTCTATTTTATGGGCCACCACTCTATTTTATGAGCATTGATGGGTAATACTATTTGAGGTCGGGAACTTAACCTTAGGCCAATGATGTTTTACCCATCAACCGCCTTTTCCTTCGCTTTGTTTTTAAGTTTTTCATCTAGTTTTTTCCCTAAAAGCTTCGTATCGGGCAGCAGCTCCGCCGGCGCGCGGAATGCACCTGTATCGGGAAAGATGAGTAATTACCCTAGATTAGAGGGATGGGAACGCTCATCTCAGGAATGGCTTGTCTCAACGGCCGACACGCGCCCCAGATTTACCCATTTTACCCCCGGTTGGGATTGCTATATATAGTATGAAAGTTTTACCGTGTCGGGCTACTGCATTTACTCTTCTAGCTACATGTATCATGCAGTAATTTCTCCCTTTGCTCATGTGTCGGCCAGCTAGCTTTTGCTCTCGTACAGCGTAAGAGCTTCAGATAGTAAAGGTATAGCTCGACAGCCTTCTTGCCCGACACAAGTTTCATATCGCGCATAGTGTATCGGGTTGATGAATTTAGTTGATTTTTCTTGTGTCGCCCGACACATGTAGCGCGACAATTTTTTCGCTTGCGCCTGCCTGATACCCTATATCGGCCGATAACCGTGTCACCCATCCTGGTGCCTCCTCACTTTTTCTTACTGTCGGGAGACACATTTTTCTATCTTGAAGACCCTATCACGCACTTTGATTCATGCGACCGTATCGCCCGACACCTATTTATCGGGCAACGGGTATGACGCATAGCTGTTTATCTGCATCGTCCAGTTTTATCGCCTAGTGTGTTCTTTTGATGGACGGCATCCGGATATCATATCGGGCATAAACCTATGGTGATTTTTGAAGGCTTCATGTCGCCCGACACAAGCGTATCGGGCAAGCATCATATCGCCCTTTGTTAAGACCCGATACGGTGGTGTCAGGTAGTTTTTGTATCGGGCGGAATTTTTATCGTGTAATCAATTTTAACATTTAATTGATCAATGAACTTGTTTAATGAGAACAGATATGGCCCGTACAAAGCAAACCGCCATTCGAATTGACAAACACGACAATGAGGCCGCAGCAGAAGCAACAACGGTCGGGCAGAAATGCCAGAATCCCGAGGCAGCTGGTCCATCAACCGCTGAGAAGAGAGCAAGGACGGAAGATGTAACAACTCCATTTTCTTTTTCAGCCAGAACAAGTGCAAAGCTCTCAAGAAGGAAACACAAGGCTCGTGCATATTATGATGATGATAACCGGCCTATGGTAGACAGAGAGCTCTTGAAAACCCTTGTGGATACTATATCCAAAGAAGATACCCCCGATGAAGAAGGTGGCTTCATGACTGATAACCCAAAATACCCACATTCAATCTAGAAGCCACTGGAGAAAGACTTCCACTGATTTTCTCTTTTGGAGATGGTCCTAAACCACCACAGAAGACAGATTATGATAAGGAAATGGACCTCTTCTGGGGCTACCAAATCAAGAAAAAGTATTCGAAGAGATAATTGGACTTCTCTGACTAGTTCAATAGATGATGAAAGTTTAAAGAAACTGAGATCGATGATCAGTCGTTTTGTTCATGTTCACAATGGAAGTATCTTAAAAAGTCTACCTGGTTTAAGGGAATGCCTAATAGTTTTGGAACTTCTTCCTCAGCAAAAGTGCATGACTGATCTCATT
The DNA here is from genome assembly GCA_963693085.1 of Alisma plantago-aquatica. Lineage (NCBI taxonomy): Eukaryota > Viridiplantae > Streptophyta > Magnoliopsida > Alismatales > Alismataceae > Alisma > Alisma plantago-aquatica. Next base: position 173,493,456 of record OY856413.1, read on the forward strand.
GAATCTTGCAATTCTAAACCCACATGAGCCTCTTGGTACAACTGACTGCAGCATCTTCATCCTGGAATGGATATCAAATAAAGAGACACCTGACCAACTCCACAACATCGACTACCACAACAAACAAAGAGAATATGTGTGGGATCTTCTATCTGGCTCGGGTGCGCTCACTAGCTAACCCCTCACTGGGTTAACATTACCCTACCTTATCTACTACACAACTCTGGGACAGAGTGTGGAGTAAGTTGGGGGGGGTACCATGTACCAGTGAGGGAGGTATAAAAATTTTCTTCAAACTCCACCCTTTTTGTTCTCCTTATTCTTCTTCTATATCATGTGTACATATATCTTCTCATAAAAAAAGAAAAAAAAAAAATTTTGCCAAAACTTTTGTTTATTTTGTCCCCACACATATGTACAAAGACACTATATAGTAAAAACCTGATACGACTTCTTGCCAGTTTATTTTCTATGTGCATAAGGAGCTACAAGTTTTATTATGTCTCTCTGATAATGCAGCCTCAAATGACAAGAGACTACGACTTTCCACGCCAAAAATTTTGGAAAATGATCTTGCAACAGCTAAGAGACGTGTATGCAGAAGGAAAAAGCTGCCCAAACAACAACAAAAATTCCTCTTGTTTTCCCTTACCCAACAAAAATCCCAAAAAGAGAGAATATCCTTATGAGAGTGAATAAAACCATGAGAGTTGTGTCGAATGAAAAGAAAAAATATATATATATACCCACTTGTTTTCCAAAAGTACCCATCTTTAGGCATGGTAGATCCGGGGCAGTGGTATGTAGGATGTGAAATCACTACTCTAAAGCCAACTGGCTTGGACTGCAGGGACTACTCGCCCGCTAACGGACCTGTACCTGGATGGACTGATGAGAAACAAGAAAAACCCAAAAAGCCTTAATCCTACCCAAGCACATAAGTTTCTGCCCCCAAAAGCTGTTTGGTGTGAAAGCTAACTTCGAATCATGCACCCAAGTCTCGCTAAAGCTGTAGAGAAATATTTTTTGCTTAAATAAGGCAGGAGAAATAAACTCTATTGTTTGTGGTCGGGCCGCATTCTCTGTGAGACATCTCAATGCTCGCTCAAACCCATGGTCTGAAAACTATACCGATAAAGAAGAAGCATCACAAAACAAAGTTTAAAGATTGAATGAGGACAATCAAAATGCTAAGTTTGGGGGAGTTGATAACACCAAATTTTGTGATGTTTTTGGCCCTTATTTCATTATCATATCTGCCCTTTTAAAATGTTTTCCTCTCCTTTTTGTCATGTTTTTGCATAAATAGGCCACACAACACTCTTAACTCAAAATTATCATCTTTTACAGATTTTTCCTTGATTTTTAACTCATTTATCAGCAAAAAGGCCCGTCCAAACCCATGAACGTGTTCCACCTGCATCGGCCTTCCTGCCAACCAGCTGGCTGATACGCTCACTACCCGACAGGGCACAACATGATACACTGTCACGCGACACGAGGGTGTCATGCAAGAGGAAGCGGACGAGCGACACGCCATTTACCCGACAGGGAGCCGGACTCGCCACGACCGCTGAAGCGTGTCGCGCGATACAGGCTACCCACCGACAGGCGCCACTCGTCACGATGACCGACATCCCGACATCCTTGTGTCGGTCAATACACATATCGGGCACCCCTGAATTCGTGATAATAAGAGTTGATGAAGAACATGTGGCGTCTGGAGCACCATAACTTCCCCCAACCACTGCCTATAAATAGAAGCTACAAGATTCCGATGGGACAGGTTGGACTCTCTCGAAAACCAACTTAGGAAAGCATCTGGAGCTAACGTGTCGTGTCTCAGGGTTTACCAGGCGATACTAGGTGAGTACTTCCCCATCCTGAGAGGGAGGGAATGGTTCACTTAGGGTCAGCCCTGGGCATCACTGTAGGCCGATATCGGCCAACAAGGGCACCCGATAGGAGTACTCGATACTGGAAGCAGCACTCTAGCCCGACACGATACCAAGCGCGATACGCATCACCGGTCACGGCGTGTCGCCCGAGAGGGTGCCGCCTGACATGATCGTATCGGGCATGGGTGCCCCGCACGATACATATGTCCGTCATGAGCGTCCTGCCCGACACGGGTGTATCAGGCAAGGCTCCCGCCCGGTATCGGGTTGGAGAGTCTGCTGCTGCCTGTCGCCCTTCTAAATCAAGAAGGCAACATTTATCTTTACTTATTTCAGTCATTTACTTTCTTTACTTATTCAATGTAATCAGACCCTTTTATGCCAATGGAATTAGAAGAGCTTTAATTATTTGCTTCTTTATGTTTGGGCCTTTTGTTGGATGATTGCTATGATTAATATCTGAACTCTAGCTTGTACGCTTGGATCACGTTTCGATTAGCTACCGAATCGTGTTTTCCCTCTACAACAACCTTGAGAGAGGTGTTGTGGCTCTAGTATTTGGTACGATACTGGAGTACGAGAGTGCCCAGGATCGGAGTTGCTTTAGTGACCTTTCCACTCTAACTTAAGTCCAGTAACCCCGAGAGGGGTATTGACGCTTAGTTAGAGGTACCCGCTTTGAGAGGAGGGGTACAGGATGTTTCTGCTGCCCTTGTTTTACTCAAGCTTTCTCCTTCGTTCCTTACTTAAGCAATAGTATTATCTCTCTGTTTCCGTTTCACGATAACCCCTAAAAACTGAGAAACCTCTAAAATCTTAATTTTCCTCATAGCTCCAGTTAGAGATAGATTTCTTTTGTTTTATCGATCCCAGCCTGTTGTTCCCTTGGGGAATTTTATCATCTCCTTGCCATTACTGAAGTGTAATGTGTCGATTCTGCGTTTGCCAACACTACCACCCTTGTCCCTGTATTCGACCCCGTATATCTACTTCGACCCCGTAAATAAAGTTGTGGGGGCCTAGAAGGTTTCAGGTTATAAATTTAAAATTCTGACTACTTCAAATCCACCTCCACTTTTCGGACGCACAATTTAGGCTGGTCACATATTATCATGTACAATTTGCAAGTTAACCGCTCAACTTGGGTAGTTTGCACTTTAGTCCAAAATAAGCAAACATTGCTTCAACATTGTTCAAACATGACCAAAATTGAAACATAAGTTTCTCATGAGCCCTAAATACTTTTCCCAAGATAAGATTAAGCATCTACTCAACCTTATTAGGTAAAAAATCTAGGGTTAACACATAACCCAGGTCAGGGATGTTACAGTAAGTTGGTTGAAAAGAGTTTCTAACAAGTTCATGGTGTTGAATATGATGAAATCTTTTCAGCAGTTACCAAGGATAAATCCATCAGGATAATACTTGCTATTATAGCTTAATGTGCCTATGATATTTGGCATATGGATGCTAAAACTACATTCCTTAAATGGAATATTGTTCATGATGTGTATGTAACACAACATAAAGGTTTTATAAATCCAATAATGCAAATAAAGTCCATAAAAATGCATAGATCAATCTCTGGATTATAGCGAGCACCTCAAAATTGGGATCTTCTATTTGATAAGATAGTCAAAGAGTTTGACTTGAGTTAGAATAAAGAAGTAATTTGTGATTATAAGAATTTAGTGGGAGCACATGTATATTCCACATATTGATGGGGAATAACATCCTTATACTACAAATATTAAAACCTGGCAACAAAGTGCATTCTAAAGTTTTGAAAAAGCATCCTATGTGAGAAATTAAGATCTATAGAGACAGATCTAAAGGGCTTCTTGTCCTAGGAAAGAAAGCATACTTTGCCTAGATGTTGAATGAGTTTAGTAGGGTGAGAGAGAATGTGTCTGTGTTGCATGGAGTTATTCTCTCAAGATCCAAGTATCCCAATTCTTCTGAAGAATAAGGAGTACATGGATAGATGCCATATGCATTTGCAATTGGATCTATCATGTATGAACTTATCTTGTTATCTTGTATGTATTGGACATGATAAGAAAATATGAACTAATTATCTTATATGTATTGGACATGGAAAGAATATACAAACTCATCATCTTGTATGTATTGGGAATGACAAGAAGATATGAAATCATCATCTTGTATGACAAGACGATATAAATATCCACTTACCTCATATGTATTGGACATAACGTGGATATATGTCAAACTCTAGTAAGAGTTACTAGAATACCATGAAGGACATCTTTGTGTACTTGTGAAGTACTAAAGGATTAGTTCTTTAGTTATGGTAATAAGGAAGAGTTGGGTATAAAGAGTTACATTGATGCAAGCTTTCAAAATGACAAAATTATTTTTGACCTTGGAAAAAGAATTGTTAGTTGGAAATTTTCCAACATATATCAATTGATTAATTCTATAAGAAGAAGTTGGGTAATTTAGTGTTACGAGCATTGTAAAGGATACTGTAAGGATCTAGAAGTTCATATGGATGAACTTAAGGGAGGTTCCAACCATTGGTGACTCACTAGTAATATTGTGACAACAATGGAGCTACTAGTTAGGCAAAGGAATTTCAGATAGTATACTACGACACTTCCATCTCATACTAGTTGCTGTACATCAAGGGGATTTGAAACGTGCAATATACCGACTTGAAGCAAATGTTGCTACACTCTATAAAAGCACCTGTGTAGTAGAAAAATGATGGAGACGTTAAGATCACTTGGAATATGATTCATGGGTGATTGGCTCTAAGTGCAAGTGGGAGACTGTGGGTATAGTATGGACAGAGAGACAATCCTATGATGATTGCAATGAGGCATATGATACTTGATTTGATAATGATAATGGTAATTCCATCTATTATGTCTGTCTCAGTCATGAGATGATGACACATACATGATAGATGTCTAAAGAATGATGTGACTCAATGAAATATGTCTTCAGGTTAAGGACTTAAACAATGAGACCATATTAATGTTAAGAGTACATACATTCTCGTTGTCCCTAGTTGGATATTACTATCGAAGAAAAATAGACAACAATAATACACAAGACTAGAGTGTGTATTGACTAATGATAGAGTCTCATTAGTCATGATATATGATATCAAGTCAAGCACACAAATATATGTTACAGAACAATATATCAGACAGACCCACCTTGAGAGTGATATATGGATATCATGGAATGGTAGTCACAATAATATCTCATAGTGATGGTGGTGATTGTAGTTCTTAGACCTAAAATCACTAACTACAACAAAAATGCCCCTTAGTGGCATTTATTCTAGTGGCTTTTCTAAAACAAAACCACTATCTATCTAATGTACATGCATTTTTAATTAAAATGCATCTACACCACCTATTATAGAGTTTCCAAATAGGACTTAACATTAAAGGAATTTTTATATTTTATTAGTGGAAATCTAAAATTGACAAAGAAAATAAGGAAGTAGCTAATTAATTGATATTTTTCACTTCCCACTTTCCGTTCGCGCTCTGACACTGTAATCGCAAATGCCAGATTCTCTACTAATGTCTCCCTAATTCCTCGCTTTCGTGAGACCAACGTGTCGAGGAGATCGAGCCTGCTGGATCGTCACCCTAACCAGTGTCTTAGAGGAGTGCGTCGACTGGAAGACTGGTGGTGGCACGTGGAGTGCTACATTTTCGACGACAAGGTGCCACTTTATCGGTGGTTGGAGAGGCTTTTGACTACTGGCAGAGGAGCCCCACATTGCCAGCGGTTGGAGGAGCCCCATATACATAGCCAAGGAAGCTAGGAGTGTCGCATTGCTTCCAGGTGAGTCCCTCCCCATCATTTCTCACTACTCAATCCACTCCTCACCCCATCAGGGTGGATTAGGCACTATTATCATTCAGTTATCGGCTGGGGAGGGGGCTTTGATGTTGGACCCTTCTGAATGAGGGTCACTGCCTTTCAGAGATGAGGCATCTACCTCTTGCGCCTAGGGGGGATAGAGGTTCCATTATAACACTACCTGATTGACTCATATGAAGTCAAGAAGCATTTTGATCATTTGATGGTTCGTCCTCATTTTCAATAATGAATGTTGCCAATTTGTTTGTGTCAGTTGATTCCTAGGCTATTTTTTAGGCCACCTCAAATAATTAGGATGTGTTGTTGTCTTTTTGGTCTCCTTGAGTGAATGTTACAACTGCAGAAGACTTTACACCTTTCTTTTTAGTGAGTGCAATTCATATCGGCCTCTTGATTAGAAAGAGACACTAACTAGGTTCATGAACTTCTGACAACCTCGTGGTATAATCATGCTATGGATAACCTAATCGGCCACAAACATGGCATAGAAGAGGTAGGGATTCATATTTGATTTTCTACACCTTTACTTCAATAGAAATAGTTGATAACACATGTTATGTATCTAATTAAATTTATAAATATTGTAAATTGGCTCCAAGTATAGTCAACATTATGCTTATCCATTTGAGCAAAATGTCCCATAACTTCCCCAATTTAGTCAAACATGAAAGTGGATCATGTTGCCTTTGTGAACTATTAGTAATACCGAAGAATATTCTTACTAACAAATGCTTATACATCAAACTATGATTGAAATGTTAACTTGTACCAACAACATGCTATTTAGAATCAATGTCTATATATTGATGATGACGATATGGATCGATTCCTTATTCTTCTATTGTGGAAAGATTGATGCACACAACAAGGTGTACAGTCTGGATTATTCTTATCTATCTATCATTGTGACAAGAACCATGTCTAAACTTGAAAATGATCATTGTTAATCATTCAAGTGAATATTCATATACCTAAGAGGATGCATAAATCTATATTTTATTTTAATAAAGATTTAGAATTTGTTGTGAAATGATTCATGGGTATAAACATCAAAAATGACATTGATCAAGGTATACATATATTGAAGGGGAATTGTTTATTGTTGGTCAAGGTTTCAATCATATGTTTCACTTTTTACATATTGTTCCTCATTATTTTCTAGATTGTTCATTTGTCTGTTATGGTGGTTTTTCTTATAAAAAATTCCCAATATACCAATGTATTCTTTCTTGACCCTAAACTCCTATTTTAGTATGCCAATCTTCATTTAAAATGTAATCTTATTTACAAACCAAATCCAACAATTAATTGAATCTCATTAATCTCACAATTATTATGTTTAGATTTCTAAGGAAATGACTCTTAATGTATCGCTAAGTCCCTTTTCGAGTGGGGCAGATGTATAAGTAATTATCTCTTATTGAGTATTATTAAGGTTTGGAAACCATATTCATGGTTTTGAGGTTTATGAATTCTCCTTTAATACTAGCGGATAGGACCCAGGATCCTGTCCATTTTCTGATTCAGTTCAAAATGATTAGAATGTATAGAGATAAAAGTTGCTACATGAATTCTTATAACTGTTTAAATATGGTTTTTGGTAAAAGAAGTATAATGATAAAGAAAAGAATCTATGTTGTAGTTTGTAAAGTTCAAGAACATGTCCATAAAGATGGAAGTAGTAGATGTTCCATCAATAGAAATAGAAGAAATTAGAGACCAGAAGTAGGGGGAAGATCACATGAGGTAAGGGTGATATTGGAATCGATTAGGTGTTAGTGTTTTGTAGGGGGAAGATGAGTGAGCGGGTCATTGAGAGGATGACCAGATGCAACAAACATAATAAGCTTAGGATGTTGCGGTGTTATAACTAGGTGGTACACCTTTAAGGTAGAAGAGGGATCATTATTGTTGGGGTTTTTAAGGAGGCAGAGAAGCAGCGGAAACAAAAATTTTTCTCCCAAGACCCGGAACAAAAGGAATCGCGTCGACATCTATATGATAGGAAATAAGGTTTGTGAATCATACCTTGTCCCGAGGCTTGCTTGGCGACAATACCACGCGCCTTGCGCGGTCTTCACCTCCGGTCTTGGACGGTGTCTGTGCAGCTCCTGGTCGCACCGGGACTGAAGACTCCTCCTCCTACCGGACTGTCGGATGACAGTTGTCCTCCTGAGCGGCAGTGACCTCCCGCCTCTGAAGTAGTCCACACGGACCACCCAGAACTCCACTCTCCTTGTCCCACAAGGAAGTGGAAGGAGTCGCACCCTCTTGTTGACGTACTAGTCACCAACACACTCTCCTGCTGTCGACTGCAACTGCAGTTGTCCTTCCCTTGCTGCACCTCCCTTTGCGGGAAGCACTTGCTCGGGCTCTCTCTCGGTTACCAAAACCAGAGAGAACGACAACTTTGCAGAGCAATCAACTTGCACTGAGTTGTACTCTGAGAAGCCCCCAATACCCCTATATATATAGGCGGGTCATGGGATAGGGTTCTCTGTGCCCGACAATACGGGACTAAAGCAGGAGTAGAAGGGTTCGGGATTTTCCACAAAAAGCAACTGTCTCGCAACCTGAACCGATCGGTTCACAAGTGAACCGGTCGGTTGGGGACCCTTGAACCGATCGGTTCACTCATGAACCGGTCGGTTGGGGTTCCAGGTTGGTTCCCGATTGACTTTCCTTGTTTCTTTCCCAATTGGTATTGAATACCAATATAATTCCCAATCGAATTGGGAATTGAAACGAAAGGAAAATTCTCACCAATCCTACTTTCCCAAGTTGCTCGATTGCACCAGTTGAACCGATCGGTTCAACACTTGAACCGGTCATTTCACTCTGTGCATGAGCCGATCGGTTCAACAATTGAACCGACTGGTTTAGCAACCTCAGCCGACCGGTTCATCACATGAACCGATCGGTTGGGAATGCAGATTGTGTAGAATCAGTCAAATGTGATTTCAATCAATCCGATACTCCAATGAACTCGTCCAACACCTTGAACACTATGATATTGAGCTATCGATTAATTGAGTGTTTAATTGAACTACTAAACTCCTTTAGTAATCAATCTAAACATTGCTTGTGGACAAAACTCCTCTTCCAGGTTGAATCCTATGTGTGTGACCCTGCAGGTCCATTTCACATTGGCAGTGAAGGTCCATAACACTTATGACATCACAAGCAAAGAGCGGTGCCTAGTCACACATCAGTGCTACCCAAGTGAAAGTAGAAAGTTGGAGAACAACTTTCATCCTACAATCCGTGAATGGTGTTACAGTGAATGTATAATTCCTTTGTCACTGATATCCAGAATGAACTCGAGGCATGGAACAGTCATCCTGTCAATGTTCATTCATTTCCTTGATCTCAGAGTAGATCGAGTGAGATGTGTATGACATCAATATCACATATTGATTCACACGTGCATGCGCATGCCTTTCTCAATCCTACTCATCAAGTGGCCAAGGATATCAAACTCCCTCAGGAGGGACAAATCCCATATCTATCACTCACCCCTCAAAAGCCCCATGTGTCAAAGCCACCCAATCATCACCTTTATAACAACCCATGTTTCAGGATTGCGTTTGATGATGTCAAAGTGTACCCAACGACATGTGTTGAGTGTAGTGATTTCAGGTCTAAGAATCACACTCACCACCATCACTGTGAGAGATGACTGTGACTACCAAGTCATGGTTCCATGTGTCACTCTCACGGTGGGTCTGTCCGGTACCTTGTTCTCTAACAAGTACCTATGTGCTTGGTTTGATATCACCATATCATGACTAATGAGATTCTGTCATCAACCAACACACAATCTAGTCTTTAGTGTTATTGATGTCTATGGTTATTTCCACAATAACAACTGACTAGGGACTAAACAAGAATTCATACTCTTAACATTCATATGATCTCATCGTTTAGGTCATGAACCTAAAAGCATATGTCATTGAGTAATACAATCTTTAGACATCTATCATGTTACACCATCATCTCAGAAATAGTTTAAACATATAGATTGGAAATTGCCTTTATTATTATTCAAATCATTTACAAAGTATCCCATTACAATCATCATATGACTTGCTCTATGGGCATACATACCAATAGACTCCCACTTGCACTTAGAGCCCGTCACCAAGGAAACGCAGTCCTTGTGACCTAGCATGACCATCATGCTTCTGCTGAGAAAGGGCCTTAGTCAGTGGATCAGCTATGTTGTCTTCAGTTGGTACTTTGCAAATCTTCACATCTCCTCGTTGTACGATCTCTCGTATGAGATGGAAGCGCCGCAGTATGTGCTTGGACCGCTGATGTGATCTGGGCTCCTTAGCTTGTGCAATAGCTCCATTATTGTCACAATAAAGCTCAATTGCATCACAGCTACTGGGAACTACACCAAGTTCAGAAATGAACTTCCTGATCCACACAGCCTCCTTTACTGCATGCGAAGCAGCAATATACTCGGCCTCTGTAGTAGAATCGGCAATTGTTTCTTGCTTGGAACTCTTCCAGCTCACAGCTCCATTATTAAGGCAAAACACAAATCCTGACTGTGATCTGTAATCATCTTTATCGGTTTGGAAGCTTGCATCGGTGCAACCCTTTACAACCAACTCTTCCTCGCCGCCGTATACAAGAAACTGATCCTTAGTCCTTCGCAAGTACTTGAGGATGTTCTTCACGGTTGTCCAGTGAGCATCCCCGGGATCTGACTGGTACCTGCTCGTCATGCTGAGAGCATACGAGACATCTGGGCGTGTGCACAACATAGCGTACATGATGGATCTGATGGCTGATGCATATGGGATCCCATTCATACACTCCCTCTCTTCACAAGATTGGGGACATTGAGCTCTATAGACGGTAACTCCATGTAGCATAGGGACGTTGCCTCTCTTTGAGTTCTCCATGCTGAACCGCTTCAGCACCTTGTCAATGTACGTGCTCTGACTTAGTCTGAGAAGCCTTATAGATCTATCTCTATAGATCTTAATTCCTAGAATGTAGGATGCTTCTCCTAAGTCCTTCATTGAGAAAGTTTTCCCAAGCCAAGTCTTTACCTTCTCTAAGGCTAAGACATCATTCCCCATCAAAAGTATGTCATCCACATACAATATGAGGAATGTGGTCGAGCTCCCACTAACCTTCTTGTACACACAAGGTTCATCTTCATTTTGAATAAAGCCAAACACTTTGACTTCTTCATCAAATCGAAGATTCCAACTCCGAGATGCTTGCTTCAATCCATAGATTGACCTTTGCAGTTTACAGACTTTATTGGCATTCTTTGGATCTACAAAACCCTCAGGCTGTGTCATATACACATCCTCATGAATATTCCCGTTAAGGAATGTAGTTTTAACATCCATCTGCCAAATCTCATAGTCATAGTAAGCTGCAATAGCAAGCATGATCCTGATGGACTTAATCATGGCAACTGGAGAATAGGTTTCGTCATAGTCAACACCTTGAATTTGTCGAAAACCCTTTGCAACCAATCTGCCTTTATAAGTTTGCACATTGCCATCCATGTCGGTCTTTTTCTTGAAGACCCACTTGCACCCTATGGGTTTTACCCCTTCGGGTGGTTCCACCAAAGTCCATACTTTGTTGGAGTACATGGATTCCATCTCGGATCTCATGGCTTCAAGCCATTTCTCAGAATCTGGTCCCTCCATAGCCTCTACGTAGGTAGTTGGATCATCATCTATGATCAACTCTCCACCTTCCTGAGTCACAAGGTATCCAAACCTCTCAGGTTCAAGGCGAGTCCTACTAGATCTATGAGGTCCTTGTGTTACTTGAGGAGAATGAGATTCCACAACACCTTGTGAATCTCCATTTTCCTCTCATACATCTACCGGTTCAATGTTTTCTTGTTGGGCTTGAACCTCTTCAAGCTCTATATTCCTCCCACTGCTTCCTTTGGAGATGAATTCCTTCTCTAGGAACACAGCTGTCCTGGAAACAAACACTTTGTTGTCAGTAGGGTGGTATAAGTAATATCCCCTCGTTTCCTTGGGGTATCCAACAAAATAACATTTATCGGATTTGGGTCCAAGCTTATCAGGAAACATTTTCTTGACGTAAGCTTCACAACCCCAAATCTTCAGAAAAGACAAATCGGGATGCTTCCCGTACCATATCTCATATGGTGTCTTTTGAACCGACTTAGATGGTACACGGTTAAGCATAAATGCGGTGGTTTCAAGAGCATGACCCCAGAAAGAAATTGGAAGATCAGCAAAACTCATCATTGATCGCACCATATCTAACAATGTGCGATTCCTTCTTTCAGACACACCATTATGATGTGGTGTTCCTGGCGGAGTCCATTGTGATACAATACCACGGGCTCGCAGAAGGTCCTCAAACTCCTGGCTCAAGTATTCTCCACCTCGATCGGAACGAAGTGCCTTAATACTTTTACCAAGCTGGTTCTGTACTTCATTCATGAAATCCTTGAACCTTTCAAGGGTTTTTGACTTATGTTTCATCAGGTACACATAGCCATACCTACTGAAATCATCAGTGAAGGTAATGAAGTACTGACACCCATTTCTGGCATTAGCTCTAAAAGGCCCACATACATCAGTATGTATGAGTCCTAATAGATCACTAGCTCTCTCACCTTTACCTGAAAAGGGAGTCTTGGTCATCTTGCCCAACAAACAAGATTCACATGTCTCTATTGATTCATAATCAAAAGATTCTAGATAACCATCTTTATGGAGTCTAGAAATGCGTTTCTCATTTATGTGCCCTAGACGACAATGCCAGAGATATGTTTTGTTTGAGTCGTTGAGTTTTTGCCTTTTGGTGTTTACGTTGTATACACTTGTCTCCAAGTCCATCAAGTATAGACCATAAGACATAGGGGCACTGCCATAAAAGATCCCATCTTTAGAAATGGAACACTTTCCATTCTTAATAAGAAATTCAAACCCATCTTTGTCCAAACAAGAGACAGAAATGATATTCCTATTTATGGCAGGTACATAATAGCAGTTCTTCAACTCGATTATTAGCCCACTAGGTAGAGTTAACTCATAGGTTCCTACGGCACTGGAGGCAACTCTTGCCCCATTAGCAACACGTAGTTCAACCTCGCCTTTCCCCAAAGGCCTACTTCTCTTAAGATCCTTCACATTTGAACAAATGTGAGATCCGCATCCGGTATCAAGTACCCATGACGAAGAAGTAGTAAAGTTAATCTCTATAACGTATACACCAGAAGTAGAGATCTCTATCTCTGACTTCTTCTTCCATTGTTCCTTCCATCCTCTCCATGTAGAAGAAATTGGTTTGGCGAGAGAACACTTCTTTCCCTTACCTTCTTTCTTCTTCACCAACGCATTAAGCATACATAGAGTGGATTCTAAGGCTCCTGGTATATCTGGATTGTGCAGAACACTTCTCACAGTCCTCAACCACTTATGGAATTTATTCTCAATTAATTTGCCCATTTTAAAAGATGATTCTTTTGCCATTCTACAAGAGAAAATTTGCATTTGTCAAAACCCTTTTGATTTGATTTGAATAAAATTTGACGATAGTTAATTAGGCCTTTAATTAATTACCGCTCCCACTATTTTGACTCAAATTGATAGCCCTCACCATCAATTCGGAAGATTGCAACGTACAATCTTCTAGTGGGTCAAGATCCTGAAATCCTCTGAGCCATGGACCAGCTAGGGCTATCACCCACAACTCAGATCTCTCAGGTAGGCAACTCTTTCCAATTGCATCATATGCAACTCTTGAAAGATGTCATATGCAACTCCTTGCAATGATCATCTCCATGCCTCAAGGTGCTAGATCCTATCTAGGTCACCTTGTTAAGTCCGACCCAAAGCCAACACGATGAACATGCACCCTGCTAGGGCAGACCCACACATTCATCCTTCACGCTTCCACGAGATAGACGGTGCACCATGCTAGGGCGTGCCCACACTTGGTCGATCAAGCTTTTCACGTGTGTCGCATTTGGAAGGCATCCAAAACTTAATATTTAATGAGGGATTTGGTTTTTATATACATATACATATCCAATCACCACAATATATAGTACGTATCATATACATGTTATATCCCACAAAAACATGCATAAACGATAAAAAGCAATGATTATGGCCATCCTATTTGTGATTCCTCGAGCCAAGAGGAATCACGGTCATCTAGGTCTACATCACATGCAACCTGTACAAGATGAAATATGTGCCTGCCTTTCTGGGTTTGATCAGCTCATCTCCATGACTGATCGGCTCGCCATCAGGTTGGTTGCTCGGGTGCCACCAGCCGATCGACTGGCGCCTCCAGCCGATCGGTTCACCGGTCATCGTGCATATCCTCAGGTCGCCACCCGCTCATCTCGTTCCTCGAACCGGCCGTCTGGATCACCAACCGATTGGTTCATTCCTTGAACCGATCGTCTTCAGGTTGTCCGTCGTTCTTTGACATAACATGAAATAAAATCTATCCTATTTACATTTGAATTGAGAAACCCCGAGTTACATTCGGGGGGAGCAAAGGTATGAAAGAATTCTCGAATTATTTCGAGTTACATCAGGAATATGAGAAAGGGAATCGGTGCGCAGACCGATATGCAAGCAACCACACAAACAACCACACACAGATATAGGGGTTAATAGGCCATAATCATGCTACACATCCACCAAAAAACTCGTTTAAGGGCGACGCGTATCAAGTGCATTAATATTACATATCATATATGTATATTAGGGATTTGTAGATTGGACATGTGAAAAGTTGATATTATTCGCATTGCATGCAATAAATAAAGGCGACAAACCAAAATCGATCACATCGATAATCCTAAAATATAGAGAGGTCGACCCAGCTCTGATACCACTGTTGGGGTTTTTTAAGGAGGCAGAGAAGCAGCGGAAACAAAAATTTTTCTCCCAAAACCCGGAACAAAAGGAATCGCGTCGACATCTATATGATAGGAAATAAGGTTTGTGAATCATACCTTGTCCCGAGGCTTGCTCGGCGACAATACCACACGCCTTGTGCGGTCTTCACCTCCGGTCTTGGACGGTGTCTGTGCAGCTCCTGGTCGCACCGGGACTGAAGACTCCTCCTCCTACTAGACTGTCGGATGACAGTTGTCCTCCTGAGCGGCAGTGACCTCCTGCCTCTGAAGTAGTCCACACGGACCACCCGGAACTCCACTCTCCTTGTCCCACAAGGAAGTGGAAGGAGTCGCACCCTCCTGTTGACGTACTAGTCGCCAACACACTCTCCTGCTGTCGACTGCAACTGCAGTTGTCCTTCCCTTGATGCACCTCCCTTTGCGGGAAGCACTTGCTCGGGCTCTCTCTCGGTTACCAAAACCAGAGATAAAGACAACTTTGCAGAGCAATCAACTTGCACTGAGTTGTACTCTGAGAAGCCCCCAATACCCCTATATATATAGGCGGGTCATGGGACAGGGTTCTCTGTGCCCGGCAATACGGGACTAAAGCAGGAGTAGAAGGGTTCGGGATTTTCCACAAAAAGCAACTGTCTCGCAACCTGAACCGATCGGTTCACAAGTGAACCGGTCGGTTGGGGACCTGAACCGATCGGTTCACCACTGAACCGATCGTTTGGGACCCTTGAACCGATCGGTTCACTCATGAACCGGTCGGTTGGGGTTCCAGGTTGGTTCCCGATTGACTTTCCTTGTTTCTTTCCCAATTGGTATCGAATACCAATATAATTCCCAATCGAATTGGGCAATTGAAACGAAAGGAAAATTCTCACCAATCCTACTTTCCCAAGTTGCTCGATTGCACCAGTTGAACCGATCGGTTCAACACTTGAACCGGTCGTTTCACTCTGTGCATGAGCCGATCGGTTCAACAATTGAACCGACCGGTTTAGCAACCTCAGTCGACCGGTTCATCACATGAACCGATCGGTTGGGAATGCAGATTGTGTAGAATCAGTCAAATGCAATTTCAATCAATACGATACTCCAATCAACTCGTCCAACACCTTGAACACTATGATATTGAGCTATCGATTAATTGAGTGTTTAATTGAACTACTAAACTCCTTTAGTAATCAATCTAAACATTGCTTGTGGACAAAACTCCTCTTCCAGGTTGAATCCTATGTGTGTGACCCTGCAGGTCCATTTCATGTTGGCAGTGAAGGTCCATAACACTTATGACTTCACAAGCAAAGAGCGGTGCCTAGTCACACATCAATGCTACCCAAGTGAAAGTAGAAAGTTGGAGAACAACTTTCATCCTACAATCCGTGAATGGTGTTACAGTGAATGTATAATTCCTTTGTCACTGATATCCAGAATGAACTCGAGGCATGGAACAATCATCATGTCAATGTTCATTCATTTCCTTGATCTCAGAGTAGACCGAGTGAGATGTGTATGACATCAATATCACATATTGATTCACACGTGCATGCGCATGCCTTTCTCAATCCTACTCATCAAGTGGCCAAGGATATCAAGCTCCCTCAGGAGGGACAAATCCCATATCTATCACTCACCCCTCAAAAGCCCCATGTGTCAAAGCCACCCAATCATCACCTTTATAACAACCCATGTTTCAGGATTGCGTTTGATGATGTCAAAGTGTACCCAACGACATGTGTTGAGTGTAGTGATTTCAGGTCTAAGAATCACACTCACCACCATCACTGTGAGAGCTGACTGTGACTACCAAGTCATGGTTCCATGTGTCACTCTCACGGTGGGTCTGTCCGGTACCTTGTTCTCTAACAAGTACCTATGTGCTTGGTTTGATATCACCATATCATGACTAATGAGATTCTATCATCAACCAACACACAATCTAGTCTTTAGTGTTATTGATGTCTATGGTTATTTCCACAATAACAACCGACTAGGGACTAAACAAGAATGTATACTCTTAACATTCATATGATCTCATCGTTTAGGTCATGAACCTAAAAGCATATGTCATTGAGTAATACAATCTTTAGAAATCTATCATGTTACACCATCATCTCAGAAATAGTTTAAACATATAGATTGGAAATTGCCTTTATTATTATTCAAATCATTTACAAAGTATCCCATTACAATCATCATATGACTTGCTCTATGGGCATACATACCAACAATTATGCCAATTGAAAATAATGAAAGGAGGGCATACTCATCGCGCCATACCTTTTTTTATCATTAGCCATGTGATACCTTTCCTCAAACATATGCACATTCTATGCAATCCAAAGTTGATAGAAAGAAACAATGAATATATGAGTACTATTTATCTTAGAAAGACCTCAAGAGTAAGCTACTGAGAGATAAAATTAAATAAATTAGATATGTTTGTTTGTAACAATGGTTTATGCAATAGGTCAACAACCAAAATCAATTTCCATAAGATGTGAACAATGGATTAATCAACATCAGCATAAAAAGAGCAAGTTGCATCTGATGTGGGTAAATACTAAACCCAAATCAGTAAGGTCGGAGTTCAAGAGGAAATTCTGGAACACAGTAGCTTTAGGAAAATTGAAGTGAGGACTACCAAATCTATCCACATGAAAAAACATAGTATTATATTTTTTAGAACAATCCATAGGCTAGAGATTTTGGTGCCTAGGTAGACATGATATGTGATGGAGTGGAATTTTGGAATCCTTAAATGTCCAATGACATATTGGAATTTATATGTTGACTTATCTTGAGAGTTCCAAGTGGTTTGGTAAGGTTTGGATGGAGATTGATGTGGTTATCTTTTTAAGGTATTTAGACCAAGGTAAACAAACTTATACTTAAGTTTAGATATATGCTCCATCATGCTCCCATGGATCCTTTGCTAGGATACATGGCCATGATAGGACCTTAGATCCTTGATCAGCAGTTTCAGCCTTTGAGAAGAGAGTGTTGTGGATCGGTGTAGTTGAGGGCAACTCTGGAGCATCAGATGAGATTGAATGACCGAAACATCATCTTTGACCTAGCAGTTACACCTTCCTCGTAGGCCACTACCAAAAGAGTCATGTTGCATTGAGGATGTGCCTTGAGGAGGCAGTTGCCATCACACCGAGGAAACACTACTTCCCGACTCATTCATCAGGTTTCTTCTTAGAAACAATAGAAAATAAGTGAGCGTCCCCACTGCTTTCTGCATCACCCTTGTAGACCATGAGTGCGAGGAGCTATCTAGGAGCACCCCAATGAGGTTTCTTTCTCGCCGGAGATCTGAACCCCCGTGGCGATGCTTGGGAGCAAGCAAAGGCAGCAGGCTCCCTCACGCCCAGAGCAGAGGGATGTGTCTTAGTGAGGACGATCTGGAGAGGTGTTCACGGATGAGGAAGAACGAGAGGATGGGTAGTAGCACGTAGATGGGTTCTCTTCAGAGAGAACCATGCAGGAGAAGCCTTCACATGAACTGCAAGATGGAGTCACAACTACCATCCAAGCAGCTGGAGGAGGTGACGAGGGGTGGTGTTGATCTCTCACTAGAGACCAGTCTTACGACGGTGCCCAGTCAGTAAGAATCACCGCTAGACATTCCAAGCTAGAGAAACAAGCTGCGCAGAGGAGGTGGCACCTGCTGCTCCCACGTTGGAGTTGAACCTCATGGTGGTGGTTGAAGCTTTGAGAAGCCCACGTTGACAGGCACATCATTGAGATTGCGGAGACACAAGAGAGAGATAGAGAGGGATCATGGAGGTGTTGCAGGACTTCCCATCATCCACAGGGGGCGATTGGGAGGCATCGAGCTTCCTTACGGTAGTGCTATGAAGAAGAGGAGGATCCTAGTGGCACCTAGGAGCTGCTATGGAGAGTTGGAGGGTTGGCGATCGCTCGCTTCAGCCGCGTCCATCAACGTCACTTGCACAGACAACCACCATGTGGACTTGCGTAGAACTGAGGAGCACGAGCTCCCGCCGATGTGAGGAAGGGAGAAGCAGCACAGCGGGCGGCTATCGTGATCACGTGAGAGGGTAGGCAGGTGTGTTTTACACAAGAGAAAGGGACTAGACCGTCTAGAAAACTGACTCCTCTAAGAAGTGAACCGTCAGTTCACTTCAGGCTAGATTCAAGGAGGAGCCACAACCCTGCGGTACACATGGCTAATCCCTACTTGCCAATGAAGGTAAATAGCTCAGTATATATGTATATCTTTAATAAATCATAGAAAATAGATTTTTTATCATAAAAATATGAGTAAGGTACCCCTTTTTCTCAGAAACATGTGTAGAACAAAATGAAAGCATAATATTACGCTTTTGATACACCGATCTTAGTGATATTATGTAAGATGTGTAATATTTGTTTAATGGATAATAAATATCATATGAAAACCTAAAATTATGACAATGCATTAGTAACTCTTAAATATATTTTATAATCCATGTGACATCAGATATTATCATGTTATGATACATAATTTGTTAATTTTCTTAGAATGTCTATTTAGGGCTTCTAACCCTCAATAAAATGAAATTAATACATGCATGCCCAATAAATGATGAGATTTACAGAAAACCCCCCATATCTGTAACTGGAACATAATATTTATATCTGAGATCAGTTATATACACAAAATTCATGTTATATGAAGAACACCCTTAATACATGTGATGTAACCCTAATATGGTTAATGAAAGTGGCATAATGTTAAATATGTTCACATAATAATGTGAAACATGAGTATATCCAGTTGATGAATTATAATCTAGAATACGACATCAGTATGATAATTCTATGACGCGAATGCAAGTAATGATGCACATATCCTAATGAATTAAGCTAAACCCTAATGGATGTAACTAGGGTTTTGATGATGAGAACCTGATTGTGATATGTGATTTTGTCTTAATCATGGTTTAACCTGGGATACATAGTTGACTCTTGGATATATGGAAATTAGGTTTGTTGTAATGACCCTACCTCCCAGTAATCCCCAATTAAGGGAGACCAAGAGGTCAAAGCCATTATTCCCATTTTCGGATCAAAGGTTCGACAAATAATCAATAACAATTATGAAATTCTACCAACTATACTGAAATCTGGTAAAAATTATAACTTTTTGCATACCTTTAAAAAACTTGGATTACTAATATTCTATCCATATGAGAGAATATTATAACTAATCCTCCTTGATCATTAATCCTCCTTTATTTCCACATGTGCTACTTTACTGTTTGTTCCTAAAACGCCGACAAACAAAATGCCAGTCAGCATAAAGCTGGTATGTGGGGGAAACAATAATCGTGCAACTATAATAACAATGTAATCAGCCAATTATCATTTAACAACCAAGATTATGTCTGAAGAAATACTACTCAATCCTTACCTATCTCCTATCTCTGTGTTGTCCCTGCATTGGACCTAGATGCTATCTTCCTCATGGTAGATCCCTATTAAACCCCACATGATCCTACCAAATAGGTAGATCAATATCTATGGTTGAGTCGCATGGCACTACCCATAGGTAGCCCAATCCCTAACTCATGGTGTGCTAGAGAGTCGCATGGTACTACCCATAGGTAGCCCAATCCCTGAATCAAGGTGACTTGATGGACCTACCCCATTGGTAGCCATGTACTATGTCATCCAATGACCTGATGGACCTACCTCGTAGGTAGCCATGTACTAGGTCAAACTATTAAGCCACAGAGGGGACTATGATCTGAGTTAGTAGGCACATATCTTAAGTGATAGTCATATCCACATTATAGTTTGCATGAATTAAATTCATCCAATAGTTTAATTCAAGTTATCGAGGAAAACTTCAAAAAACCTCAAAAAACTAAATTCAAGATATTCATAAGTGTAACCACATACATGTCAGCTTGATTTTAGATAGAATAATCCATGCAAGTAAGAAATCCAAGCAAGAAAGCACACTTAACAAGATACTGAAATAATCATACAATTTCCTTTTTATTACGCATGTCATCAAGATCTACTAAACCTAGCTCGCTTCCCAGGGTTTCTAGTCCACTTTTAGGGTTTTCATTACAATTAGGGTTTCACTTCATTTTTACTCTTTTAAACCCTATTTTTATGCAATTACTCACAAACCCTAATTATTTCATCTTTCTTTCACAAAAGATCCTAAGATCATCTTTTAGCAACATGAAACCCTAATTTCATATTGCAATCACTTTTCTTTCCTTTCTCTCCTATTTGGGGTTTCTAAGTATATTAACCATCGTATTATGTTTAAAACCCTAAATCTTATAATTTCATCTTCAAAACAAGTTAAGATTCATCTTTATCATTAAACAAGTTAACCATACTTGAATTAACTTATTTGCAGCATTAAATCTATCATTTAACATCAATTAGGGTTTCCAATCACAAATTAATACTTTTTCTATCAAAATTATATACTTTTTCTAGAAGGGAGATTTAGCCTTTCAAACCATTTTAACTTGTTACTCGCATTTTTATGATCAACTTTCATGTATAAACTTTTTCATCAGAGTTTTCAAATAAAAGATATGATTTTAGCGAGAAAAATCATTTTTCTGATCTATTCACTAATTCTTAGAAAAATGGGGTTTGTTAGATCCATGATCCGCTGGTCCACTCAGGATCCAACGGCTCAAGATCCATGCTCCTAACTTTGATTTAGGTTGTAAAGGATGGAAATGTCCTCACCTGGATGGACACAGACGGGAGGGTACTAGGGTAATTTGGTGGGGTCGTCTTCTTCATCAACCTCACGATGAGTCTCTATTCACGAGCCAGCCTCTGAGAGTAGTCAACCCGGATGTTGACTTTGAGTATTTGGGCACCCCAGCAACTGAAGAAGACCTTGCACCCTTCACCACTCCTTGCCGAACTTGAAGGTGACCTTGATTTCTCCGTTACTTTCTTGCATTGCTCAGACGATAGAGCTCTTTTCCGGCTAGAAGGGCGGCCTGGTCAGGGTATAGGTTGGGACATTTTTGGAAATTGGTTGCTCCCATCAACTTGCATCATCATCGTAGACTCACATGGGTGCTGTGGGGATATGCACATGGTATGTATCCCCCCCCTATATATATAGGTTCTCATATGGCCTCCGAGAAAGCAATACACCTAGAGGCAACGAAACACAGGGAAACTAGGGGTAGATCAACTCGGATTGATCTCCCGAATTCTTTGGAAATATTTCCGAGTTTGCTTATGAATTCAACTACAATAAATCTGCTTTGGAAAACTCTACTCTACGTTTTTTATTTCACTTAACTGTCCTGAGGTAGGTGATGATCTCTTGATCATCGGATTTCGATACCACGGTCATAAGCTCACATGATTCATTTATTTTATCGATTTTCAAAAATCCATATCTCTTAAACCGAGTGTTCAATGAATCCCAAATTTTGAGGGAAAGTTAGTAACAATTTAATCTACCTCTATGCCAAATTTGGGCTTATTATATAAAAGAAAACGTGCCCTTTATTTAGGATCAAGATATTACTCAAATATGTATATGTCTCACCTATTTTCTCTTTCTTATTTTCTTATTTCCCATTATTTCTATTCCTTGTAATCCAAGAAAGCAAGTGGATTCGAATTATTACTCATCATGACCAAACCTCACTTCTCTCTTTATTTCTTGCATTATCTCCTTTATTTCAATTATTCTTGATTAATTGTTTATCTTTGGTTTTTCTATTTTGATTTTGATTCCTTTCTCTATTAGAAATTATGTGGTCATGAAATCTTATCCAAGATGGTTACATTATCCAAAAATCCACATATTTCTTGTAATATTATTATCTCATATTTCCTTTAATAAGGAAATACTTAATTATTCATTTACTAATTGAATTTCCTTTTTCTTTTCCTTGTTATTGGGCCTAATAGCAATAAAGCCCATTAAGCAACCATCAAGGCTATTATAAACGAAATTCATTGATTCATAACAAATTATATCTTTATTTGTTCAAATATCATTAATATGAGAAATCACATTTCTCACCAAATGAACCCAAAATTTGGGGTTGTACAATCCTTCCCCTCTTATAGGAATTTTTTCCTCAAAATTATCAAGCAACAAACAAATTAGGATAAGCCTTTTCTTATGTCCATCATGGCTCCCATGTGGCCTCACCCTTTCCATGGTGCTTCCCAAGAACCTTCATCATCTCATATTCTTCCATCTGAGTTCTTTCTTACCTCAGCATATCGTACCCTCATAGGTGACTCAGGACATTTCACCCTCTCATAAAGCTGAATAGGTTCAGGGCTCAGTACATGGCTTGGGTACCTCACATAGTGCTCTAGATCAGACTTATGGAACACATTACACATCCTGTTATCCTGAGGGGTAAGGCTAATGATGAATGCATATTCATCTTGGTTCAATCATCTCATTTAGCCCAGTTTTGGTTGCATTCATGCATTTATCGGCTTTATCTTCTAATATGTTCATTCACTTGGCTTAATTAGAATGATCCCTATTTTTATTGAATTTTTGCACCTTTGTGTCGGTCACTTCGGGCATTTGGGCCTTGTCTCCACGGCCCAATACTCTATTCTGGGCCTTGGTCTATTCGTGCGTTCTTGGGGTCAGTAGCAGTCAGTGGATCCCCTTCTTCTCCCGGTTTGACCTAATCGTGATTCAGAGAGCCTGGTCGCAATCGTTTCTAAGCCAGCAGTCTGCGGTCTTGTCTTCTATTCCCAACCGCAGTTCCCCCAGCCACACAAAAGTTGTGACCACGACAAATGTCGCGACCACGACAAATGCCGCAACCACAACAAAAGTCGAGACCACAATAAATGCCGCGACCACGACAAAAGCCACGACTGCGACAAATGTCGTGACCATGACAAAAGTCGCGACCAGGACAAATGTCGCGACCATGACAAAAGCCGCGACCACGACAAAAGTCACGAACACGACAAATGTCGTGACCACAACAAAAGCAGCGACCACGACAAATGTCGCGACCATGACAAAAGACGCAACCACGACAAATGTCGCGACCTGATGCAGAAATGACAAGGTCGCGATTTTAAGTCGGTTCCCAGACTGCCTATAAATAGGACACGACTCCAGTCAGCCAAAGGACCATCTCCAGACGCAGTTAGGCTGCAGGAATGTCCTGGACTTGAGGAGACGATCTCCATAGCCAAGAACCTTCCCCCGTGGTGGTTTTGCAGCCTGTTCACCCAGATCTCAAGTGAAGACTCACATCTGCAAGCCACCTCATTTAGATCTAGATCTGCTGCGTCCACACCACCATCTCATCCACGAGCTACTCGTTCTGCTGAGAGCGACGACTATGAGAAGAAGAAGAATGTGGAGGGAGAAGATCTGCCCAGTGTGCCGTGGTGTTCTTCCCTACTCGTCCAGATTTGCCCTAACATCGTGTAGAAGATTGTTTCTCCATCGAGCTGCGGTCATCTTCTTCACCATACTCATGGCGGAATCTTCTCTTTCTCTTTTTTTTCTTATTCCTCTCACCATGAGCGAGTAGTTTACTTTCACTGGGGTGCCGAGACTAGCCCCGCGGCCCATGCTTTCATATATCACTGTTAAACATTTCATGGCATGTATATAATCTTTCATTTCGTTGTTAATCATCGATGAATGCTTGTGGATTGATCATCTGCTGGCATGTATCTTGTTCGTTTCCTATGTTGCGAGAACTTCTATGCGTAGTTTTTGAATCTCGATTAACGCGGTTGACTCCCAAACTAGAAATAGAATGGGATTCCTTGAGGTCGTAAGTGTATGATCCGTGTGGTGATGAGCCATCTAGCCCACAATGACACTTCTGTGTGCCTGACATCTGTATAGGGGGCCCACAACTTCATTTGGATTTTTGTATCTTCGAAGTCGTAAGTATGTGATCTGGATGGTGACGAGACATCTGATACCTAAGGTGATGCTTATGCGGACCTGACGCCCGTATGGGGGGTTCTACAACAGCTCTATGTGAATGGTTATATCTTGCCTGGATGTTTGATGTTTGATGTGATTGCATGTGTAGTGGTGGTGAAACCCGGGACCATCCCAGTGATTTCCATCATTAATCTTTAATCAACCTTTAATCCCGCTCTTTTACTTTCCTCGTATTTAGTTTAATTAAAATCAACCAACCTTGTTCTAAATATTAGTCTTGATTCAACTAGATTCAACTAGAGAAAGATTCTTAAAAACGTTGTCCCTCGGGATTCGATCCTCAAATATATTGTGATAAGACCCGTCCTCTTGCGGGTGGTATTATTGCACATTGTTTTGGTTAAAAACTTAGGGATTTCAACCCTAAGTGAGTTTGTTAGTGCGATAATGTAAGCCACGTCAAATTTTGGCGTCGTTGCAGGGGACAACAGAATCGTCGAGTTAAATCTAGTTCTTTTGAGGCTAATTTAGGTTTTTCTTTTACTGTTGATACTATCGATCATATAAACTCAAATTCGATTCTACTCCGTCCATCTCACCAGCAAAAGATCTTTTTATCCTAGGTACCCACAAAGTCTAGTGTATGCGCCACTCAGACAGTTTCAGACTCTCTGCTAGCTTTGACCCTGAGATAGACAGAACCTTTAGCCGTCAGTACAGATAGAACCAAGAAAGAATGGCTCAAGAGGAGGAAATTGCTCAAAGGGTTGGTCAAACCCTTAATGCACAAAGAGATAGGATTATGCAAGAAGCCCGAGCAGTTCAAGAAGAAATCCAAGCTGCTCAAGCAGCAGCTCAACAAGCTGAGCTACAAAAAGACCTTAGAGAATTCTCAATCCCTAAAGCTGTGGACGTTCATCACCCAGTGCAACCTCCTCGCATCAACGCTCTAAACTTTGAGATAAGAGCACATTGGGTCACTTTGCTTCAAAATAGTCCTTTCTATGGCAAGCAAGGAGAAGATAGTCAAGAACATCTTTTGAGATTCATAGACTTATGCGCCATGACAAAGCAAAATGGAGTCATTGATGATGCCATCAGACTCCATCTCTTCAAATACTCTCTGGCCGATAGAGCCATGATTTGGTATAACTCCTTGCAATGCGAACCCATCACCACTTGGGAACAACTTCAAAAAAATTTCTGGAAAAGTTTTATCCACCTTCTCTCACCTATGAAATTAGGGGCCGAATAACACAATTCACCCAGGCCCCTGGAGAATCCCTAGCTGAAGCATGGGAAAGATACAAAGAGCTTCTACGCAAGTGTCCACATAATGGCATTCCAAAGAATCAACTCATTGAAATCTTTTATAGAGGTGTGGACGATGATATCAAGAGGTTTTTGGACTCCTCGTCTGGAGAAAACTTCATGCGTCAGAGTTATGATAGCGCATGGAAGGTTGTCACCCTTGGAGCTGAAAACCAAGCCAACTGGGGTAGACCTATTGGCAAAGGAGTGCTGAAGGTAGCTATGGCTGAAGCAACACCCGAGTACAAGTCTATCATTGAATCTCTAAAACTCCTAGTTGCAAAGCAAGACCATCTAGAATGATCTCTCACAGCTTATGAAAGAAGACGTTCGCCCCCTTGACAACAAGAGCAAGTTAAGTCCGCCTCACTCTTCTGTGAAGCATGCAAAGGAACTGACCATTCTACTCTAGCCTGTAACATTCTCTATGATGTTGTTTTGAGCAATACATGTGCCCAAGGAGATAATGGTCAAATGGAAAATCTGAATGTTATCATCACCATCCCAGGTCAAGGGTACTATAATCTGAATCATAATAGGAACCATCTAGGTTTTCAATATGGAAACCCTTCTGGAGCAGATAACTCACGACAACTTGGTTCAAATACTCAACAATGAGGCCCGCCGAGATTCCAGTATAACCAACAACCAAATTTCGGGAATCAAGGGAACTTTAGAGGAAACTACCAGAATAGAAACTACAACAATTATTAGAACAATTCTCAATTTCAGAACCCCAACCAAGTCCCCTATCAACAGCAACAACAAGGGCAACAAGCCGGTCCCATCTCCCCTGATGACAAATTTTTAGCTATTGAGAAGATGCTGCAGTCGCAGCAGACTATGATAGCTAACCAGAAAGCCCATCAGAAGGCTATTGAATCTCAACTAGCTCAACTTGCGGCTAGCATGAAGCCACCTACTGGAACCTTTGCTGGACAACCCAAAAGCAATCCTAAACATCCAGAGCAACTAAAGACTGTCACCACCAAGTCTGGGAAAAACTATTCTGACTCCCCTACTAAGATACCAATAGCAGAAACAAACGATGATAACTTTGCAAATGACCAAGACTCTGCAACACCGGAGTCCCAACTAAAGGAACAACCAACCGCTGATAAGACGGAAAAAACAAGATTGGACGAACCATTGACTGCAGAGGCTGAAGACACACCTGATTCATATGTGCTAGTATACAAGCCTCGTACTCCTTTCCCAGCTAGTTTGAAGCAGACAAAGCTCGATACTCGATTCAACAAGTTTAAAGAAGCTATGAAGAAGCTTCATGTAGATATACCCTTTCTAGATGCGCTGGCCGAGATACTGGCCTGGACTAAGTACTTAAAGTCTCTCCTCACAAGGAAGTACATAACTAAAGAATACAAGACTGTTAAGCTAGCAACAACCACTTCCGATATCATCCAGAGAAAGATGCCCAAGAAGCAGAAAGACCCGAGATCCTTTGGGATTTCATGCCATATCGGTGACTCTTCATGTAAGAAGGGATTAGCCGATCTCGGTGCTAGAATTTCTATCATGCCTCTTAGCCTTTGCAAGAGGCTAGGGTTTATAGAACTACTCCCAACTGGAATGACCATTCAACTTGCAGATAACTCTATGACTCTTCCTTTGGGAATCATCGAAGATGTCCCTGTCAAGGATGGAAAAGACTCTTATGTCCCTTGTGACTTTTTCATCATGGACATAAAAGAAGACGCCAGATACCCTCTTATCTTTGGCCTTCCACTCCTCGCCACTGCAAGAGCTTTGATTGAAGTTGAAGCAGAGACCTTGTTGCTCAGACTAGGGAAAGAAACCCTTGAGTTCAAAGTTTTTGAAAGCATGCGAAGACTGAGCATGCAGGAAGAAGTTTATTTGATTGATTGCATTGAGCAAATGTCTCTCCTCACATAAGAGGAATATGAACAAGACGATCCTTTAGAAATGGCACTAACAAACCCATCCGCTGAAATTTTCATCAACGAACAAGTTAAGGATTGTATCCTTCACCTCGACTCTGTAGAAGAAGATCCTGAAGCTAAGTTTGAGGAACTCAAAGCTATGAATGTATCTGAAGAGCCATGTGAGAAACCAGAAGCCCCTGAAATGAAACCCCTGCCCGAGGGACTTAAATATGTGTTTTTGGATGATCTCAAGGTTTATCCAGTTATTATAAACTATTATCTAACGACCGGACAAGAAGATAAACTCCTGAAGGAATTAAAGGAAAGAAAGAAAGCTATCGGCTACAAGATGAGCGATCTCACCGGGGTCAGTCAAGAACTTTGTATGCACAAAATCCCTATGGTGGAAGACCACAAGCCGACTGTTGAGCATCAACAGAAGTTGAATCCTAATATGAAGGAAGTAGTCCACCGTGAAGTAATCAAGTTGCTCACTACCGGAATCATCTATCTAATATCTGACTCACCGTGGGTGAGTCCTGTGCATGTCGTTCCAAAGAAGGGTGGCACTACTATGATACAAAACGAAGAAAATGAAATCATCCCCACTCGAACGGTCACCGGGTGGAGGATGTGCATCGACTACAGGAAGTTAAACAAGGCAGCACGTAAAGATCATTTCCCGATGCCTTTTCTAGATCAAGTCTTAGATCGATTGGCTCACCAGGAATATTTTAGCTATCTCGATGGTTACTCTGGATTCTACCAAATTCCTATACATCCAGATGACCAAGAGAAAACTATGTTTACCTACCCCTTTGGAACATACACCTTTAGAAGGATGCCATTTGGACTCTGTAATGCGCCTGCAACCTTCCAACGTTGCATGGCGGCCATATTTGCTAGTTTAACCGAAACCATTATGGAAATTTTTATGGATGATTTCTCTGTATATGGGGATTCGTATGATTCATGCCTAAGGCACCTCTCCCTTGTCCTCAAATGGTGCGAACAAACACATATGGTGCTTAATTGGGAGAAATGTCATTTTATGGTAAAAGAAGGCATTGTCCTTGGCCATAGAGTCAGTAATCGAGGAATTGCAGTGGACAAGGCCAAGATCGAAGTGATCTCCAAACTATCTATCCCTGCCAATGTAAGAGAAGTCCGTGCATTCCTTGGTCATGCATGTTTCTACAGAAGGTTTATCAAGGATTTCTCCAAGATAACCAAGCCCATGACAAACTTGTAGCTGAAGGACGCTGATTTCCATTTTGATGAAGAGTGTATCAAGAGTTTCAACAACCAAAAGCATTCCCTTACAACAACACCCATCATTCGTGCCCCAGATTGGGACAACCCATTTGAAATTATGTGTGATGCCAGTGATTACACTGTGGGTGCCATTCTGGGCCAATGTATAGAGAAGAAACATCATGTCATCTATTATGCATCGAAGACCCTTGACGAAGATCAGAGGAACTACGCAAGTACTGAGAAGGAACTCCTAGCAGTCGTTTATGCCTTTGATAAGTTTAGTTCCTACCTCATCGGTTCAAAGGTGATTGTCTACACCGATCATGCTGCTATCTGTTATCTTCTAAAAAAGAAAGATGCAAAACCAAGGATAATAAGATGGATTCTCCTATTGTAAGAATTTGATCTTGAGATTAGATATAAGAGAGGCACATAAAATGTTGTAGCATACCACTTAAGTCGTATCCACACTCTGGAAACTAAGAAGGTCCCAATCAACGACTCTCTTCCAGATGACCAGCTTATGAAAGTCTCAGAAGCTACCCCTTGGTACTCAGACTATGTGAACTACCTTGCCGCCGGTATCATCCACCCTGAGTGTACTGGCAATGCTCTAAAGAAATTCATGCATTATGTGAGGCAATATCACTGGGACAAATCATACCTCTTCAAGCTTTGTGCTGATGGTCTCTATAGACGTTGTATCGCTGAGGCAGAAGCCCAATTTATTTTAGAGCAATGCCACGCAGGCCCAGTCGGAGGCCATATGAGTTCAAAGAAAACCTCTTTGAAGGTTCTGCAATGTGGGTTCTTTTGGCCAACCATATCCAGAGATGCTTACAATTTTTTTATGTCATGTGACAAGTGTCAGAGAATGGGAAACATTACAAAAAGAGATGAGATTCCACTTAAGCTATGGCAAGAAGTTGAGATTTTTGATGTTTGGGGAGTGGACTACATGGGTCCATTCCCATCCTCACATGGATTTTGCTACATCCTTGTCACAATTGATTATGTCTCCAAATGGGTAGAGGCCATACCAACTGTTACTAGAGATTAAAAACCCATCATTAAAATGTTCAAAGAGATCATTTTCCCCCGTTTTGGAGTTCCACACACTATGATCTCTGATGGAGGTTCTCATTTTCTGGAAAGAAGCCTTGAAGCGTTATTGAGAAGATATGGTGTAACACACAAAGTATCTTCTCCCTACCACCCAGAAACAAGTGGGAAGGTAGAGGTTTCGAACCTTCAATTCAAAGCTATCCTAGAAAAGACAGTAGGACGCAACCGAAAGGATTGGTCAGTGAAAATCAATGACGCTTTATGGGCCTACCAAACTGCATTCAAAACTCCTCTTGGAACAACACCCTTCAGAATCATCTATGGAAAATCATGTCACCTGCCCGTGGAACTAGAACATAAAGCATGGTGGTTAATCAAACAGCTGAATTTTGACATGAAGAAAGCAGGCGAAGCCAGGATTCTACAACTTCAAGAGTTGGAGGAACTCCGAATGACAACTTATGAGAATGCACGAATCTACAAGGAACGCACAAAACTTTGGCATGATGGTCATCTGAAAAGGAAGGACATTCAAGTGGGAGACCAAGTTCTGGTGTTCAACTAGAGACTGAGGTTATTCCCAGGGAAACTCTTCTCTCAATGGTCTGGATCATATATTGTCAAGAGCATCTACCCACATGGTGCATTTACCTTATGGAGTGAGAAGTTAGGTGATTTTGTGGCAAATGGCCAATGCTTGAAGTGATATTTCACCACAGCTGATACCAGCACTGAGGAATTGATGAATATGTCCAAACCGACATCTATACCCGAAAACTGAAGAAATCACGTTGAGCCATCGATGTAAAACAAAGGCTCTTGTCGGGAGGCAACCCGATCTTTAACTTAGCTTTTACTTTTAATTTTGTTTTTAGAAAATTTTGCACCTGATAGACAATGCATCGCAAGATGCAGTCTTAAGTTCTGATAGATTCCATTTTGAGATTTCAGATGGAGGACACGTCGCCGAAAGGAATGCAACCACATCTGGTGGACCAACGGGCACGACTTTTCCCCTCCATCTCGTATTTAGAGTTTGCTCGGGACGAGCAAATTTCTATGTTCGGGGTGGAGGGTGGGTGGTACGTACTTTAATTTCCACCCTCTCCTATCCGTTTCTGACTTAAGATCTCATAGTTGAAATTTTGTCGCAATTTTGAGCAAATGTTTCAAAATTTTCAAAAGTTTCAAAAGTTTTCATAGCTATTTCTATAGAAACTTGATGAAGTTGTGACGCTTTTGTTTCAATCAAAGCCTTTACCTAGCTGGCTATCCCATTTTCCCATGCAGTTTTGAATCATTATACCCTCCTTATTCGAAGCGAAGCGTGAAGGAGAACAATTTCTGAAACTAGCCTATGATTAGAAATAACCGTGTGAAGCTTATGAATCCTAATATCATGATCAGTTGATATGGAAAGTATCTGTCAAACTGAGAGGGATCAAACACATTGTGCTTCCTATCTGACTAGTGGAACAATAGTATGGAATCTCCACCGGATCCTCATCAAGTCATTATTTGAGCAGAGTTTGATAACGAGAACAACCTGGTGCACTAGATTGTAAATCAAGTTGCATTCTGATCTGAACTCTTTTATACACTTCTTCTATCATCTTCTGACCCCTTCGTTCATCAAAAACAAACAAAAATAGCCAATATAGTGTCAAACCCCAAGTTTGGGGTGGCACACCCTCTCTCTCTTTCTGCTTCTTCCATACCCCTCACTATGAAATAGGGGTGTATCACCAAGAAAAGATGCCTAAGAGCACACAAAGAAATGCAATCTCAAGTCGAATAGAGGAGAGATTCACACAAAAAAATGCAATCAATGAAATTTCAAATCATATAATATAAATCTCGAGTCGAATAGAGGAGAGATTTATTTTTTCCTTCCATACCACCCTTCACTCCCGTTTCCACCTAAAGGCACAATGAATGCCTCCTTGATCCTAATAACACCAGTGTCAGATTAGGTGCACACTTCTTGTTCTGTTGGTATCTCTGGACTCTTAGGAAACTCTCTGACATGCTTGATCTTGGAAAAAGTAGAGAAGAGGTGATATTGGGAAGTGAACTCGGGAACGAAGATATGGTAAAATGTATTCTGTGATCTCAGGATGTGGAGACACTTAGTCATACCAAGTAGAAAAGAAATATTCGTGATGTGAAGGTGAGGCAGTCACACGTTTCAAAAGTATTCATTTGGCGACCGTTTCAGATTTCGTGTTACTCGAGGACGAGCAACGTTTAAGTTCGGGGTATTTTGATGAATGCATGTTCATCTTGGTTCAATCATCTCGTTTAGCCCATTTTTGGTTGCATTCATGCATTTATCAGCTTTATCTTCTAATATGTTCATTCACTTGGCTTAATTAGAATGATCCCTATTTTTATTGAATTTTTGCACCTTTGTGCAGGTCACTTCGGGCATTTGGGCCTTGTCTACATGTCCCAATACTCTATTCTGGGCCTTGGTCTGTTCGAGCATGCTTGGGGTCAGTAGCAGTCAGTGGATCCCCTTCTTCTCCCGGCTTGACCTAATCACGATTCATAGAGCCTGTTCATAATCATTTCTAAGCCAGCAGTCCACAGTCTTCTCTTCTATTCCCAACCGCGGTTCCCCCATCCGCACACAAGCCGCGACCACGACAAATGTTGTGACCACAACAAATGCCGCAACCACGACAAAATCCGCGACCACGACAAAATCTGCGACTACGACAAATGCCGTGACCACGACAAAAGTTGCGACCACGACAAATGCCACGACCACAAAAAAAGCCGCGACCACGACAAAAGTAGCGACCACGACAAATGCCGCGACCACGACAAAAGTTGCGACCACAACAAAAGCCGCGACCATGACAAATGTCGCGACCACGACAAAAGTCACGACCACGACAAATGTCACGACCCGCTACAGAAATGACAAGGTCGCAATTTTAAGTCGGTGCCCAGACTGCCTATAAATAGGACACGACTCCAGTCAGCCAAAGGACCATCTCCATATGTTGTTAGGCTGCAGGACTGTCCTGGGCCTGAGGAGACGATCTCCATAGCCATGAACCTGCCCCCGTGGTGGTTTTACGGCATGTTCACCCAGATCTCAAGTGAAGACTCAGATCTACAAACCACCTCATTTAGATCTAGATCTGGATCTAGATCTACTACGTTCACACCACCATCTCGTCCACGAGCTGCTCGTTCTGCTATGAGCGAGGACTATGAGAAGAAGAAGGTGGAGGGAGAAGATCCACCCCGTCTGCCATGGTGTTCTTCCCTCCTTGTCCAGATCTACCCCGACATCGTGTAGAAGACCGTTTCTCCATCGAGTTGTGATCATCTTCTTCACCATGCTCAAGGCGGAATCTTCTCTTTCTCTTGTTTTTCTTGTTCCTCTCACCATGAGCAAGTAGTTTACTTTCACTGGGGTGTGGGGACTAGCCACGCTTCCCATGCTTTCACATCTCACTGTTAAACATTCCATGGCATGTATATAATCTTTCATTTCATTGTTAATCGTCGATGAGTGCTTTTGGATTGATCACCTGCTTGCATGTATCTTGTTCGTTTCCTATGTTGCGGGAACTTCTATGCATAGGTTTTGAATGTCGATTAATGTGGTTGACTCCCAAACTAGAAATAGAATGGGATTCCTTGAGGTCGTAAGTGTATGATCAGTGTGGTGACGAGCCATCAAGCCCACGGTGACGCTTTTGTGTGTCTGACGCCTGTATAGGGGGCCCACAACTTCATTTGGATTTCTGTATCTTCGGAGCCGTAAGTATGTGATCTGGATGGTGACGAGACATCTGATACCTAAGGTGATGCTTACGCAGACCTAATGCCTGTATGGGGGGTTCTGCAGCAGCTCTATGTGAATGGTTATATCTTTCCTGGATGTTTGATGTTTGATGTGATTGCATGTGTCGTGGTGGTGAAACCCAGGACCATCCCAGCGATTTCCATCATTAATCTTTAATCAACCTTTAATCCTGCTCTTTTACTCTCCTCATATTTAGTTTAATTAAAATCAACCAACCTTGTTCTAAATATTAGTCTTAATTCAACTAGATTCAACTAGAGAAAGATTCTTAAAAACGTTATCCCTCAGGATTCGATCCTCAACTATACTGCGATAAGACTCGTCTGCTTAAAGGTGGTATTATTACACGTTGTTTTGGTTAAAAACTTAGGGATTTCAACCCTAAGTGAGTTTTTTAGTGCGATAATATAAGCCACGTCAGCTAACCACAACCATCTCCACCATCCATCTCAAATGGACCCATATATCAAGAACTCAGCTTCTTCAGATGTAACCTAGAGGGTCGGTGATCAACCTTTTTCACGCGTCCAGAAATGAACGCGGGATAAAGGAAGGAATCAAGCTTTAAATTTATAACCTGAAACCTTCTAGGCCCCCACAACTTTATTACGGGGTCAAAGTAGATATACGGGGTCAAACACAGGGACATGGTGACGTTTAGGATACCACAAATCTCGTTCTTTAGTCAGATAAGCCAAGACGATAGTCGATAAAAGTAATTGATAGAACTAGTCTAGCGGGTTGTCACGATATAAAACAAAACAAAGAAAACAAAACAAAATAGAGCTCATGAGTCTACTAAACAGAGAAAGAGAGTTCCTGGCTATGTAACCACAAACGGGGCAGTCTATGCACTTGTTCTCGGGCATAGACAACCCTTGAACACCCAAGCAAGCATCTAGTATGCACAGTGGAATATGTCATGTGGGGTCATCCCACTCACTCTCAAGATGTGTGACTAAAACCATCAACAATATGTCAATGACCTTCTCTCGAGGAATGACATAGCAACACCTTAGAATACACTAAGTTCCCTCTCAGGTCTTAGGATATTTCGGGGTGTTAGGAACAGAATACCTAAGATCATCCTCCTCTCGGGCTCAGATCCAAACTATCATCTCTTAGCTATTCCTACAACATATCTCTCGATACAGGCAGAAACAACAGTTCAAGCAAGTAAGAGATCAACCAAACTAGCAATCATAACTTGGAAAGAGAAAATAGAACATGCAACATACTAGATCTGATATGAATCTACTTTCTTAAGGCAAAAGTATATAAACATGCCCAGATCGGTCTACATAGTCAAGAAGGAGCTAACTAGCCATAGACAAGCATAGCTGGCACCGAACAAAGATGGATAAACATCATTTGTACAAGAACAAAGGAATGAAGTAGAATGAAAGAGAAGAGGGAAGAGATATAGCCCGTAGAGGAGAGGTGGCTCTCACTCGTTGGCCTCTATGCAGGTCGAATCTCGGCTCTTGGGTCTTCTCTTCATCCCTCTAGACTCCTCAGCTCTCTCTCCCTCTAGACCGTATCAGGCAACCGTATCGGGAAGACCATATCGGGCAACCATATCGGGCAACCGTATCGGGCAGCCGTATCAGGCAGTAGACTTTTCGGGAACTCGACAAACTAGCTCCTTGGTCTAGGAACTAGCTCTTATAGGGTCTTCCCTTCGGCTCCTCCTTTGCTCTATAGGTTGGCAGCTGCTATTTATAGGCAGTGAGTTGATGGGAGTTGTAGCATTTATTGGTCCACGTGTCCTTCATCTGTGGCTTCAATCTTGAGGCATTAGGTGGTCCAATATGAATGTCGCCCGAAGACCGTGTCAGACAGGGGGAGTGTC
The DNA here is from genome assembly GCA_963693085.1 of Alisma plantago-aquatica. NCBI lineage: Eukaryota > Viridiplantae > Streptophyta > Magnoliopsida > Alismatales > Alismataceae > Alisma > Alisma plantago-aquatica. The sequence goes on from OY856413.1 coordinate 173,529,248, forward strand.
AGGCAGCTATATCGGGAAGGCCGTATCGGGAAGCCATATCGGGCAGTCGTATCGGCCAGGCCCTATCAGGCAGCTGCTGGAATTCTTGTTTTTTTAGGTTCGGTACTTGAGAGTCTACAAAATTGGCTAGTTTCGGTGCCTGTAAGTCAAAAATTGGCTAATTAGCTACATTATTTGCTATTTTTACTACTTTTATCTAATGCCAGACAGAAAGCATAAAACATGAACAAAAGAGTGCATATTAAGACTAAAGTAGCACAAAACTATGGATAAAATGCATAGAAAATATGCTCTAATTTGGGTGTTATCAACTACCCCAAGTTTAAAACTTGCTTGTCCTCAAGCAAGGCTGTGCTCAAAGAACAAAAAGATAACATCCAAATTAAGCTTGGAAATAAATGCTAAGGTTAAGAAAAATAGTTTAAAACATCAATTCTCCTGATCCATGGCATTTCAGAACAAACCCCCACCTGTCAGGCACAATCCTGCCAAAGCAAGATCAAAGAGTTTCCAGGCAAGATTAAGCAAATTTTTCTATAACCTGCCGATACTCATAATGGTTTGAACCATAATTATTTAAACATGAAAGAGTTGTCACACAGGTGATCACACGGGTGATGAGCAATGAGCCATCACCATGAATCCATGCAAACCAATCAGGAATACCATACCTCTCACTTATTCACATCCTATGAAACGAAGCAAAAAGACTCTAATGACTTCTGAGGATCCCGATATGCGTCAGGTTGGTCCATGTAGCGGGCAACAGTCCCTGCAATCCGAGCCAATTTGCCCAAAGCAGTGAGATGAAATCCTCGTACTGCGCTCGAACCAACCCTGCTACTGAGATTGTCTCATAGGTCACCTAGGGGGTTCCTAGTGACTCTCTAATGAGCTTTTAGAGTGGTACTACTAGGCATGACATATTCGCGTTCATGAGCGCAGTCATACACTGACTGTGCACCATTCTCAACTCTCCTAAAAGGGATAACAAGCACTCATTTATTGTTCACACTCAGGCTTTTATCATCTGCATTCTATTTTTAGGCTTGGGTGAGAACTATATAGATATTTTTGGGATTTGTGGGTGGCCAAGCCTCTTTTGCACATTTTTATGTTTTTCATCTTTTTGACTCAATCTAATGTGAGAAGGCATGTAGTCCATCAAGGAAAAACATTTTATCTTTAGTATAGCTCAAAACTCATCATGATCCGCTTGACACCTGTGTGAAAGGTTGCAATTATGATTCAAGAATCCTTAGAATAGAGGCAAGCTTGTGAAATCACAGCTAGGATTCTTTAATCATGTTTTAGCTCATTCCAACGGTCCCTTACCATGGATTCGTCATTCACAACATAGATCAAGGGAATTTAGCTTTAAGGTATGAAAAAGGGACATAACCTTAGATTTATTACCAAACTCAAGGAAAGAGTCAAAGAGCAAGTCAAGCAAGAGGTCAAGCAATTTTTAAGATAAAAATTGTGCAATTAGGCATAAAGTAAAGCATTTATCTATTAGATTCACACCACATAGCCATAATTGCAAAGCTAAAAAACTGAAATTTTTAAGCAAATTTAAAACTAAATGCAAGAAATAAACATGCATGCAAGAAGGGTGAAGAGAAAAGAAGGGTGAAGCCTACCACCCCAAGCTTAAAATTTTGCTCGTCCTCGAGCAAGACTCAAACTTGAAATAGTGAGGCAGGAATGCATGAGTTTAATGACAGTTATTGAAGTTCTAAAGATGATGCATAGGTTCAAGGATATCAAAACAGTTAGAGTAAAGAAATTAACCAACAAGAACATGAACATTATAATTTATTGTAATAAAAGGTCGGGAGGGTGGGTAAGAGAAAAAGGGGGTGGTTGCCCCACGATATCGACACTAGGATCCCAGATACTATGTTTTGGGACCAGTGTCACTTATGTCTTGCCGATGGCTTCCGCCACATAGTAGGAGTAGGATAGGAGGATGTGTTGGCCCTCCCGAGTCCGAAGAAGCGAAGTGAAATCTGGTGACTTGGTGAAGTCATATTTGTGTTGGAAGTGGCTTGAACTGCACTGGGATGAATTCTTTGGCATATCATCCTCTGGGTACCTATCATTATATGATTCTGAAAATGAAGGTCCTGAGATGTTGACACAGGATGAGATAGATGAGAGAGGTTGGACATCATCTTGAGGACTCATATCTTCTCTCTCCATCTCTACACTTGAGGTTGGATGCTCAGATAAGTCTTCATGTACCGTCTGAGTCATCCAATCATCTTTTGAGAAAAAAGTACCCCCTGAAGAATCTGTTTGTGGTTCTACCATCCCAAGCTTATCACCTGGTGTGGAGTCAGGGGTGTCTTCATGCTCAACAGCCATGTTGTAGTGAACCGTCCATCCTACCCCCTTGACGTCCACCAAGCCTTGTAAAGGGATGGTGGCGAATGATGGCTCGTGCTGCTCCAACTCGTCTTCATTACTATACTCACTGCTCCATGTCGAGCAACTGTCTTCGTCATCGTCGTCGAACAAATTGTTCCAAACCATAGTTGGCGTACTGGTCAAAGTGAAATGACAAGTATCAATATGATAAATGTCACTCTGGTCTGGTTCAATATCTGACTCTGGTTCCTCGAACCAACCTTTTGGTTGTGAGGTCGATTGGCTTCTCGAGTCTTCATCATCGTCATCATAGATCCATTCATGTCTGTGACTCATTTCTTCCATTGGTTCATCAGCTAGGTCATCTGGATAGAATGAAGGGCTTCCCGGAGTGGGTTGGTTTTCATAGAAAAATCCTGGTGAATCTAGTTGATGGTCTGAATAGGATGGTGATGCATACTCCACTTCAGACCCAATGGAATGGTCTTGATGACTAACGTCTTCATTGTCTTGTGATGGCATTTGTAATCAGTTTCTAACCAAATCGATGAGTTCTTGGAGCCTACTGCCTTGTTCAACATCTTTATCATGAAGTTGTTGTACTTGAGCAGCAATGCTTTCGAGACCCGTCAATTCTGCCATGCACATATAAGCAGAACTCGCTGTATCAAGCTGATGCTTTAGGATGAATCCTTGTTCAACAATTTGATGTAGACTTCTATTGCGGTCTGCAGCCTCCGTGGCTACTTTGAGATGATGATCCTGCTTGTCTAATAGTTGCTGGAGCGATCAATGTTTTCTTGGAGATGAGGAACTAGGGAGGTGAGTGCCTTGACACTTTCTCCAACTAACTCCACTGCCTTAATCAGTTCTCCATCCCATTATGGCACTGGAGTCGAGGACTGACTGGCAATCTCTGTTGTTGGAATCTTGACATATGACGATAGTGGAGGTAAGTATAACTCGAATAGCTGTAGAGCATGACCTTCAATTATTTTCCAACAGTCAGAAATGCAGAAAAACTCGGGAGGACAGGTGGACAAGATAACTTGTCTTGTGGAAGCAAGGTCCATGGCTGAAAAAGGTTTGAGAAAAAGAAAAGTGATTTAGTATATATGAACAAGTATGTGTAAAGTAAGAGGAAAACTATGCATGTATATACAGACTTATAGTGACAGAACAAAAATCTACTAGGAGTGTAAACATGGAAAACCACGTCCCCGGCAACGGTGCCAAAAAGTTGATCGGCCTTTTTCACTCGTCCGGAAATGAACGCGAGATAAAGGAAGGAATCAAGCTTTATATTTATAACCTGAAACCTTCTAGGCCCCCGCAACTTTATTACGGGGTCGAAGTAGATATACGGGGTCGAACACAGGGACGTGGTGACATTTAGGACGCCACAAATCTCATTCTTTAGTCAGATACGCCAAGATGATAGTCGATAAAAGTAATTGCTAGAACTAGTCTAGCGGGTTGTCACGATATAAAACAAAACAAAGAAAATAAAACAAAACAAAACATAGCTTGTGAGTCTACTAAACATTGAAAGAGAGTTCCTGGCTATGTTACCACAAACGGGGCAATCTATGGACTCATTCTTGGGCGTAGACAACCCTTGAACACCCATGCAAGCATCTAGTATGCACGGTGGCATCTGTCATGTGGGGTCATCCCAATCACTCTCGCGATGCGTGACTAAAACCATCAACATTAAGTCAATAACCCTCTCTCGAGGAATGACATATCAACACCTCGGAATACACTAAGTTCCCTCTCGGGTCTTAGGATATTCCAGGGTGTTAGGAATAGAATACCTTGGATCGTCCTCCTCTCGGGCTCAGATCCAAACTATCATCTCTTAGCTATTCCTACAACAGATCTCTCGATACAGGTAGAAACAGCAGTTCAAGTGAGTAAGAGATCAACCAAACTAGCAATCATAACTTGGAAAGAGAAAATAGAACATGCAACATACTAGATCTGATATGAATCTACTTGCTTAAGGCAAAAGTATATAAACATGCCCAGATCGGGCTACATAGCCAAGAAGGAGCTAACTATCCATAGACAAGCATAGATGGTACCTAACAAAGATGGATAAACATCATTTATACAAGAACAAAGGAATGCAGTAGAATGAAAGAGAAGAGGGAAAAGAAATACCCTGTAGAGGAGAGGTGTCTCTCACTCCTCGACCTCTGTGCAGGTTAGATCTCGGCCCTTGGGTCTTCTCTTCATCCCTCTGGACTCCTCAACTCTCTCTCTCTCTAGACCGTATCAGGCAACTATATCGGGCAGACCGTATCAGGCAACCGTATCGGGAAACCATATCGAGCAACTGTATCAGGCAACTATATCGGGCAGCTATATCGGGCAGTAGACTTTTGGGGAACTCGACACACTAGCTCCTTGGTCTAGGAACTAGCTCTTACAGGGTCCCCCCTTTGGCTCCTCCTTTGCTATGTAGGTTGGCAGCTGTTATTTATAGGCAGTGAGTTGATGGGAGTTGCAGCTTTTATTGGTCCATGTGTCCTTCATTCGTGGCTTCGATCTTGAGGCATCAGGTGGGCCAATATGACTATCGCCCGAAGACCGTGTCGGGTAGCGGGAGTGTCAGGTAGCTATATCGGGTAGGCCGTATCGAGAAGCCATATCGGGCAGCCGTATCGGGCAGCCATATCAGCCAGGCCCTATCGGGCAGCTGCTGGAATTCTTGTCTTTTCAGGTTTGGTACTTAAGAGTCTCCAAAATTGGCAAGTTTTGATGCCTGTAAGTCAACAATTGGCTAATTAGCTACATTATTGGCTATTTTTACTACTTTTATCTAATGCGAGATAGAAAGCATAAAACATGAATAAAAGAGTGCATATTAAGACTAAAGTGGCACAAAACTATAGATAAAATGCATAGAAAATATGCGCTAATTTGGGTTTTATCAGTCAGATTTTCACATCACATACTTTCCCACAGTGAACTGGATGTCAGTCTACTTTGCATTAGCTCATGACTCATGTTGCCTTTGGGCTCTCTTTTAGCCATTGCACGATCAAAGTGACTTCATCTACACACATTGTAGTCCTTTCTTGACCTTTGTGAGCTCCCTTCACCCACATTATCTTAATGAAGTGGTGACTGACACAACCTCCCATACAGAACTTCTTTATATCTCGATACTGGCTATGGTGGTTATCATCACATCTTATAGAAGACAAGAACTGTCTCTAGATATCACCTTGAATGAGCACACATTTTCTCATCAGACCGTCTAGTCTGGATCATACTAACCATCAGCTAGGGTGATAAAGGGTACTAAGATCGAGTTCTTCATGTATCCACTTCCACCTTATGGAAGTGAACCTTTGGGTTATACTCAAGAACTTTTGAACTCGCATCATGGTGTAGTTGAACCATTTCTGTCATGTGTAGTTCAACCCTATCTGTCCCTTGATAGTACTCTTTCTTTCTCATGTCATTTAGGTAAGGCAATCTACCATAACCCATATTGTATCTTGACCTTCCTTGGTCTAGGGGAGACTTACCACAACATCCATAGTGGTGAATTCCCTCTCGGGAACTCTTTAACTTCTATATCATCTCATTGGGTTATTGGTGTTCGCTCTTCACCTCCTAGCTTGCATGGAAACAAGCCACGTGCAACTTCATCTTAAGCCTCTCAAGTACTACTGTCACTTACTATCTTCATAGTAAGGTGTATGGAGATCTTAAAATCATGATCTCCTATATGGTCATGATTCCTCAAGATCGATTCCTCGGAAACCCTAAATCACTCTAGTCGGGGTTTCATCACCTTCTTTTCCAAAGAAGTGCATCTAAGGTTCTACCACCATCCTCTAATTGCATCAAGACCTAGGCCGGCTAACCAAACAATTACTAACTGGATCAGTAGATCTTGTTACATCCAAGTGTTAACCAAACTTATCTCCTTTCCAAACTTAGGGTTAGCCTAATAACCTCTTCTAGCCTCTAGCTTAAACTAGGAAGTTGTATCTCAACTAGAGCATCCATTACCACTTCACATCCTTAGGTATTAGGTAAAGTTGAAGACATATACCTACATGTATCATCTCATATAGCTCTAAGTCTATCTTCATCAAGAAACTCTGAGCTTATTCTCTTGGTTTTCAAGCTCAACCTTGTATAACTCATAGCTCATGACAAAACATCCTCACCAGATGACTACATTAATACTCATAGTGCTTGTAAACCATCCATGTATCATTCACTCCACAAGGGTATGTTATCATCTCTGTCCTCATACCTCATAGCAACATTCCAACTCAGATCATCTTTATCATTAGTGTATGGCATGTGTACTGTCCTCTCTCTCACTCCCATAACAAGAGGAAATAAGCATTTGGCGGTCGTCCAAACACAGAGTTCTTCCTATTCCAAGATTATAGATGGTACATCCCACATTGCCATTACACCTTCAAATCTAAGTTGAAATGTTCAACTTATGCCTCTACATCACAATCATCTTGATATCAAAGTTACTTCCACAGAAAACTGGTTTCGAACCTACTTAGGCCACCATACAATCCTTGGTCATCTCCTCTAGGTCTATAGGGTGTCAGCACTTTTGGGGTAATCCCTCTTCGCTCCTACATCCAGAGAGTGCCCTTTGGGTCCCATGAGTTCATGAAGGTGATCAATCTCCTAACCCATGGCCCTCAGACAATGATAGTTGTTACCTTCCGACCCTATGGTCATGTGCAACTAGGGAATTAGGCAACTCCCACTTCCATCAATCTTATTCCTACCTGACCCTAGGATAGACTTAGGATTCTATTATAGTACATATCTAGCTTAGAAACTTACCAAATCCCTCATCATCTCTCTCCTTGCATTCATGGGCTAACTTTCATCCTTTCATAGGGGTAATGACAACCTGCCTACCTTGGTCAGGACCCATACTGGTTACCTCCATGGTAACACATCCACATGCACTTAGAGATGGTTATCTATGGGTCTTACAGGTTCATTCTCATACCATTTACTTCTCACTTAGCTTCTCAAGATCCTATGGTACCTCTTTAGGTTTCCTCAAAACCCACAAAACTGGTATACACCCTACCAAAGGGTCCCTCTCCCAGGATGGGAGGAAACTACGACTCTTGACAACAAGGTCACAAACGTCCTTATGTCTAGGGTTTGCATCCACCTAACCATGATTAACCTTGGTACGCTACTAAGGCACAAGCAGACCACCTACTAAACCATGCTAGGTCATACTTGTTCTCATTCCTCAACATTGGGTCAAGATCATACCTTCCCATGTCATCAACTTAGCTGTGAGGATTTCATCAAGCATACCTTAACTTAAGGGGTTCCCTCTCCTCTAACCATAAGGAGTACCGTGCTCGAATCTATAAAAACTCAAATCTCTTCATTGAGCATCAGGTACACCACTTCCCCTCTTAGGCCTAAGAACCCTAGGTTCATTGCTTTATGCAACAGCTGTCCAACTGCATGCTCAACCTTTAACCACGAACCAAACATGTCCAAGGTGTGTCATGCGCTTGCCATGATCCTTTTATTCAAGCAACACCACATAGTTGAGTCCTCCTTAAGGACAATCAACAAGGTAGAAGGCCTCACAACCTGGTACTAAACCTCTCCCAGTCTAAGGAAATTTTCTTCCTATCTCAGAAGGTAAATACCTACTCCATAGGCACATAGGTACCAGAAGCCTCATCCTCTCTCTAGGGTTTGGTTACTCTAGTGGCAACCAGGATATCAACAACCTTCGTGGATCAAGTATGGGGCAACCACTATCATCCACTTAGGTCACATCATCCTCAACTCCCCACTTTTCCCAGAGTATCGGCTTCCAACCTTCTTGCTTGGGTCCTGCTTTCTCACTCTAGAGCTAACACCACAACCAACCTTATACTAAAGGTCCATCTCCATGAAGGTGGGTCAATCTTACAAGAATACCCTTATGTGGGTGAAGTCTATGTTCAAACTTATGTTTTCTCAAGGTTATCCCTAGCCCTTTATGCTTATATCATCAGCTATCCAACATACTCCCTTGGTCAGGGTTTCAACCTACTGCTCGCACAAAATCTAGGGACTTTTTCTTGGGAAAATTGGTTAGTGCAATAATTTCCATAGCAACTTTAGACCGCTTCACTGAATGCATTTGATGGATTTTTGTGTGTCCATGGGACATGTAGTAGAATACTCATTGCTCCCTACATAGCATCCCTAGCTAGAGGTCAGGAACATATCTAGATGCAAAGAGACCCATTGCAATATTCCCAAATCTCGGGCACCTCTTGTGGATGTTGCATTCACAAATAATCATACTAAAGATGCCTCAACGAAAAGAACAGGACACTCCACCAATAGGTCAAAACAAATGTTTGGTGGTGGGATATAGTAGTGAGGATAGAAAATTTACAGCAGGAAAACGTTTCTTAAGTGTTTTTTAAATTATTAGGGTCAAGCTTTGCATTTAGGTTTGTTAGAGAGGCTTGAAGAAACAAGTGCAATTAAGGAAGGAAAAGGCAAAGTGGGCATTTATGTTCCTATCAATGTGAGGCTTCCAATCAAGGATCTAGTAGCTTAGAAAGTTCTCATAAGGTGAATGGATAAGTAATAAAAAATATAAGGGGAGGAGAGAAGGAAATAAGAGTGGGGGTAATGGAGGATGGAGAGATCCATCCTAAACTATTTTTGGAAACACTACTATGAAACTAAGGTAGGGGACAACCCTTGATCAACTGATTGCAAAACAATGGCTTGCAAAAGAGCTTGCATCACTAAAAAATTGTGAACACAAAACATTAGCGTGATTGACAATAAAAAACATAATCCATATGACAATAAGAAATCAACCTTAGCATAATTAATGTTATCTTATTGAACATTCTTGGATTATAAAATAAAGATCAATTAAATTGAAGATTTATACCTAGACTAATGTTGGTAGGTAGAATCTGAATTTGTCATTATTTTCCTACTTTGAGATTGTTTGGCATCACATTTGATATATATGAGCTTATTAGTATATCATAGATAAATATTAATTCTCACTTAGTTTCCATTTATGAACATATTGGGATTATCAATCCAATAACTATTTTCCCTATAACTTGTATCTATCTTTCTGAATATTTACTTAAGTTCCACTTTTTAACAGTTTAAAATATATAAAATCATGACTTGACGGTGAAGTAACCTTTTATTGTATTTATTTCTTCCTTTAGCCATTTAATTCACAAATTCATTCTGACTCCTCATTTCTCTTATATAGTTATATAAACAATTTTGAGAATCAATTTTAAATAAAAGTCGATTATGGTGGTAAAATTATATAACTAATATCTAGTTATAACATTGTCCTATTTACTTGTACTTAAGATTCAAATAGAAATATTATTAGTTAAAACACTAAAATTCTATATTAGAAACATCCTAGTATAATCAAAGTTAGGACAAAGGATATTAATGAATATACTATTTAAAAAGTATTAAGAAATTATTATGCTAGATTCTTAGTGTTGCGTATGTTACAAGGAGATTAATATATCTTCTAAGGTATATATTCTAGTAGAAGGCAATATAGGTGGTTAAGCAATACATTCCCCGGTAGAGGGATAATAATTTGACTTCTAGTTGAAGTGTTGCCTAGCAAACAAATACATTGATTTCACACAACAAACCATGTGATGGCCTTTTTCCACATACTAGTATTGTTACAACCCCAATTTTTGGGTTCCTTTGGTGAGAAATGTGATTTCTCATAATAAAAAAAAATGAAAAAATAATGATGTCTTTTGATTGAATGCATGAATTTTGTTTACAATAGCCTTGATGATTGTTTTGTGGGCTTTATTGGCTATTGGGCCCAATAATAAGGAAATTCAATTAGTAAATGAATAATTGAGTTTTTGAGAAAAGAAAGGTGTGGAAACCTCTAGAAGGCAAAAGAACTTAGTCCAAAAGGTGGATTTCGTGCCACATGGGTTCCTTGGGTTCCAAGGAGTCCAAAGTTGCAAAGATAAAGCAATAGAAAAGAAAAGATCAATTAATTATTTCTTTATTAAGAAAGAAATTGAAAACAATGGTAAAATGTGGAAAATAAGTGAAAAGAGGTATAATTGAGTTATCCTTGGAGGGATTTCGTATCCCAAGGATTACTAATGTTAAGAGGAACTCCCATGAGGAAAATAAAAGAAAATTAAGAGAAATCCTCAAAAAGAGATATTTTAATGAGAAATAAACAAGATAATGAGAAATAATGCATTTAGATGCAACTAGAAGGATAATGAGCATCCAATAAAAAGGATTTCGAAATAATAGAGTTTCTTGGGATCCAAGGAGTCCCAATGAAGAAAGAGGAAAGAGAAAATACCTATAAAGAAAATAAGAATATAATGTGAATATTTCTAAAAAAGGAAATAGTTTCTACTAAAGGAAAATAGAAATTCGTGTCAATGGTTTAAAAAGCAAGAATAAAGATATTAATGGAAAGAATTTTTGAATTTATACAGATAATAGAGAATATCAAAAGGATTAAGTAGAGAGAAGGATTACTTCTCATTGAAGGAATTAATTTCCTACTTCGAAAAGGACTCTTTGAGACATGGATAAGACAACATAAGGCTCCGTTTTCCCACCCCTATATAGAGGGGTAGAGCCAGGGTCGAGTTCAAGAAGGACCCCATGCACCCCTCTCTCCTATTCTTCTTCTTTTTCATACAAACCCTAACCCTTGAATGTGACTCTATCCTGGAGCAACAAGAGGACGAGGAAGAGGCGCAACGGAAGCCCAATACTCCCATGACAACCCTGGATGATTAATCTATTGTCCCCAGGTACATGATCTCACGCGGTGTCTACAGCAGATCTGCAGCGTGGTCACGGGTTGCAGGCTAGTGATCCTACACCCAGCCATCCAGATCGTCAACCGGAGCATGGTCGGGTGTGGGGAAGGGCATCCGGCCGGCGGGGTGCAGAGAAGGAAGGAGAGGCAGTGCAATTTGCTACTAGGGTGACAACAATAGACTGTCGTGAGGTTGAAGAAGGAAGGGAGGCGCTGGACCGTTTTGCCCCTCTACGGGTTGAAGGAGCACTTAACTTAGCAAGGGCAAAAAAGTAATTCGATTATAATCTCTTTGAGCGTGTTGCATGGAGTCGAGCGACGTGGCGCGCTCTGATTGGTCCAAAAAGGTAAATCTTAGCTAAATTCATATCTAAAGATCGGTTACTCCGATGGAAATGTACAAAATATGAAAATTGATCAGGAGAACGCGTAGAGTGCAATAAAAATACTTTTAGAATCGGATTTTGTTCCTATCTGCAAAAATATGCTAAAGTAAGGAAAAGTGCTTTGAAATCATGTTAGGAACCCTAATTGAAGTCAATGGTTAAATTCATGACAAAATTAAGTAATAGAAACTATTGCAACGTTAATGATGAACTTTGTACATAATTAGTTTAATTGAGAGTTCATGTGCATAAATATGCTTAATGGGCTTTGAAACCCTAATGTTAGTGAATGCAACTCATAATGGTTTTAGTTATTCAAAATCATGAATAATGTTGAGATATGATAATTACAAGCTAATTCGAGTATAAAAGTTCCTAATTGTGGATAAATACCCTTAATGTAGTAATTAGGGTTTTCTAATGGGTAAAGGTAGAATTGGTGATAAATAGAGTTCGTATGTGAATTAAACCATAAGGAATTATGAGTTGTTAATCTGAAAGAAACTAAAGGTGATAATTGAGTCTAATGACCTTGAAATAACTTAAAAGGATAAAGATGGTAGTTTGATATAAAAGAAAAATAATCAACTTTAATTGGGCTTATGACGTTGAAATTAGGGTTTGTAAACTAAGAAAGCATTAAACGTGATAAAAGTATTATGGAGGATAAAACCCTAATGTTTCCTAGAAAGCCTAAGGTGGAATCCAAGTTTAGCTTTAGAATGTTCTGGATAAACTCTAACACTTGGATGACATGCATTAATTTCAGGATATTGTTGATTGCTTGTTGCTTGTTCTTTATCCTTATTGCTTGGACAATCAAGTTGCTCTGGATCAGGTATGTGGTTAATTATTATTAATTGCATTAGTTTCCCGAGTGTTTTCTGAATGCTTCCTCGCATTGAATGCAATCTAAACAGTTTGGATGTGCATACTGCAACTATAAAGTCACTATGGTTATCACGGTTATATATATATATATATATATATATATATATATATATATATATATATATATATATATATATATATATATATATATATATATGTGTGTGTGTGTGTGTGAATTATCGAACCTACATGCCACCCTGATGGAAGATGCCACAAAGGTCAAGCCCAGGAGGGTATACCAATGGGCACCATGAGAGGTGACCCCAGACACCAAGCTCGAGAATGAGAAGGTGGTCTATGATGCATGACTATGGAGCACCAAGAGAGGTGACTCCCAGGCACCAAGCTCGGGATTGATAAGGTGGCCTTAAATCAATGGCAAGAGAGAAACCCTAGAGGGGTATGCCAGGGTTAGTGCAAAAGTGGTGGAGAATGACACATTGAAAATTTAAAGTGGCTTGTTAAATAATTTGATTGTGATTATTAAATTATTAGCCATATTTGCAAGATTTTGGTTGTCCCCACATACTAGTATATTTCGATATATTGACCGACATTTTGTTTATCAGCGTTTTAGGAACAACAATTGAAAGAACAAACAGTAAAGTGACACATTGTGGAAATAAGAAATAAAGTGCAAGGATGATTAGATAGAATGATTCAAGCTCTGGATAGATAGATTTCCAAAGTTTTCAAAGGTAAGTAAAGTTTTAATTTTATACCAAATTCCAGTTAGTTAGTAGAATTTCATAATTATTATTGATTATTTGTTGAACCTTTGATCCTATTAATTGAATAACGGTCTTGATCTTCGGGTCTCCCTTAATTGGGGGTTACCAGGAGGTGGGGTCATTACAATTGGTATCAGAGCATAGGTTCCTCACTTAATATTTAATAATTAATAAATTTTACAAATTCCATAGAACCAAGGGAGTTATTAGAGGATTGTCCAAAAGATTGAGGTGTCTAGAAAAAGATCACATCTCGGGGATGGCAATATTTTCCTCCGCATCGCTAGTCGAAATACGAGGACTCCCAGATTGTGTGACTACCTGGCCAATGTCTTAGAATATGACTGAAAATAAGATACCTTTAGGACTCTCTCATCTTGTGCATCCCTTCTCAACTCAAATTTTGTTAAGGACCTGAAGGATTAGGGTTTCCTCTCTTCTTCTCACCCTCTTGAGGTATGGGTAAGGTTAATAAGGATTAAGTAATCCTCCACCAAATTAATGAAAAGCATGTAAATAAGATGTCATGGACATAAGCTTAATAGAGTAAGCGTAAAGGAATAGATACATGCTTAGGTCGTATGACACGAGTTGTCATTACTCTCAGGAGAAACTTGAGGCTAGACCTCCTTGGAAGGAGAATGAGTAGACATAGTTGGTCTTGGAGGTAGAGACATCCATTAAGAGTAGAGACCTAGCACATCCTTTGAGGATGAGGATAACCCTAACCCTAAGTGAAGGTTAGAGAGAATGATGACATGATGAGTTAGATGTCATGGTTGACCGAGTGTTTGGTTGGACATGCCTTTGGGATGCCATAAGAGGTTAGATGACCTAGTACCTTTGGTGACCCAGCCCTGGAGAGGGTCGTGCATGTTAGAGCGGAGGATAGCTCCTCCATGGATGAGGTCAGAGGAGAACCTCTAGATACCCTATGGGCTTAGGCAAGTAGGGTATAGCTTGCACCCAGAGTGCTTCGGTGGCATGAGCAGTAAGTTAAAATCGAGACCAGAAGGACAGGATGGATGGCTTATGAGATAAGAATAAGGGGCTATGGATAATCATGAGCAAACATAAGGTTGAGCATAGGCTTCACCCACATAAGGGTATGCTTGTGAGCATGAGCCTTCATGGAGAAAGGACCTCTAGTAGGACGGCTGGATGTGGAGTTAGCTTTGGAGAGAGAAAGCAAGACCCAAGAAAAAAGGTTGGAAGCTTAGATTCCAAGACATGAGGAACAATGGGGAGTGGAGGATGATGCGACATAAGTGGATGATAGAGGTTGCCTCATACTCGATCCCTGATGGCTAATGATATCTTGGTTGCCTTTTGAGAAACCAAACCCTAGAGGGAGGATGATGCTTCTGGTACCTACAGTATAAGTTATTACCTACTGGATGAGATAAACAGTGCTTTAGACCTTGGGGAGGTTTAAGTAACCAGTTATGAGGCTTTATACCTAGTTGGTTGTCCTGGAAAAGGACTCAACTCCGAAGTGTTGCTCCAGTAGAAGGATCATGGAAGTGCATGTCATGCCTTATACATGCTTGATTCATGGACTTTAAGTTAAGGGTATGTTTGACGAACACCTCACAACTAAGTTTTTCTAATGTTGAATTTGAGATCAAGTGTGACCCAGCGTGGTTTGGTAAGTGTCTTCTTGTGCCTTAGTAACTTGCTAGGGCTAAGCATGCTCATGTGGATGCATACCCTAAACATAAGGACGTTTGTGACTTCGGTTATCAGGGTGTAGTTTCCTCCCATCCTGGGAGAGGGACCCTTTTGTAGGGTGTATACCAAATTTTTCGGTTTTGAGGTAACCTAAAGAGGTTTTAGAGGATCTTGAGAATCTAGGTGAATAGTACATGGTATGAGAAGGAACCTGTAAACCCATAGATAGCCATCTGTAAGTGCATGTGGATGTGTTACCATGGAGGTAACCATAATGGGGCCTGACCAAGGTAGGAAGGTTTCCATGACCCCTATGAAGGGATGAAAGTCAGTCATGAATGCAAAGAGAGATGATAAAGGATTGGGTAAGGTTCTAAGTTGGACATGTACTATAATGGAATCCTAAGTCTATCCTAGGGTCAGGTAGGGATAAGACTGATGGGATAACGAGTTGCCTAATTCCCTAGTTGCACATGACCATAGGGTCGGGAGGTAACATCTATCATGGTCTGAGGGCCAGGGGTTAGGAGATTGATCATCTTCATGAACTCATGAGACATAAAGGGCAGATGAGTAGAGCACTCTCTAGGTGCATAAGGGAAGAGGGATGACCCCAAAAGTTCCGACACCCTATAGACCTAGAGGAGATGACTAACCTTAGTAGGTTCGACACCAATTTTCCATGGAAGTAATTTTTGATATCGTGATGTTTGTATAAACATATGTGGCACGTTTCAACTTAGATGTAAAGGTGTACTGGAAAGGTGGGATGTACCATCTCTATTCTTGGAATAGGAAGAACTGTGTATTTGGACTGCAGCCAAATGCTTATTTCCTCTTGTTATGGGAGTGAGAGTTAGGACAATACGCATGTCATACACTAAGGATAAATATGGTATGAGTTGGAACGTTTCTACAAGGTGATAACATACCCTTGTGGAGCGAATGATACATGGATGGTTTACAAAAACTAAGAGTATTAAGGAGATCATCTTGTGAGGATGTAATACCATGAGCTATCTAGAATTTGCAAGTGATGCAAGGTTGAGTTTGATAACCAAGAGAATGAGCTCAGAGTGCTCTGATGAAGATTGACTTAGAGTTTGAGATGAGATGATAAGTGGAATACATGGGGGTGTATGTCTTCAGCATTACCTAACACCAAAGGAGGTGAAGTGGTAATGAATGCTCTGGTTGATATATAGTTGCCTAGTTTAGCTAGAGGCTAGAAGAAATTGAGGTTGTTCGACTAACCCTAAGTTTGGAAAGAATATGTATTTTGACTAACACTCAGATATAATAAGATATGTTGAACAAGTTAATGGTTGTTTGATCAGCCACCCTAGTCTTTGATGCAATGAAAGGATGGTAGGAGAACCTCATATACACTTCTTTGGATAAGAAGGTAATAAAACCCTATTGAGAGTAGTTTAGGGTTTTTGAGGAACCAATCTTGAGGAATTATGACATACAGGATGTCATGGTTTTAAGGTCACCATACACAGTGATACTACAGAAATAGTAAGAGATAGTAGCACTTTGGTTGCTTGATGTGAAGTTGCATGTAGCATGTGGCCATGCAAGCCAGGAGGTAAAAGACGAACACCAGTAACCAAGTGTATCAATATAGAGGATAAAAGATTCCCTAAGAGGGAATGGGAGTTCATCACTACGGATGACGGGGAAAGTCTCCCCTTGACCAAGGAAAGTCATGATGCAATATGGGTTATGGTAGATTGCCTTACCTAGATGCTCTGAGAACGAAAGAATGTTGTAAAGGGACATATTCGATTGAACTACTTAAGAGAGAAAGATGGTTTAACTACACCATGATGCTAATTCAAGAGTTCTTGAGCAGGACCTAAAGGTTCACTTTCATTAGGTGTAAGTAGATACATGAAGAACTCGATGTCAGTACAGTTTATCACCCCATACGAATGGACAGTATGATCCAGACTAGAGGGTCTGATGAGAGCATGTGTTCTCATTCAGGGTGATACATAGAGACAGTTCTTAAGATGTGACATTAACCACCATAGCCTTTATCGAGATGCAAGAAGTTCTATAAGGAGGTTGTGTCTATCACCACTTCATTATGATGATGTTGGTGAAGGAGGCCTCGTGAAGGTCAGAAAAGAACCACAGTGTGTGCAGATGAAGTCGCTTGATCGCACAATGGCTGAGAGAGAGCCCAAGGGTGACATGAGTCATGAGCTGGTGCAAAGCAGACTGACATGCAGTTCACTATGGGAGAATGTGATGTGAAAATCTGACCCCTCCAAGCTATAACAGAGAAAGTTAAGTCCCCGATATATGGGTCCATTTGGGATGGATTGGTGGAGATGGTTGTGTTTAGCCTTGCCCCTTAGGATAACATGATGTGTAATGTGAGTCCGATCTAGAGCACTATGTGAGGTACCCAAGCCATGTGTTGAGCCTTGAACCTATTCAACTTTTGAGAGGTTGAAATGTCCTGAGTCACCTATGAGGGTACGATATACCAAGGTAAGAAAGAACTCAGATGGAAGAATATGAGATGATGAAGGTTCTTGGGAAGCACCATGGAAAGGGGGAAGCCACATAGGAGCCCTGAGGGACGTATGAAAGGCTTATCCTGAACTGTTTGTTTCCTTGACGGAATTTTGAGGACAAAATTCTTATAAGAGGGGAAGGATGTTACAACCCAAATTTTTGGGTTCCTTTGGTGAGAAATGTGAGTTCTCATAATAAAAATAAATGAACAAATAATGATGTCTTTTGATTGAATGCATGAATTTTGTTTACAATAGCCTTGATGATTGTGTTGTGGGCTTTATTGGCTATTGGGCCCAATAAAAAGGAAATTCAATTAGTAAATGAATAATTGAGTTTTTGAGAAAAGAAACGTGTGGAAACCTCTAGAAGGAAAAAGAACTTAATCTAAAAGGTGGATTTCGTGCCACATGGGTTCCTTGGGTTCCAAGAAGTCCAAAGTTGCAAAGATAAATCAATAAGAAAAGAAAAGATCAATTAATTATTTCTTTATTAAGAAAGAAATTGAAAACAATGGTAAAATGTGGAAAATAAGTGACAAGAGGTATAATTGAGTTATCCTTGGTGGGATTTCGTATCCCAAGGATTCCTAATGTTAAGAGGAACTCCCATGAGGAAAATAAAAGAGAAATTAAGATAAATCCTCAAAAAGAGATATTTTAATGAGAAATAAACAACATAATGTGAAATAATGCATTTAGATGCATCTAGAAGGATAATGAGCATCCAATAAAAAGGATTTAGAAATAATAGAGTTTCTTGGGATCCAATGAGTCCTAATGAAGAAAGAGGAAAGAGAAAATACCTATAAAAGAAAATAAGAATATAATGTGAATATATTATTAATGGGTTATGTGGTATTGCTAAAAAAGGAATAGTTTCTACTAAAGGAAAATAGAAATTCATGCCAATGGTTTAAAAAGCAAGAATAAAGAGATTAATGGCAAGAATTTTTGAATTTATTCAGATAATAGAGAATATCAAAAGGATTACGAAGAGAGAGAAGGATTACTTCTCATTGAAGGAATTAATTTCCTACTTGGAAAAGGACTCTTTGAGTCATGAATAAGACAAAATAAGGCTCTGTTCCCCCCCCATATAAAGGGGTAGAGCCAGGGTCGAGTTCAAGAAGGACCCCATGCACCCCTCTCTCCTATTCTTCTTCTTCTTCATACAAACTCTAACCCTTGAATGTGACTCTATCCTAGGGCAACAAGAGGACAAGAAGGAGGCCCAATGGAAGCCCAATACTCCCACGACAACCTTGGACGATTAATCTATCATCCCCAGACATACGATCTCACGCGGTGTCTGTAACAGATCTGCAGCGTGGCCGCGGGTAGCAGGCCAGTGCTCCTGCACCCGGCCATCCAGATCGTCAACTGGAGCATGGTTAGGTGCGGGGAAGGGCACCGGAGGTCAGGGAGGCATCGCCGGAGGTCGGCGGGGTGCAGAGAAGGAAGGAGAGGCGGCGCAATTTTCTGCTTGGGTGACCGCAACAGACTGTCACGAGGTTGAAGAAGGAAGGGCGGCGTTGGACCATTTTGCCCCTCTACAAGCTGAAGGAGCACTTAACTTACCAGGGGCAAAACAGTAATTCAATTATAATCTCTTTGAGCGTGTTGCATGGAGTCGAGCGACGGGGCGCGCTTCGATTGGTCCAAAAAGGTAAATCTTTGCTAAATTCATATCTAAGGATGGGTTGCTCCGATGGAAATTTACAAAATATGAAAATTGATAGAATGCAATAATTATACTTTTAGAATCTGATTTTGTTCCTATCTGCAAAAATTTGCTAAAGTAAGGAAAAGTGCTTTGAAATCATGTTAGGAACCCTAATTGAAGTCAATGGTTAAATTCATGACAAAATTAAGTAATAGAAATTGTTGCAACGTTAATGATGAACTTTGTACGTAATTAGTTTAATTGAGAGTTCATGTGCATAAATACGCTTAATGGGCTTTGAAACCCTAATGTTAGTGAATGTGACTCATAATGGTTTTAGTTATTCAAAATCATGAATGATGTTGAGATATGATAATTACAAGCTAATTCGAGTATAAAAGTTCCTAATTGTGCATAAATACCCTTAATGTAGTAATTAGGGTTTTCTAATGGGTAAAGGTAGAATTGGTTATAAATAGAGTTCGTATGTGAATTAAACCATAATGAATTATGAGTTGTTAATACAAAAGAAACTAAAGGTGATAATTGAGTCTAATGACCTTGAAATAACTTAAAAGGATAAAGATGGTAGTTTGACATAAAAGAGAAATAATCGACTTTAATTGGGATTATGATGTTGAAATTAGGGTTTGTAAACTAAGAGAGCATTAAACGTGATAAAAGTATTATGGAGGATAAAACTCTAAAGTTGCCTAGAAAGACTAAGGTGGAATCCAAGTCTAGCTCTAAAATGTTCTAGATAAACTATAACACTTGGATGACATGCATTAATTTCAGGATATTGTTTTTTTTTAAAGAAGTCAGACGATACTTTTATTCATCATGCTCGTCTCTTGCATGCAACTTTGGGATAAGCTTACAAACTGACTCTATGATTTCAGTACTAAATATGGTAGTACCACTACCATTACATACCTAATCCTTACAGATCTCCACCACCCAACTGGGGGGCCGAGTATAGTGGAAGGTACCATTCTTGTTTTTAAAATGAAACTTGGCCAGGGAGTCAGCCAGATGATTGCCTTCTCTTCTACAGTATCTGATGGTCGTCAAATTAGACATAGATTGTTGTATCTCCCAAATGACATTGGCATAGCGAGGATTCATTTTGTGGTCCTGTTCAATCATCTTCACCGCCTGTAAACAATCAGTTTCAATATCGACATTGTTCAGGTTGCCTTTCTTGGCCACACGAGCAGCTAAACTAATAGCTTTGAGTTTCGCCTGTAGGGGGCAGTTGGCTGTAATGATGAGGACTACAAATATGTAAATAATTAACTCAATTAATGTTAATGTATAAAACATAGCATTATCTAATATAACTATTGCATGTTAATATACTATATAATAACAATATCTTGTTACATTAAAATGTATAGAACATAATAATTTCTCTTACATAAAGAATATGATATTTTATAGAACCGCTTACCCGCATACCCGCTATAATTGTGGGTACGGGTATGGTGCGGGTCCAGGTTTTGTATTATGCGGGTCTAGAACTGGAACCAGGCCCGCTAAATTAGATGGGTATGAGAATGGGTATGGCCAGACCCGCACCGTTTACACCCCTACTCACCCCTCAAAATCCCCATGTGTCAAAGCCACCCAATCATCACCTTT
This sequence comes from Alisma plantago-aquatica, assembly GCA_963693085.1. Lineage (NCBI taxonomy): Eukaryota > Viridiplantae > Streptophyta > Magnoliopsida > Alismatales > Alismataceae > Alisma > Alisma plantago-aquatica. The sequence continues at coordinate 173,549,995 of OY856413.1, forward strand.
ATAACAACCCATGTTTCAGGACTGCGTTTGATGATGTCAAAGTGTGCCCAACGACATGTGTTGAGTGTAGTGATTTTAGGTCAAAGAATCACACCCACCACCATCACTATGAGTACTGACAGTGACTACCATGTCATGGTTCCATGTGTCAAACTCACGATGGGTCCGTCTGGTACACTTGTTCTCTAACAAGTACATATGTGTTTGGTTTGATATCTCTATGTCATGACTAATGAGATTCTGTCATTGTAACATCCCTGACCTGGGTGATGAGTTAACCCTAGGTGTTTTGCCTAAATATTAAATTAAATACTTGTGATTAACTTTGGGCATGTAATTAAGTTTCTCAGAAGCATATATTTCAGTTTTTGCTCCTTTTTATATAAAGTTGTAACATTGTTTTGTAATACAGGGACCTATGTGCAAATTACCCAGTTAGAAGGGTTAACTTGCAATTTTCACATGTTGAGATGTTCCTCTGATGTTGATACATCATGAGAATTATGATGGTAAGGTTTGAGGGATTTCCCAAGCTTTGGCACCAAGGTGCAGCTGTGGAAGCAATCTCGGTGCTTGAAAACCCTAAATTGGGGAAAAGTGCAATTTACCCAATTTGAGGGGTGCAACTTGTAATTTACACCATAAAAAGTATTTATTAAGACTCTTGTCATCATTTAGAGAAGAAATGATGAAAGGTCACTTCAATTGATTAATCAAGTTATGAAAGAACACCTTTGTGATTGAATAAACAAGGTGTATGTATAATAGCCCTTTTATATGTATGCTTTAGTGATGGGTTGATCCTCTTTGCCTTCAATTCTTGATCTTAGAAGGAGTTTGTCCTTAGAAATAATATGTGGGAACGTGCAAAGAAGAAAGGAATGACTTAGATGAGAAATGAGGAAAACATATATTCTTATGTTGGAATTTCACCCAATATATATATACCACTTCCTTTGCAAGCAAAGGAACGTTTCTTTCATTCCCTCACTTATCCCCCTTGCTCAAACCAACTAAGGCAGACCTCTGGAGCATAGGAGAACGACCAGGGAGTTCAAGGTAAGTTTGGATCATCCCTTTTGCTTGAATTCATGGATGAAACTCGGTTTCAAGGTCAAATTCATGGCTAGCTCACTTAGCTCTATCTTTCTAGCCATCTCTTTCCAACTTTTCCTTGGAGAATTCACCTTGGCCGACCTGTGGAGCTCAAAGACGCCATTAAAGACCTGAAGCTTGGAAACTTGGAGCTCAAGGAACAACCTTTAGGCGGGTTTTATAACTCTAAACCTTATGCTTTGATTATACATCTTTTTCTATGCATATAGTTGCTAGTTCTTCTTCTTCCCTATCTTCCCTTACATCCTTGCAAGCAAAATCGTGAATAACTGCTACTGTTCTTGAGGTAGAAGATAAGGGCGTTAATTCCTATGCTTATCCACGGATTTACACTTTACCAAACGGTCCTAACCAATTGCCCATGTGGTTTTCACAACTGTTTGGTGGGCAAACGGTTTCAGGGTCGCATGGAGGAAAACGGTCTTCAAGACCATTTGGTCCAGTTGACCAAGTGACGACCGTATGCGAATCCTGTTCCTAATTATGTAGGCTGATCACCCACAAAAATTGAGGGGTTAACTCCAAAGGAATCGTGAGATTTAAGCAAATCAATTAGCAAATCCAATTGAATTAAGTCCTGTTTTTGAATATATTTAATTTGCCCTTATTGGGAAAACGGTCTCAAGACCGTTTAACATGGTTGACCAAGCATTGACCGTTTGGGATTACTGTTCATAATAATGTTGATTAATGACTCACCAAATTTTATGGATTAATTCCAAACGAGTCATGAGTAGAAGGAAGATTAATAGGGCAAACCCTAATTGAAATCAGTGCTGAAATCCCAATGAGTTAGTTAGAGTTTTTGGGTTGATTAGCCCAAACGGTCTCAAGACCGTTTGGGGAATCACCCAAACGGTCTCAAGACCGTTTGGGGATCACCCAAGACCGTTTAGAGGTCTGGGGACAAGTATAGTTGACCAATTGAAGGTCCAAAGGTACCAAATCATATTGCAATTAAGTATTGATGTGATGATCAACTCAATAGATCCAACCTTGATGAATTTTCACTAGAGTCCAAAGATTGGATGGGCAAACGGTCTCAAGACCGTTTGGAGGTCTAGGGTTAAGGTAAATTGATCAATTGAGAGCCCAATTACAATGGGTTATTGAAATAATCAAATTGCTGATTTGTGACTTAATTAAAGTTCAACCCCTACCAAATCAACTTAGATTTTTATGATTTCTTGGGAAAACGGTCTCAAGACCGTTTGGAGGTCATCCAAAGGATCTCAAGACCGTTTGGGCCAAGTTTGGGTCCAATTTGAGGTCAATTGATAGGTTCAACCTTGAATTGATTTACATTGTTGAATATTGATGACCATCCGATTTGAAACCCTATTTGAGATGGACTTAACCCTAATTGGCTTTCAATTGAGGGTTAATTTGGTGTCCAATTGATTGAGGCTCATCCTAATTGATTCAATTTATAAATGGTTAACATGGCTTTGGCCAATTGAGGGCTTCAACATACTTAATCATAAACATTTGTAACTTTTGAACCATGTTGGAGATCCAAACGGTTTGAGCCCATTTTGACCAAACGGTCTCAAGACCCTTTGGGCTCAAACGATCTCAAGGTCGTTTGGACCAATCGATCTAAAGACAAGTTGATCAAACAGTTTCAAACCGCATAAGCTCAAACGGTTTGGAAAGTCAACCTTTCCAAACGGTCAACGCACCCAAACGGTTTGGGCAAACGACCTTGAGGTCATGCGGTCTTGGAGTCAAACCTAGCAAACGGTCAACGCACCCAAACGGTTTCAAACCGTTTGGTAGTTGAAGGTTGAAACCGTTTGGAGGTTTTCAATGTTATTTATACATAATCACTTGAAGTTGTAATTGGTTCAATGGTGATCTAATCTAAACCCTAATGGTAGCTTAGAACATTAAGGGACTAAGTGATTAATGAATTGACCCATGATGGTGATCATGAGGTAAATTACCAAAATACCCTTGAGGGGTTTAATTGAGTAATACCTTTTTCTAATAAAACCCTAATCACATGTTAATGATGTTTTGGCTTATGTTAGCCCATGAGGACTTAACCCAACCTGATATAGAGAGGTGTTATCACCATCTACTAGTATGAGGAGAGAGAAAGCATCTTAAGAGAGAGAAAGTACCTTAAGAGAGAGAAAGTACCCTTTTAGAGTGGAAACTCAAGTAAAGAACCTTCAATACGCATGAATGTGCATGATTAGGGTATAATCCACCTATGTGAGATCATGAAAACCCTAATTATGATATATGATGAATCTTAAGCTAATCTGAGAGCATCAATGATGATGTTCCTCATACATGATGATGTTATGAGTTCAATTCACCATGTGATGTGAATAGTAAACCCTAATTCAAGGGTAATGACATGTGATGTGAATAGTAAACCCTAATTCAAGGGTAATGACATGTGATGTGAATAGTAAACCCTAATTCAAAGGTGATGACATGTTATATGAGTATTAAACTCTAGTTGATAAAAATCAAAGGACTTAGCTCTTATGACAAGAGTGGAAAGTATAATCATTGTTTTGAATTACCTTTATTAGTTGAATTAACCATGCAAGTTCTGATATGGAGGTGATCATATCCAGGTATGGATGATGATACTATATTCATTAAAGGCATATTGATAGCTCTATGAATAAGTAAAGTATCTTGATGCCTTGTGAGTGACATTCTATGATAATAATGGGCTGTGAGAGCCATGAATACCATCAAAGTCATGCTTTAGAGATGACTTGTGATGAGTATAATGAGAAATGATGATTGATGTGAGTTAGGCTTGTTACATTTAGTATTCTCCTTTTATAGCTGTTATGCTACTGTTATTGTTTGAAGAACAAAGTGTGATGTTAAATGAATACCGAATGTACCTAACTAATCAAGTATAATGTAGAGCCCTGATCATAGACCCATCATTGTCAGAGATCAAATGATGGTGAAATAGGTTTTCCTAAGGGAACTCCTGGATCACATACTAGTGAGTATGTGGGGTATATGGATGTGTAGAACCTTACATCCTAGTGTAGGAAATTGATGTAGATATGTAATCCATCAATCCTTCACTACAATTCCATACCGTATCAGTAGTAGGTAAACACGAAACCTCCTGATGACGAAGAAAACATAGATATCTGTATCAGTGGAGATAAACATGAAATCTCCTGATGACGAAGAGAGTACAGAACGCCACTGTAACTCTAGAATAGCGAAGGGCCAGTTTACCCTGGTGAGCTATAATAGTAGAGACACAAGATGTCCTACAAGTGATCCTCTTACTGACTGAGGAAGGTGAAGGTCATGAGAATCCGGCTCTCTTAATGACCTATGTATGATACTGATGTGACTTCTTAGCAATCAGTTGGAGTATGAGTGGTATGCCTCATCTCCACAGGGCATAATATTGTTTGTAAAACATAATCAACCACGTAGTATACATGTTAGAGATAACTACGAGTTAGTTGATTGATGATACACTGTAATAGTGTTTATATTCTTCATGTCTCATAAATGTTGAGCTCTTTTTTATAGCTGCAACTACTACTGAATACTTTGAAAGCTTTACTGCTTAAGATATTCTTTGATGTTATAATAAAGCTTCTGGCGGAGAGTTATAACTCTCGCTGGGACAATTATGTAAAATTGTCTCACCCCGTAGGCTTCAACTTTTTAGGTGGACGTCGGAGACGGAGGAACCGGTCTATAGGTGACCAGTCCCAGCAGTAGCAGTAAATCTCAGGTGGAGATTTAGCCTGCCATGTGGTATAGTTAGAGTCAGTCCTATGTGTCCTCTGTACTCTCAGGTCTTGGAGTCTTTTGTTATTAGTTCTTGAGATTTTTTATCTTGATGTATATAATTACTCAAGAAGTAATTATCATGAGATGTAAACAGTTTATCTCTTGTTATGAAAGAAGATTTTATGGATTCAAGCTCTTGTTTCGAAAAGTTTTAATTTTCCGGGATTTTTGTCTTCCGCTGTTAATCGAATTGCTTCCGCTAAGTTTGAATCGTGTTTATATCGTGGTTTGGAGATCAGAGCCCACAATTAGTGGTATCAGAGCTCTAGGTCAGTTGAGTCTACAGAGGCATAGGACTTAGGATGTCGAGTCTATCTTTAGTACTCCTTCTTTATCTAATAGAATCTTCTGCTCCTCAGGAGAAGAAGATACATAAGGATGACTGAGCCTCATGATGATTATGTGGGAGAGAGTAGTGCTAGTGCACCTCAAGGCGGTGCAAGGGTTCTAAGAATAGAACAACCTGCACCAGAGTCACCAAGAGAGCCACCCTAGTTTGACCCAGCCGACATGGGTAACCCAGCTGTACAGACAATGTTCGGGCAGTTCATGACTGCCATGACACACATAACCGACAGGATGCCCATGCCTACACCTAGGGTGCCTGTCCAACCTGAAACACAAGGTATCGGTAAGACGTTCGAACGACTTCGTCGTGTCGGAGCTACCGAGTACTTTGGGACTGCCGACCTCGCAGATGCTGATTTATGGCTGACAGAGTTGGAGAAGGCTTTCAAGATTCTTATTATCCCAGAAGCTGAGAAGGTTAGACATGCTGTCTATCTTCTCAAAGGCAGTGCTGGTCACTGGTGGAACATGGAAGAGCAGAAGAGACCTGGAATAGAGTTCTCATGGGAAGAGTTTCGTCGGGAATTTATCAATAGATATTTTCCAAAGACCTTCCTAGATGAGAAGATCTCTCAGTTTGAGAGACTAAGGCAGGGTATGATGAACATTAGCGAGTATGAAGCTAAGTTCATGGAGTTGCTACGGTTCTGTCCGCACATGGCTACCACATAGGAGGAAAGAATCAAAAGATTCGAAAAGGGTTTGAATGCTGATATGTCAACCCCTGTGTCTGCCTTAGAAAACCGAGAGAGATTCTCTACCTTTGTTGAGTCAGTCCGAAGGATAGAGAGATCTGTGGTTGAGAACAGACAAACTCAGAAAAGATATCCACAGTTCCAGGGTTCTTCATCTAGGGTTTCCAAGAAACCTAGATTCTCTGCACCTAACCCTCCACCACCCAGGTCGAGTTTTCAAACTCAATGGACACCAAGCAGAGGTAGAGGACGGAGTCAACCGCCTCAAAGGACACACAGTTCTACATCAATGTCAGTAACTGGACCACCCAGACCACAACAACAGGAGAGGAGTTGCTACAACTGTGGTAAGGTGGGACACTTGATGAAGGATTGCCGTTCTAGGCCTGTCAGTGTGACACTGCCTCCGAGACAGAATCAACAAGGATCTCATAATAGACAACATCAAGGAGCAGCTTGAGGACATGGACAAGCGTCTCAAGCTGGATCATCAGCACCACCTCAACACCAGGCAACAGCAAGGTTCTATGCTATGAACCTACCTGAAGCAGTGGTCAATCCACGGGTAGTGGCAGGTCAGATGAAACTTTTATATTCTGATATGTCTACATCCTATGTTGTATCTGTTCTGATTGACCCGGGTGCTACGCACTCTTTCATCACTCGAAGAGTGATTCGTAAATGTAATGTGACTGTTAGTAATAGGGCAGATAGTTTGTTGTTGGAGACTCCATTGAGTGGGTCTGCCGTTTTGCAGGAGGTATGCTCTCCTTGCATCCTCTTCTTTTCTAATCATCGCATTCAAGTGGACCTTATACCACTTGATATGCAAGGATTTGATATAATCCTCGGGATGGATACCTTAGAAAGGTATAGAGTTGTCTTGGATTGTGAATCCAAGTTGGCTGTGTTTGCTGATGAAAGCAACACATGGATCTTTCAAGGAGAAAGAAAGATTTTGCCCACCTGTCTTGTGTCAGCTATGGTTGCTAATAAGTTGTTGAGACAAGGATGTTATGAATATTTAGCCCATGTGGTAGATGTTACCAAGGAAAGGTCCAATCCTGCTGAAGTTCCCATAGTCAGGGAATTCGAGGATGTGTTTCCTGAAGAACTTCCTGGTATACCACCACCTCAGGAGATTGATTTTGAAATCAATCTGATCCCAGATACGAAACCCATAGCCCAGACTCCGTATAGGATGGCGCCTTCCGAGATGGCAGAACTCAAGAAACAGCTTCAAGAGTTACTTGAGAAGGGATTTATCCGACCAAGCACTTCACCTTGGGGTGCTCCGGTCTTGTTTGTTAAAAAGAAAGATGGGTCAATGCGGTTGTGCATTGACTACAGACAACTTAATAAAGTAACAATAAAGAACAAGTACCCTTTGCCGAGGATTGATGATCTTTTTGACCAGTTGCGTGGTGCAACAGTCTTCTCAAAGATAGATTTAAGATCTGGATATCATCAACTTCGTATTAAGGATAGTGACATATCCAAGTCTGCTTTTAGGACAAGATATGGTCACTATGAGTTCACGGTTATGTCATTTGGACTAACCAATGCACCAACTGCATTTATGGAACTCATGAATAGAATTTTTCAACCCTTCCTTGATCAGTGTGTTGTCGTCTTCATAGATGACATTCTGATCTATAGTAGGAATGCTCAGTAGCATGAGCAGCATCTTTGCCAAGCTTTGACCTTGCTAAGAGAACATAAGCTGTATGCTAAGTTTAGCAAGTGTGAGTTCTGGCTACCGGAGGTATCTTTTCTTGGACATGTGATATCTGCCTCGAGAATTCGTGTTGACCCTGCAAAGGTAGAATCTATTCTACAATGGGAACAACTGAAGACACCGACGGAGATTCGAAGTTTCTTGGGGTTAGCTGGCTATTATCGAAGGTTCATTAAGAACTTTAGCTCTATAGCCTTACCTTTGACCAAGTTAACCCGGAAAGATGCTCCTTTTTCTTAGAGTGATAAGTGTCAACAGTCCTTTCAGTTGTTGAAGGAGAGGTTGACAAGTGCACCTGTGCTTGTGCTACCTGAGCAAGGCAAAGGATATATAGTTTCCTATGATGCTTCTAAGAATGGACTTGGATGTGTGTTGATGCAGGATAAACAAGTAATTTCTTTTGCTTCTCGACAACTTAAGAAACACGAAGAGAATTATCTGACACACGATCTGGAGTTAGCTGTTGTAGTTCATGCCCTAAAGATCTGGAGACATTATCTTTATGGAGAGACGTTTCAGATTTTCACTGACCATAAGAACCTTAAGTACATCTTCTCTCAGCATGAGCTCAATATGAGACAACGCCGCTGGATGGAATTAATAAAGGACTGTGATTGTACGATTGATTACCATCCGGGGAAGGCTAATGTGGTTGCTGATGCCTTGAGTAGGAAATGAGCAACATCAACCATGGAAAGGGCACAACTGAACTCTTTAGTATGCTCTAGAAGGGATATGCTTATCTCTTTGAGACAAGACAATGTGCAGTTGAAGGTGTCATTGTTAGCCGGGTTGTTAGCTGAGATGCATATTAAACCTACCCTAAGAGAGAAGATTAAGGAAGCACAGCTAGGTGATGCTGCCGTTCAGCAGATTAGATCGGAGTATGGAAATGAGAAGCGAGATGGTTTCCATGACTCAGATGACCAAGTAGTCTGTTATAATGGAAGGATGATAGTGCCGGATGTGGATGACTTGAGGAAGTTAGTCCTGGAAGAAGCTCATTCTTCCATGTATGCTATGCATCCAGGGAGCACCAAGATGTATCGAAATTTGAAAGATCTATATTGGTGGCCTGGAATGAAGAAGGATGTTGCAGAATTTGTTCTGAGATGTCCTGTGTGTCAGCAACTTAAAGCTGAACACCAAAAATCTGTAGGAACAATGCAACCTTTACCCATACCACAGTGGAAGTGGGACCATGTGACCATGGACTTTGTTGTTGGCCTACCCAGGACAAGTAAAGGACATGATTCCATTTGGGTAGTTGTTGATAGGTTGACTAAGACAACACATTTCTTACCTGTCAAAACAACCTATTCTGCTAAAAGGTTATCAAAATTATATGTTCAAGAGATAGTGCCTTTGCACGGGGTTCCTGTCACAATAGTTTCTGACAGAGGTCCTCAGTTTACAAGTCATTTTTTGGAACAGTTACACAGAGCCTTAGGCACCAAGCTAAGGTTTAGTACGGCCTTTCATCCACAAACTGATGGATAGTCAGAAAGAGCCATACAGACCTTAGAAGACTTGTTGAGAGAATGTGTTCTCCAGTTTACCGGAAGTTGGGATCTACACCTAAGCTTGATAGAGTTTGCCTATAACAATAACTATCAGCATAGTATTGATGTGGCACCTTATGAAGCCTTGTATGGTAGACATTGTAGATCACCCTTGTGTTGGTATGAGACTGGTGAGCATCTGTTGTTAGGACCTGATCTTGTGCAGCAAACTACAGAAAAGATTAGAGTAATACAACAAAAGATTAAGACTGCACAGGATAGGCAGAAATCTTATGCTGACAAGCGTCGTAGACCCTTAGAGTTCCAGGTTGGAGACAGAGTATATCTCAAAGTCTCTCCTTGGAAAGGGGTCCTTTGTTTTGGAAGGAAAGGGAAGTTAGCTCCTAGATATATGGGGCCTTATCCAATCATTGAACGGATTGGAAAAGTAGCCTATAAACTAGAGCTGCCACCAGAGTTACAGAAGTTACACCCTGTGTTTCACATTTCTATGCTAAAGAAATGTCACCCAGACACCGAGTCAATTCTACAACCTATGGAGGTAGAATTGAATGATGATATATCCTATGAGGAGGGACCAGTGTCAGTCCTTGATAACAGAATTAAAAAATTAAAGAAGAAAGATATAAGTCTTGTGAAAGTCCTCTGGAACCACCGTGGTGTTGAAGAAGCCACTTGGAAATTAGAGGATGAGATGAGAAGGAAGTATCCTGCCCTTTTCTCTTAATATGTCTTATCGATTTCGGGGACGAAATCCTTGTAAGGGGTGGATAATTTGTAACATCCTTGACCTGGGTTATGAGTTAACCCTAGGTGTTGTGCCTAAATATTAAATTAAATACTTGTGATTAACTTTGGGCATGTAATTAAGTTTCTCAGAAGCATATATTTCAGTTTTTGCTCCTTTTTATATAAAGTTGTAACATTGTTTTGTAATACAGGGACCTATGTGAAAATTACCCAGTTAGAAGGGTTAACTTGCAATTTGCACATGTTGAGATGTTCCTCTGATGTTGATACATCATGAGAATGATGATGGTAAGGTTTGAGGGATTTCCAAAGCTTGGGCACCAAGGTGCAGCTGTGGAAGCAATCCCGGTGCTTGAAAACCCTAAATTGGGGAAAAGTGCAATTTACCCAATTTGAGGGGTGCAACTTGTAATTTACACCATTAAAAGTATTTATTAAGACTCTTGTCATCATTTAGAGAAGAAATGATGAAAGGTCACTTCAATTGATTAATCAAGTTATGAAAGAACACCTTTGTGATTGAATAAACAAGGTGTATGTATAATAGCCCTTTTATGTGTATGATTTAGTGATGGGTTGATCCTCTTTGCCTTCAATTATTGATATTAGAAGGAGTTTTTCCTTAGAAATAAGATGTGGGAACGTGCAAAGAAGAAAGGAAGTACTTAGATGAGAAATGAGGAAAACATATATTCTTATGTTGGAATTTCACCCAATATATATATACCACTTCCTTTGCAAGCAAAGGAACGTTTCTTTCATTCCCTCACTTATCCCCCTTGCTCAAACCGACTAAGGCAGAGCTCTGGAGCATAGGAGAATGACCAGGGAGTTCAAGGTAAGTTTGGATCATCCCTTTTGCTTGAATTCATGGATGAAACTCGGATTCAAGGTCAAATTCATGGCTAGCTCACTTAGCTCTATCTTTCTAGCCATCTCTTTCCAACTTTTCCTTGGAGAATTCACCTTGGCCGACCTGTGGAGCTCAAAGATGCCATTAAAAACCTGAATCTTGGAAACTTGGAGCTCAAGGAACAACCTTTAGGCGGGTTTTATAACTCTAAACCTTATGCTTTGATTATACATCTTTTTCTATGCATATAGTTGCTAGTTCTTCTTCTTCCCTATCTTCCCTTGCATCCTTGCAAGCAAAATCGTGAAGAACTGCTACTTTTATTGAGGTAGAAGATAAGGGCGTTAATTCCTATGCTTATCCACGGATTTCCACTTTACCAAACGGTCCTAACCAATTGCCCATGCGGTTTGCACAACCGTTTGGTGGGCAAACGGTTTCAGGGTCGCATGGAGGCAAACGGTCTTCAAGACCATTTGGTCCAGTTTACCAAGTGACGACCGTATGAGAATCCTGTTCCTAATTATGTAGGCTGATCACCCACAAAAATTGAGGGGTTAACCCCAAAGGAATCGTGAGATATAAGCAAATCAATTAGCAAATCCAATTGAATTAAGTCCTGTTTTTCAATCTATTTATTTTGCCCTTTTTGGGCAAACGGTCTCAAGACCTTTTACGATGGTTGACCAAGCATTGACCGTTTGGGATTACTGTTCATAATAATGTTGATTAATTACTCACCAAATTTGATGGATTAATTCCAAACGAGTCATGAGTTGAAGGATGATTAATAGGGAAAACCCTAATTGAAATCAGTGCTGAAATCCCAATGAGTTAGTTAGCGTTTTTGGGTTGATTAGCCCAAACGGTCTCAAGACCATTTGGGGAATCACCCAAACGGTCTCAAGACCGTTTAGAGGTCTGGGGCCAAGTATAGTTGACCAATTGAAGGTCCAAAGGTACCAAATCATATTGCAATTAAGTATTGATGTGATGATCAACTCAATAGATCCAACCTTGATGAATTTTCACTAGAGTCCAAAGATTGGATGGGCAAACGGTCTCAAGACCGTTTGGAACTCATCCAAACGGTCTCAAGACCGTTTGGTGTCAACCCAAGACCGTTTGGAGGTCTAGGGTTAAGGTAAATTGATCAATTGAGAGCCCAATTACAATGGGTTATTGAAATGATCAAATTGCTGATTTGTGACTTAATTAAAGTTCAACCCCTATCAAATCAACTTAGATTTTTATGATTTCTTGGGAAAACGGTCTCAATACCGTTTGGAGGTCATCCAAATGATCTCAAGACCGTTTGGGCCAAGTTTGGGTCCAATTTGAGGTCAATTGATAGGTTCAACCTTGAATTGATTTACATTGTTGAATATTGATGACCATCCGATTTGAAACCCTATTTGAGATGGACTTAACCCTAATTGGGTTTCAATTGAGGGTTAATTTGGTGTCCAATTGATTGAGGCTCATCCTAATTGATTCAATTTATAAGTGGTTAACATGGCTTTGGCCAATTGAGGGCTTCAACATACTTAATCATAAACATTTGTAACTTTTGAACCATGTTGGAGATCCAAACGGTTTGAGCCCATTTTGACCAAACGGTCTCAAGACCGTTTGGATCCAAACGGTCTCAAGACCGTTTGAGGCCAAACAGTCTCAAGACC